>QEPC01008677.1:3894268-3911713 GCA_003113815.1 Sphenodon punctatus | reverse complement strand
GAGTGGTGTGGAACGAGTAGATAGGGAATGGTTATTTACCCTCTCAAATAGTACTAGAACTAGGGGACACTCTATGAAACTAGCTGCCAGCAGATTTAAAAAAAATAAAAGGAAGTACTTTTTCACTCAACGCATAATTAACTTATGGAATTTGTTGCCAGGGGACGTTGTCAAAGTCAGTAGCATAGCTGGGTTTAAAAAAGGACTGGATAAGTTCTTGGCAGGAGCTGGGAGTGAACAACGGGGAATGGATTGCCCATTGTGACTGTTGGTTCTTCTCCCATGGGATCGAGACTGACCACTGTCAGAGGACAGGATGCTGGGCTTGATGGACCATTGGTCTGACTCAGTATGGTACTACTTATGTTCTTATTAGCGAAGACTCCTAGCTCCTACATCCCACAGTACTTGTCTCCAGAATCAGGAAGGACTGACCCTTGACTCAAACAGGAGTACTCAGAGTAACTGTCAAACTTAGACAGAAAGTTGTGTCAGTACTCTTGGTAGTTACCTTGGTTTGGCAAAGGGGAGTTTCTTTGGAGTAATCACCTCATGTGACAAAGTCCACATAGTTCTTCTCTTAAATAGCCCTTTATAAGCAGTTCAGAGACTGTACTTTATTTTCTCACCTCTTCATCTCATCAGCACTGCATTGGCCTCTCTTTATAATTCTGATTTAATGAACCCCAGTTAAACCCCACAACCTTTTCAACAGATATTTTTTCATATTTCTAAGAACTAAGTGAGAATAAACTACATTTTAAATAAACAAATCAAAATATTACAGAAGCTCAGAAGGATTTTCTTGGATGTATACTTACAGAAAGACCTTTGATAAAGTAGCTGCCAAGCCAAATTCACTTTTAGCTATCAAACATTAACAGGCTTTCTCAATACCAAATGCTCAGGAAATAAAGCACAACAGAGCTTTGTGGCTTTTTATTACAGAACAAGCTGTATGGGTTTGTGGTTCCCAAGCGAATCTGCTGAACCTGAAAAGCTGATAAATCAAGAGGATGCTAGTAGCTAGGCAATGAAGGAAAACGGGGAGTGGTGACCACAAAATAACCACATTTGTGTCTCATGCTTTTAATCTCCTTTCCAAAGTAGCTCGCAGGAGCAATACACGTTGGAGAGTCTGGCAGGTATTGTGATATTTCTTCCAGCTTTTCTGCTTAAATGAAGCTGATTATTATGTCACTGGAAATGATGACTGAGTATGCATGTTTTTTATTGCAAGGCTCACTGAGCCATTTCCATTCCTTAGAAATGCAGGATAATTCCTCTGAGCACTCCCTGCATCTATTTAGAAAAGTTATGCCAAAGATCACATTTCCATTTCTCTTGCTAACATTTAACAGTCAGTAGTGGCATTTTATTGGATTCACCAATCCATATTATATCAAATCAAATTTTAAACTACACACTTACTGTGCTTTTTATGCCACAGAGGTACTTTTTCTAAGATTAAGCTAGCTGTAGAACTGCTTGCAAATAAACTGGATTCAGAAGATAAAAGCTTATCAGTATTGTAAAATGGCCCAAAGGGAATTCTAGATGTTCAATATACATCAGTTGAAATTTTTGTTCTCTGTAGAATCAGGCAGATGGGAACTGATAAAATCCATTTCAGTAAAACTCCAAATATGACTTGGGATTTATGCACACACAGAGTGGCACATTTCTTATTCAACACACACATTCCTGGTACTTTACAGATAATATAGTGATGCATCCTGATTTGAAATGTTGCAATGCAAATCTGATCCACCAATAAAAGAGATGAAAAACAAAGGAATGAAAACAAATCATGGGAGGGGGGGGGGCAAATCAAGAAAAAATAATAATCAAGAAATGGCTTAATGTTGTTACATATGGATTTTGCTAGTTTTTCTGTGTTTAAAAATAAATTTAATATTATAGCTATAAAGGTAACCAAATGTTGCTTTTGTTCCCTGTTATATAGGTTAGATGGACCCTGCCCTCCATGAAGAAAACTAAGGGAAATTGCAGAGAGGAGGTTTGGTAGAAAGAAAAGGGTCCAACATAGTGGACGGAAAAGCTTCCAGAGAAAGTCTAATTGCACTTCAGGTATACGTGAGAAATTTTTAGTATCCTACCATAATTTCTATTTAGATAGCTACTTAGATTATTCTAAACAAGAATACAGAAGCTGTAGTGTGCAACCACTTCACAGCTCACCTGTTTTTGAGATGTGCTTCCAGGTCACATCGCTGCATTACTTCCTCACACACCGAAGAAAAGGGGCACAAGACAAACAGCTTGTCTAACAGTTTATGAACAAGAATACTGGATTTTTTGCAGAGCTTGAAATGGAGCCTCTTTCGATCCAATGGGCAGAAATCCTTCTCCTGCAAAAAGTTCCGTAGGCACTTGTAGCAGAATGTGTGTCCACAGGGTGTGTCTAATGGCTGCAACAAGGGCTGAAGGCAAATATGGCAGACCAAGTCGTCATCCACTTCATTCTGATAATTGTACAAGTGGTTTTCTCTCGTCCAGTGCTGCTGGCCACACTCAAAACACAGAGGATTCAAAGAGTTCTGCTCCAAAGAAACCATCTCAACATTTGTAGTACCCATTGTACACCATATGATGCAGATGTAGTTGCCTCATCAGTTACACTTGCTTGTAGGGTCTTATTTTCTTAATATGAGGATTCATGTTCTCTACAAAAATGCCATTCCCCCCTGAAACATATAAGGAAATTACTACAATTAGCCATGCAATATTAAAAAAAATATCAGTATTAAAACTTTGACAGAAAAGCTTCATTTGATCAAAAAACCCACTAAAAATCACACCCTGATAATCAAATTTGTCTAAAATAAAGTCCATCACATAAAATTACAATGAAACAAATGCATAATGTTGAGCTTAAATCACAAGGGAAATATTCTATTGCTTTGCAACATCTGTTACACTGAACAGTTTTCACATACAAGAGGGCTTTTGTATGTGTTAACAGCAAGGACACTTAATAACTTGAACTAAGCAATCAGTTTTATTGACAAACAAAAAAAATTCAATTGTGGAATACTCTTTGAGATCCAATTAATCAAGTTTGTCCTCTAATACAAGAAGTAATATTTATTTACACAGACAAGCACCTTGTTCCTATTTCTTCGTTCAGGCGTACTTTTTATTTACTGGCCTGTAGCTTAAAAAACCAAACAAAAAATTTACTTCTCAAATTAAATTCCATCTGTGGCAGCCCATTTGCAGAGACTTCACAGGGCACAGTGGATCACTGCATGTTAAAAGAAACTTGCTCATGCACAAATGTCATACTCAGTCAGGAAACATTTTGACTCACAACTTGATGAAAGAACAGGCACAAAGTACAGTGTAAACAGGTGCAAGCAGAAGTATACATCCCCTATCCTTGAGTGCATGCCCTCCTGTCCACTCCCTCTCCCTGAGCTCACTCTTTCAGGGCTTGAGAGCAGGGACTAGATCTATGGGCCAGATCCAGGAATTGGAAAGGGGCCAAATAAAAAACAGCCCTGGGACAGATACGGCCCGTGGCTTCCAGCCCTCTGCTTTAGCTGCTTGGAAGGATTTTCTCACATTACAAAAACCCTCTGTGCAAAAGGATTCACCAATTTTGAAAGCTCAAACTTGTGCATTATCTATTATTTTGTCCACAACCCCTGATTTCACTGTAAAAGGTAAAGTCAAAAGCAACATTTGTATGTCTAGATCAGCAGCCTTTGCTAAGTGCAAACTGCTAGTTCAAACATTGACATATATATTTTTTTAAAGACACAGTTTGCCATAAAGAAATAAGTCCAATGATTAATGTGGTGTACACGGCTATCTTTTTGTTTGCTAGAATACTGCACATTCTAACTCACTCAGCTAAAGACAAGACTTTAGGCACATTTTGCGTGGATTACAACATCCTCTGACGCAAAAAGGATTAAATAGTAATTTGTAATCCAGGATTCCATACTGCTTTGGAAATTGATGCTCTCATTGCCCTATCTTGTAGTAAATAACATGAAACTTCTGGAAAGGATTTCATGAGGGACAAGGGTAACAGTTCCTTGTTATTGTAAAGCATGAATGCAAAATTAGATTATGTCCTCTTCCTTTAAAGATATGCATGGAAAACAGCTCATAAACATATTTAGGTATGCAATCAGGCAAAGATCTGAAAATGGAAACATCTGCTTAATATACAGAGCTCAGCTTGGTGACTCTGGGTGATTTCAGATGAGATGGGGCGGCATTTGCCCCGTCCCGGAATCACTGGTCTGATTCCCCGCCGGAATCAGTCCGTCATGTCCAACAGATGTGCCGGCTGATCCTGGTGGGGAATCGGGGAGGGGGCGGGACCGCGCGGCACAAAGCGCCCGCCCGAATTGACCACGGCCCAGAATCCCGCCGGGGATTCCGGGTCGTGGTTGCCATCCAGACGAGACAGGCCCCTTCATCGCGGCGGGGAATCGCATTCACCATGCGATCGGCGCCGGCCCTGCTGATGGCGTGGTGAATGTGATTTCCCACCGCGATTGACGTGGTTAACATCTGGGGGGGAACTTCCAGTTCCCCAACAGACATTACGAGGCCATTCCCCACCACAGGGTATTGACTGTGGTTGAGCGTGGTCTCGCAATGTCTGAAAATACCCTCTGTAGCAGGGTGAGCTGACCCTACAAGGGTTTATTGCCTCAGCTTCCCTGTTCCTAGCCAGCTAAACCTCCCTAATGGCAGTAAATGGAGGATGACTGATCAGTTGACCACTGGGGAGACCCAAAAGCCCTCAGCTCAGTGTAAAAGAGAGAGTCAAGGAAGCTGGCCACAGGGAACGAGATAGGAATTATGCCACTAGGTCAGGGAAGGACATTGGAGGAAATCCCTGGAGTAGGGAGAGTTGAATAAGTGAGTTGAATGAATGAGAGTTGAACTCCCTCCCGCCAGAAGCCCATCTGTCCCCGGACCTTCCCACTTTCTGAAGCCATTGCAAGACCTGGCTATTGCGCCAGGCCTTTGGTGAGGGAGATGGGAGATGGGTGATGGGTGGGGGGGTTGGGTAAAGGATGGAAAATTATGTTTTTATGCTTTGCCTGGGTTATTTTAATGTTTTATTGGTTTGAACTGTTTTAAGATGTTGTGAGTCACCCCGAGCTGCAAAAGCAGGAGGGGGCAGCAAATAAATTTAAATAAATAAATATTTTGGGGGGAAATGAACTGAGAAGTGCAAAGATTAAGATAATCTAGGCTGAAAGTTTGCATCAATTAAAGTTAATGGCAAAGTCCTATTGATCTTAATGGGTACCTTCAGTAATGGTTTCCCACTGGGACTGTCTGAAGAATGACATTCAAATGGCTGCAGCACATTTTGGAATAATAACATAGGAAAGTTCCTAATGTGTTAGAGACTTCAAGTTTTAGAGAAAACTCCTGAAGAGTGACATGAAACTCGATAACTCTCATGACAACCATGGTACACACACACACTCTGCTCTGCAGCTTAGGTGAGGACAATAAGGATATAAGTTAAGAATACACGTGATCACCTCTCTCATGCTGAAGCCTAGTTTCCACCCTACCAACAGGTTGGTGGAGACCTGCTTTGATGACCCACCCTCTTGGGGGTACTCATGAATTCTGTTGTATTCCAGAACACATAGAATGCTATCCAGACACTGATATTGGTCTACTGCAGGGGTCCATCTCTCTCTGATTCTTCCTTAGAGCTCCAGCATAACAGCTGGGACAGGAGTGAATGAGACCAGGGTATCAGCAGCATGAGAGTGGAATTGCATCCATTAATTCTCAGCACAGACAGCTTATGATTCTCTGCCGAGAACACAGTGGCAGATAATAGGTCTTTCTGCTCTTCCGTAATAGGTTCTATGAAGTCCCCACTAAAGTGGCTGTCTTATTATCGAAGACTGCTTTCAACTTGTTCTTGTTTCTTGCTGTGAGGAATTTTGCAGATTGTACAAAGAATAATAGTGTCTTATTCCCTGGTTTCATAGGAGCATTGTCAGAGGAAGAGGGGGCAGGATTTCCACAGTGTGGACCACTCTGCTTAAATGGGATTTACTTTTGCAACTAGGGTCTAGGGTACATCTATTTCACCTTATACTTGATGAAACCACAGCCTCTGAGGCTACTGAAACATAATGAGAAATGGCTAGGGCTGCTGCTGACAGAAATACTGTCTTCTTTTTAGGGAGGACAAGCTTCTGATTTTAAACATGCTTGTCCATTTTTAAAAAGTCACTTTGTCTTAACAATCTTACCAATTATTGCCTTAACCTCCCTGGTTTGGAGAGTGTTACTGAAAAAGATGATATTGAGTCAAACCCAGTATGAAGGAACTTATTCAGTCTTACCCGTACCAACTATGGGACCGATCCTAAGCCCTGCACGCACACCATTTGCAGAGCATGTGCATGCAATCACTGCGCATCCCCTTTATGGGGAATATGATGTGTGCGCACATATGTGCCCAAACCACAAACAACTTGTGTGCGTGTGGGGCTTTAGGATCGGCCCCTGAGGTTTTTTAATCCATAATTATGACACAGATGTTGGTTACATTAGTGGATGATTTCGTATCAATAGGCAGACATACTGGCATACTAATATTACCATATATAAGAATAGTTAGCAAGCATCCCACATCAGGTAGGTTCCCCTCTCCCACCCCTTTTTCTTTTCTTTTCTTTTTACAACTGTCCAGAAAAGCTAGGGCAAAATCCTGCATTACTGATGAGAAAGAGAGAGAGACACACACACAAACTCTCAGACATAACCTTGTGGGGAAGAGAGAGGGAGGTTGTAAGCTTAAATTCCGAACTGCACGTCTCACAAAAGTGCAACAAGTAAATAGGGAGCAGTTATTTACTCTCCAGCAGTACGCAAACTAGGGGACGCTCCATGAAACTGGCAGCAATTTTAAAATAAATAAAATAAAGTAGTAAGTAAGTAAGTAAAAGATTTATTGTACTGGCCATAGCCTTGACAAATCCAATAAAATGAGTAAATAAAACAAAGCTAGCAAACTCCAAACAATAGTTCGCTAACATATAACATTTAGAAAAAGAATATTTAGGCAATAATAATGTCAGTAATAATAATCAACATATTTCGTCCTCCAACACCTTTGGGGATCCAGAACTTAGATTAGCTAATATGTTCACCTCACTATAAGTAATCAACCCCCAGATCCCCGAAAGTACTTTTTCACTCAACGCACAACTGTAGAATTTGTTGCCAGACGATGTGGTCAAGGCCAGTAGTATAGTTGGGTTTTTTTAAAAAAGGACTGGATAAGTTCTTGGACGGCAGGTCCATTAACTGTAGGGCTGAAACAAGCAGCTATTTTGCTGCTCATGAAAATGCTTGCGTTTGTCAGCACAAGGACTGAGATCTCAATCAGTGAGATCTCAGTCCTGGTGTGATTTCTCAGCAAGCAGTTTTTAAAAAATGGCTGGGGGGGTGGGGGTGCTTGTAACTTTCAAAGGCTGGCTGCAAACTTACCCCCACCACACACCATCAAATAGCTGTTTGGTGTGTGTATGTGGTGGGGGAGAAGCAGCTTTTGAACAACACTCAACGGGTTGGTCCAAGGCGCGTGCGCGCGCACACGCACACGCACACGCACACACACACACACACACGCACACGCACACACACACAGTGCATCTGATCCGAGAAGCAGGAGTGGTCAATGCAGATTTAGATTAATCCGTAACTGCTCATAATGGACCGTAACGGATAAATCTGTACTGAACAGCAACAGCGGCAATATGTTCATTGTGGTTTAGTTTTAAATCTATAGAAAAATTAAAAAATAAATTTAAAAAATCACTGTGCATGTGCAAAATGGCCACCAAACTGTTGTGCATGCGTGTCCTTTTCCAAAATGGCAGCATACTGCTCTCCCCTCCCATCTCCAAAGAAGTTCCTTTCTTGATGGGAGTGGGGGAGGCGCATAGACAGGTTTTTCAGCATTCTATTGGTTGCTGACTCCTGCTAGCCAATAGAATGCTAAGATATCAGCTTAGTCTGCCCCCTCCCTCCTGTTCTCCCGCTCATTCCTGAAAATTTGCAATCGGGAAACTTTCCCCACCGAGATAGTTGACAGTCTCAGACAAAGTAAGAAAGCTGGGCAGGGAACAGTGTGGCTTCCTCCTCCCTCCCTTCCATCAGCACTAGGCAGCTTGTTTCTTGAGATTTCTCCAATTCTTGTCTCATTCTTGTTTGCAAGAATGAGACGAGAATTGTGATTCTTGTCCAGAAAATGAGACACCAAGAATCGAGTTTCAGCCCTAGTCACAAATTAAAATCTACCCCTTGTAATAGGCTAATGTGTTTTCTCACATTTTTTTAAGTTTGCTTTTCAAAGAAAGAGAGAAAGAGTACGCTGAATTCTGGACCGGGATCGTTCCCTGACCCCGGTCCATGATGAGGTCAGCCATCCTTCAGATGTGCCAGTCACATCACTAAAGGGAATCAGGGAGGGGATGGGGCTAGGGCGGGGCTGAGCAGTGTGCCATATGGCCGCACGGCCCTGCCCCCCACGTTCCCACAGCTGCCCGCACTCAGGGAGACGGGCAGGTGCAGTGGTCAATGAGGCCGATGCGCCCGACCACTAATGGTTAGGGATGGGCGAATGTGGTTTGGAAGTTCAGAGTTCGGACCGAACTCGATCAGTTCGGTCGACCGAACTGAACTTCCGAACCAAACTTCATTTTCAAACCGAACCGAATTTCCGAACTTGACTCTGTTCGCCCGTCTCTAAAATATAATATTCCATTTAGTTCAATGGGGTTTGAATTTCCAAACTTTGTTCGGAAGCTCGGAGTTCAGATTGAACTCGAATAGTTCGGTAGACCGAACCAAACGTTTGAACCAAATTTCCGAACTGAACCGAACCGAATTTCCGAACTCGGTTCTGTTCGCCCATCCCTACTAACGGTGGCCGGGACCACAATCAGGAATGGGCCAAGGTAACAGATGTTACTTTTGGCCCTTTCCTGATTGTGGTCAATATAACCACAGTTCCGGCTCTGCAGCCGGCCGCAGGGCCAGAACCGTGGTTAGGATTGATCCCTGCCGGGTGCTCACTGTGGTGAACACCCGGCAGGGATCAATCAGACACTGCAGGGATCACAGCCATCCCACAGCATTCACTGTGGTTCAGTGGGACTCACTGTGATCCCGTAACGTCTGAAAAGAAAAAGAAAGAAAGAAAGAAAGAAAGAAAGAAAGAAAGACCAGTTGCAATGTTAGGCAATGAGATATTGCCTGATGTTGGGATATGGGAGACTCCATACAGAATATCATTATCAAGGAATCCACATAGGAGAAGTACCTGTTGTGTGGGGAAAGCTTTACTGTCCAATGGAGGGCTGTGTGCTTGGTTGAGCTTTTGGGGAGTGGGATGCAAGGCCAAGCAGTTGGGGGGGGGGGGCGGGAGGGGGGAGTATTGTGATAGAGCTATGGGTCAAAGACTAGAAGGACAAGGATTTGAGTCCGGCTTAAGGGGGAAGTCCATATGTGTAAGCCCTTTCATCATTCTGAGATTTTTAATTTTTAAATAAATTCTATTTTTTTCAGACCAGACCACAGTTGGACCATGGGCTACTTTAAATTTACATAAATCAACACATTCAAATTTATGGAAACAACATTCCTCATTCCAAAGTGTGTTGTTGTTTATCGTGTATTGTTGTCCCTCACTTCAAAGTCCAGGGGCTGAGAGGTATGCCTATAAGCAGTCAACAATAACATGGATTAAAAGGTACTGTTTACATGTGCAGCGTATTGGTGGACAGAAGGTGTTTTCAAATGTGATGGCGCGTGAGTGCCATCACGGACTTATCCCCTCCAGAGTGGGGCCACCACTGTGGCTGGGAATCCCACCAGGCCGTTGAACTAACGTGACGGGGGCTGGGTCGCCAGTGAGGGAGGGGAGACGCATGGACCTACCCCTGTGCTGCACCCAGCAACCTGTCCCCCTCCCTGACGGGTAGCCATGGCGACCAGTGACAGCTGCCATGGCACCCAGAACTAGTGGGGACTCTGGACCAGGTCCAATAATGCAGGCTTTCAAGTGTGAACGCCCGCTTTACTTCTGATTGAGTAGTCGGATCCTGGCTGTGGTGGAGGCTAGCGTGGGCTGTGACTCGGAGACTTTTCTGAGTCACAGCCCACACTAGCTGCCACCATGGCCGGGATCTATCCCGTGCCAACATCTGGCATGGGAAAACTAACGTGATGGTGGATCCTATGGGTGAAAACAGACATGACGCTAACCACCCTTTAACCACCCTTGGTGGTCATTTATGCATGTTTCAGGGCTGCACAGGGCACCAATACAGCCCTGCAACATGCATAAATAACCACCAAGGGTGGTTAAAGGGTGGTTAGCGTCATGTCTGTTTTCACCCTATATTAGGNGAGGGGAGACGCATGGACCTACCCCTGTGCTGCACCCGGCACCAATACAGCCCTGCAACGTGCATAAATAACCACCAAGGGTGGTTAAAGGGTGGTTAGCGTCATGTCTGTTTTCACCCTATATTAGGGTTCCCAAACATTTTGCCTGTGTGATCCCATTTTGAGACTTAGCCCTGTATCCCCAAACATCAACAAAGATGTGAAAAGTATAGCAAATATCCATGGGGTTTGAGAGTCATCACATTAGCTGTGGTCACAACCCACAGTTTGGGAACCTCTGAAATATAAGACACTATAAGCAGATTGTACTAGATTACCCTTGCGGTCCTTCCAAATCTATAATTCTATGATTGCGCCTATTCCTCTCAGGGAACTTTTATGATCTTTTGCATATGATCAACCACTCCTATTTCCCCAGCAGCCTTTTCTTGTGGAGTCCCAGCCATGGGTTCTATAGATGTGAGTCTGCTGGCAGAGATTAATAGAGACTGTGGTCTTCATTGGCACTAGCAAGTTGATGATAGTCATCTCTTCGTCATCTCTGCATTGAGCCATGATGATATATTTCCTTTCTCTCCTAATATCTGGTCATTTCAGAAAGCAATTAAACTGAATTCACAAGAAATTGATGCTATTAGCAGATGTTGTATCCTCAATTGAGGATATCTGCTAACCAACTTAACCAATGGTGGAAAAACTGAGGATCTTATTAGCTGTTTTCTTAGTTTTCCGTTGACCTTCAGCTGGTGGACAGACAGCTTCTTTTCTTCTCTTGCCTTATTGGAACAATTCATGCCTCCCTCTCTCCCCTACGTTCTGGGAGGGAGGGGGGGGAAATCAAGAGTTCCCCCCAGGTCAGCAGTGCTGTTTGCTTTTTAAGTGTCATACTGGGTCATACCAATGGTCCATCGAGCCCGGCATCCTGTCTCAGACAGTGGCCAACCTTGGTTGCTTTGGAGAAGTACCCTACAGGTCATTGAAGTCCAAAAGCTAGGCTTTTCCAGGGAGTTCTTCTACTCGTACGATTATTCAACGGCCCGAGCCTTGATTAGGAAGCGCGTATTGGATCAGGATTTGCAAGAATTGCAGTCGAAGATAAGGTTGCAAAAAATTGCCCCGGAATATCATATCATCCAAATGATGGATGGGAGGGGGTATTACCTTAACGAATGGAACAATCCACAGCTTAGGAGAGTATATACGCTGTATCGGCTTAATTTATTTCCCTCAGCTTGGACACAGGGGAGGTATAGGGGCATTGATAAAGGTTTAAGACTCTGTACCTTATGTGATTTAGGTGAAATTGAAAATCTTTTTCATGTTCTGTTTCACTGTTCAGCTTACGTGAAATTGCAAAATAACTTCCTGACACCACTACTAAAGGAAATAACCATGTCCTCATGGACTGATATCTTGAGGAAGTGGTTGGGTCAATGGAATTCCCCAGATGCTAAACATGTTGCAAAATTTTGTTTGGGAGCTTTGGCTGTTCGGGAAAGGCAATCCGTGGTCATGGTTGGGGGAACAAACTAAAAAGGTTCTCCATCTAAATATTGTGGTAAGGTACAAAATACATTTGCAGGAAAGAAAGTACAAATATCCCGTGAAAGAGGCAAATTTTCCCCGAGGTCAAAGTAGTGCTGAACTAATAATTTTTACTAGGAATTAGTTTATTTTAGTAGAACTATAATGAGTGGATCGGACATGGAAAGTAATAGAATGTAATAAATCGGACCAACGTTAACACCTGTAAGTGGTGAATGTATGTGTCTATATGCAATTTTATTTTGTTGAAGACCATTGGTCAAACAATAAAAGAATCATATCATATCATACCATACCTACAGGTCATAATGGAGTGATCCAGTCCCCGCTGTTCCAAAAACTGTATATTCCCAAAACTCTATTCACTGCAACTCTGTTAAGGCAAATGTTTACAATATTAAAATAAACTTCCTTCTAAGGCAGAGGTCCCCAAACTATGTGTAGAGACCTCAGGTGGGATTACACTATCTGAGGATGGGGGTCACAATCCCAATTGATATTTGATATATGTTTGCATGTCTTTATAGCAGTCTGGAAATTATATTTTGTCCAAAATGAGGGGGGAAAGCTTGTGAACCACTGTTCTAAAGGTATCTGTTGATCACAGACCACATCACTGGTTTAAACAGATTTATCAATCCAGGCTATTCCCAAATATGAAACCCAGTGACAGTCCACCAGCATAATGCTTAAGTCCCTTGGGAGTTTAAAACTCAGTAATACAGAGATTCAATATCCCTGGCACATATATTATCAGAGCATCTGTAATAGGGGGTCACAGCACTAGCAGAAACGCAGAAGGCACTATGATTATCGAAGTATCATGCCGCAAGTGGTGCCAAAAGTTATGCAGGCACTTACTTTATAGAGGACGGTGTCACGGGTTGGAGGTCCGCACCCGCACTTTACTGGGTTTGAGTGACTCAGGGTGTTTTCAGATGTGACGGGGCCAATTGGCCCCGTCACGAAATCAATGAATTCATCCCCCGCCGGGATGACCCGTAACGCCCTAACAGACGTGCCAGGGGATCCCGGCGGGGAATTGAGGAGGGGGCGGGGCCACGCGGTGCAACGTGCGGCTGCACAGCCCCGCCCCCTCCACGCTCCCCACCCTCTCCACGCTCCCCGCCCTCTGGGGAGACGGGCGGCCGCAGCGGCCAATGCCGCCGCAGCACTCGCCAGCTATGGCCACGGGCCAGAATCCCTGTGGGGATTCCGGGCTGTGGCCACCATCCAGACATGACGGCGGGGGTCACCACGGCGGGGAATCGCCTTCACCACGCGACGGCCTCCAGTCCTGCCGCTGCGGCCGCTCGCGTGGTGAATGTGATTCCCCACCATGGTAACATCTGGAGGGGAACATCCATTCCTCCCAACAGATGTTACGTGGTCCAAGCCACCACAGGGAATTGACTGTGGTTGACATTGACCATGTAACGTCTGAAAATACCCTCAGTTTCCCTCGTTTACAGCCCACTTGAATCAGTTTTTCTCTCTAGCTGATTCAATCCTGCAGCAGGGTGTCACGGTAAAGGGGGGGAAAAGAGCAGGAAGGAAGGGAAAGGCACGTGCGGGATGGAATAACCACAAGGAACCCTCTCCCTGGAAAGGGGCGGCAGTCTCGTAGGAACGAATCTCTCTGGGTTAGTAAATGGTCCCTCAGGTTGGTAGGTGGGCTTTCCCTCTTAGTTAGAAGGCAACCCGAATCATCATAGGGACTACGAGAGCAACCAATTGCCCCAGAGGGAAGAAGGGAGGGACAAACAGTAGACACAAGACCCACTCTCTCAGGGAAATACACAGGACCCTGGGCACCGTGAATGTCAGTGAGGGAATAGGGGGGAAGGGAAAACAGGGCCAGGGGAGGGGACAAGTGAAAGGCACAGGGGTTAAGGATCTGGGGGGAACAGAGGCGAGGGGTAGGAGCAGACAACGTTACACGGGGGCTGATGAAGGATAACTTAGCTAGGATCCCAAGAGCAAAAGGGGAAGGTGGGGCGGGGGTTCAAGGGGGTACACCTCCAAGCAATCTAGACAAGACAAAAGCACTCTTCACAACCAAACACTCACCCACTCTCTCCTCACTTCGCACGATGATCACACAGGGGGGGGGAATACAAAGGGAGTTCAATTACAACTACAATCACTCTTCCAGAAGTCCACAAGCAAGTTCAGATCTCCAGGCAAAACCAAGGGGCCAGTCTCTCGAACACGATTACCGGCAGGGGCTTCAGGCCCTGCCGGCAACCTTTATAGGCCCCTGTGTGAGACCCAGCTGTGGCAGGCCGGGCGGGGTCCCCCGCCTGCCTTCAATTCCAGTGATTACCTCAGCGTGCCCAGCGTAGGGGCGGGGCCGCCGCTACGAGCGAGGCAGTGCCCCGCCCCCCCCGCAGCCAGCACGCTCAACCCACAGCTGGCCTAGACACCCGCCCGCTTATTGCTCCGCGGGGGGGGGGCGCCCTCTGACACAGGGACAACCCCTTTGTCACCCAAGGGCCTGATCCTTCCCGTTTACAGACTCTTTCTCTCTGGGGTCCCAAGAGCTTGTAAGCTCAAGTTGCTCACTTGTCTTTCCAATGTTAGACACAGACTCTTCTTCATAAAGATAAGAAGAAAGTTTATTGATTTACATAAGCAAGATAATTGATACAGAGTGGTAACTAGAAATCCAAGGTAAATATAACGCATTCCTAATCTATACTGGTTGAGTTCCTAGATTAGAATCTTACCCTATAAAGGTCCAAAGAATTAGTCCATACACAGTCAGTCTGGTGATGTTGGCTGGGCTCCAGTTCTTAAGGCTAGAAATCAAAGTTCTGGTCTCAGTGCATGTCTTCCAGCCTTGCTAGCTGGCAGGATCCAGGATGCAAATGAGATTGCTCAAGATGGATCTATCCTCTCATTTATCTTGTCTCCACTTTAAATACCTTTTCATGGTCTCTTTGTTTGAGCTTTCCCGCTCATGAGCTTGTGTTTCCTCACCTAGGCAACCCAGGCACACAGGTAAACAGGAAGCTTCATTTGCAAGCAAATGGGTTTCTATCTGGCTAGGCTTCCCAAATACACATTCTTTACATTGTCTACACTTCCTGGAGTTTCCTGACTGTCAGTTAACAGCACATACTTACATGAACTGAGCTGTCAGTTCTCAACATTACATCCATGTTTGACCTCCAGCATTACATATTTACTAGGCTTGTAGCCTACGTGTAGGCCAGTCTCACACGTGTGTGGCCCTATGTTCCTTCATGACAGACGGTGCTTACAGAGAGCACCTGTGGAAGCCCAAAGGAAGATGGGTATTTAACAGGGAAAAACCTCAGTCTAAGGGGGAATGCTGGAGAATGAGGCTCTCCAGAGGAAAGGCAGAACTAAGCTGCCGGTGAGCAGAACCAAAGCCCCATACCTTATCCTTGGAACCCAGACAGGGACAGAAAGGAGGCGCAGGAACCAACTTGATTACTGGACTGCCAGGTGGGACCTGGCCTTTATTTACGTTGGAAAGACTGGGTACAGCCACACAAGCTGTGGCGGGCCGAATTCCTACGCAGCACATGATGGGTAAGCCCAGCAGTCCCACTGCAGGGCCAGCGCAGAAAGCAGGGCAGATGGTCCACCACCCCCACCTCACCCCCCACCGGTGAGGAAGCTGGGGGGCCACTGTCAGACCACACAAGCAGCCGTCCAGCCCCACCTCCTCCACCCTGCCCACTATTCCCCCACCCCCGGCTGTGATACGGCTGTGTGGGAATCAAAGTCCCATGGTGGACCTCACTGTGGGGCAGGGCAGATGGGGACCGGTTCCATGAGCAGCCGTGTGCTACCGCACATTGGGCAGGCTTACCCCATTTTGGGTAAGGCTGTTATGTGTTGCATTTGAGGACGCAGGGCGTAGCAGCCAGCTGCCCCCTCCTCCCACCGCCATGCTGCAGGGTGAACATCTGGTGGCTGCTGGACACACGATGCATTCCATCACATGGCAATGGTGACTGATGTGAGGTAAGGCTGCCCGAACTGTGGTAGGGGTCTTGTGTGGCTGTACCCACTATCTTGAACTGTTGGTGAAATAGGCTGGCTGAAGGGGAGGTGGAGGCCAGATTAATACAGGTGCCTAGAGTGCTAGTTCCAAAGAACTTACCCCAGGATAAGTGGCAGCTGCAAGCTAAGTTCCCCAAATATCACAGTAGCAATCCTCCAGGAGCCCGCCGCTACAGCGCTCCTATTTATAACTCGATAATTCATCTTTTCTTATTTCACATCCAATATCCAACAAGAGTATACACAATTGCTAAGATGTTTCAACAGCTAGAATTATAGTATCAACTAAAGAAAACTGCAAACAAGTAAAAACAAGTGTCAGGGGGGGAAAAGGAAAGTGTTAAGACTGTCTTCCCACACATATAATTCACTTGCAAATAAGCTCCTAGGGACTTCAGTATGACAGAGGAATAGTGGAGGTGATTCCCTTGTCTCTGCTTCAAATTATAGTCCCTTTGGCAACAGCCTGTGACTGTGCAAAAAATAAAAACATAAATAGCAGGCTATTTTTTCTATCTAACATTGATCTTCTTAACAGAGCTCTTATGATCCAGATTTATCCATGTAATAGTGAGTGAATCACCTTAATTTCTGCACCTTCTTAAAATGTCAAGTTTTGCATGCATTCAGATCCTATGATTTTCACCATTTCCCCAAAGAATGGTATTATAATATTTGATCATCTTTTTTCTGTGCGAGTGTATTCATTTACATACGGATTGTTTGGTTTCCCCAACAGTTTCTACTGGGGCATTCAGTGCATTAAATGAAGCACATGGCATGAAGCAATCGGCATGTATAGATCTCCTGTATTTTGAATGTAAACTTCATGAAGAAACTGACCCAGATGCAGACAGACATCATCTTTTAAACACATTGTCTGTTCCTTGGGTTGGTACTTGATCAAATTATAATTACTTTCATTGCCTGCAGCCTCATATATAGATGCCAACTTCCAGGCTACTTCATGCATCCAAGACGAAAGCTCGTGCCAAAATATATTTTCTCTTTAGTCTTTAAGGTGCCACAAGCCTCTTTTTTGCTGTTTTAGAGCTACAAACTAACATGGCTACTCTTTTGGAATTGTATTTTGAATGGTTTCCCCTGATGATACTCAGCTGTACCTCTCTTTTTCAACCGACCCAGACCCTGCTGTCTCGTTGCTATCCCAATGTTTGGAGGCCGTGGCGTAATGGATGCGGCAGAGCAGACTGAGGCTCAACCCCGACAAGACGGAGGTGATGTTGGTGGGGAGAGCGAGGGAGGTAGTGGCCTCCCTGGTTGGGGGGGTTCGCCCTCCTATAGCTCAGCAGGTCCGGAGTCTGGGGGTGATACTGGACGCAGACCTCCGCCTGGAGTGGCAGGTGGAGGCAGTCGCTAAGGCTGCCTTCCACCAGCTGTATCTGGTGCATAGGCTGC
>QEPC01008677.1:3876743-3893935 GCA_003113815.1 Sphenodon punctatus | reverse complement strand
CGCCGGGGGTGCCTTCTTGGAGGTCCCCCGTGTTAAGCGGGGGGCCACAATGGAGAGGGCATTTTCGGTGGCCGTGCCGTGCCTTTGGAACTCCCTTTCAGAGGAAGCTCGCCTGGCCCCCAGTCTATTGACATTTCGGCAAAATTGCAAAACCTGGCTGTTCGCCCAGGCCTTCGTGGAGGGTGGGAGGGTAGGGTGAGGGGTTTTAGCTCCCCCACCTGATGTATTATTTATAATGTTTTAAGCCCTGTTTTAATAATTTATATTTATATTGTTATGATGATTTAAAGTGTATTTTATTATGATGTTTTTATTGTTGGAAGCCATCCCGGGCTGCTTTTGCTGGAGGGGTGGGGTATAAATTTATAAAATAAATAAATAAAAATATAAATAATGGGTATTGAACAATGTTTTGTTCTGTGGTAGAGATGTAAATGAATGAACTGATGTAGAAAAAGTATTATGGACCAGGACTCACCCATGAGCATTCACTTCTCTCAAGAGCGACCACTCAATTTCTGATCTCTTAGCCCTTTTCCAGAAAGAGAGCCTGTACAACACGTTGAAAATACAGGTGTTGGAACTAAAATCCATAAAGATTTGGGCTTCATGAGTCACTACAGAAACATGTAAGCCTGCTGTTTACACCTATATACCTGGTGTTTTCACTTAACTGTAGGCAGGCAAGTAATTGGAGGATCAATGGCATAGTAACAACAAAGCCATATTGTTGCTTTCATTGTATTTAATGTTTTACTAATGACTTTTCTGCCTAATAACCTTTTCCCCTACCAATATTTCCCTAACAGCCTCCTCGCACGTGATCTCTATCATTCATACAAATACCTAGCCTGCATTTGCTCAGTCTGCATTTCTGACTTCCTGCATGCCTAAGGAAGGGCCCTATTTGGTCTAACAGCTTGCATACTCTCACCAACAGAAGTTGGTCCAATAAAAAATATTATCCAAACTACTTTATCTCCATCTCTCACATTTGGGACTGACAAGGCAACTATGTACTCTCTAGACTGCTAATCTTCATAATATTTCATAGTCCATTGCTTTTACATACATTTGCCTCTCTGCATCTCTCCTTTCAAAAAAAAGAAAGATAAATCAGTACTAAATGGCTAATGCTGTTGTCCCTGCATGCCATCAGTTTTCCTTCAGAACTGAAATAATCTGGATTTTGTAGTTATATGGCAGGTATACCAATTTATGATGCTTTGAGTTCATATGGCAATAGTCAATTACTGGCTTAAATTAGAAAATATGTCAGAGGATCGGTTACCCAGACGCTGTTATGTTGAGGCCAAGTCCTGGGCTTCTGTGTCTTCCTGGACTTGCAAGGTGGAGAATCTTCTTCAAAGTGTGGCCGTTCTATGGGAATGGTGCTCACTATACCCCAATGTAGTAGGAAGAGACTTGTTTTTAGACAACTGACAGATCAAGCGATTCAAACACACCTAGGGAAAATTCATGACTTGAAAAGTGCACCCTATTATAAGGAATTTAAGTATACCTCTGAACTTGAAAGTTATCTTGTGAAATTAGAGGATCCTGATCTTCGTAGGGCATTGACACTTTTACGGTTTGATTTGATACCCACTAAAGTCCTGTTGGGAAGACGTGCCGGCATCCCATATGATCAGAGACTGTGTATTTGCAATCTCGGCAAAGTTGAGGATTTACTCCACGTATTATTTGTATGCCTGCTCACACAGTATGAAAGGGAGTCAGTTCTGGCTTTAGGTCTTAGGTCAAGGCCTAATTTTACCCCTAAACAACTGCTGGTGTATTTCGCAACATCTAAGAACTTGGACAATTTGAGGAACCTAACTCTTTTGGCTCGTGCACTGGTCAATCGTGTACGGCCTGGAACTGCCATTTGACTTAAGGCTTATTTACCTATGTACTGATTGTTGTTTTGTTACATATACATAGGATTGTGATTATTTATGTGACCATATTGGTCTATGCAAATGGGTTGGGAATTTTCTCTCCCCCCCGTTGGGATATGCTTATGTTATGTTATGTTGTATGTAACTGATTTTATTGTATTGTATTCTGGTTTTATTTTCTTGGGACATGGCGGAAGCTAGTTCCCTTAATATTAAAACTGAATTGAATTGAATTGAATTTATGATGGAGCATTATGAATTGGTATTCGATTCAAACTATGAAGACAAACTAATAATGGCTTAACAAGCTATTACAGCAGTTTGTGACACTCTGCTTGTTTACTCTCCTCATTCTCACCTCATCTTTACTAGCCTATTCAACAGAAGCAGCTTTCATCTCCCCAGTGCTAAATGTTCATTGTCAGGGACCCACATTCACTATGTTTTCCACATTGCTGTCAAAGAGGGAAACACAGTGAACATGGGTCCCTGCTCATAGTGAAGAGGAGCTCTGTGAAGTTGATCCACATGGTACAGCAGGGGTGGCCAGACTTATGTGCACCATTATCTGCTTGATCCCGGCATCCACCTCCAGCAATCTACCGGGACTCTTCCTGGTGGCTTCAGTGCTACATCCAGGGTCCCTTCCACTGGCCCCCAGCTCTAGTGCACCTCAGCAACTGGACTCAGCAGCAGAGAGATCTCCTCTTTAGAGAGAACCTTTCACACTGCACTGAAGGCACTCTCCTAGGGCTTCTCCATCCTGGAGATACTCCCTGGGCTGCCAGTCCCATCCTCCTCCCCACAGGGTGGTCCCAGACCCCATGCTGTGTTCTACTGGAGACTAACTTGTGATCTACCAGTAAAGAGGCTGCTGGAGGAGGAGCTGCTGCAGGGGTAGGACTGTTGCCACCTAGGGCTGCCCCACCCACACCTCTGATTGCATAGACTATGAGCTCTTTCAGACGTGCAGTAAACAGCATTTACAAGTGCTGGCGGCTTGATGCGAAGGTGAAGAATGCACACCCAGATGACACCTGAAAAGGCGCCACGTGCAAGACTGAGCTTGTCAGAGGACTGACAGGCGCGCTCTGCCAACCTGTTTCGGGGGTAGGATTCGACATCTGGAGAGGCGGGAGAGACAGTTAGTCTCTGTCCCCCTCTAACACCGCCCCCCCCATGCCCACGGAGTTTGGGGGGCTGAGGCTGATGCTGCTGAATGCGAGGTCAGTGGCAAATAAATCAACATCCATCTGGAAGCTTATCCTGGATGGAGCCGCCAATCTTGCATTCATAACAAAGACCTGAATGGACGATGAGTCAGGACCGATTTTGGCTGACCTGGTGCCGGCTGGGTGCTCCATGAAGCATCAGACAAGGTCCTGGGCTTGGGGGGTAGTGTAGCCATGATTTTTAAGGACTCACTTCTGGAGGATTCCACTGCAGAATCCGTCTGGCATGGAGTGTGTCCATCTAGTGTTTGATTTGGCTGGGGATAGATTAGGGATCCTGTAGATGTACCAAGTACCCCACCGCACCACAGCTTCCCTGACTGCTCTAGTTGAGCTGGTCTCTGAGGTGGTGTGGCGGTCGCCCAGACTTATTGTGTTGCAGGACTTCAATATCCATGCTGACGCTGACCTTTATGGAGCAAAACAGGTGTTCATGGCCTCCATGGCAACTGTAGGCTTATCCCAGGTAGTGGGCCCGATACAAGAGGGGACACACGCTGGATTTGATTTTCTGCACTGACCTGGAATTGGGGGGGTCCTATGATTGGGGGTCTTGAGGTGACAACCCTTGTTGTGGTTGGACCATTGCTTCCTGGAGGCTTAGGCCCTGGTGCACCAATGCCCCTGTTGGGATGCTAGACCTATTAGATTGGCCCGCCCCTGGAGTCTCATGAATCCAATTGGTTTCTAGAACTCTCTGGGGGAGTTTCCCACAGACCTTGACTGTTAGAGAAGGGGGGGGGAGGAATGGAGAAGAGGGCAGGGAGGGGGCACAGACACCCAGCGAGGGGACCCTCTGAGAGTATAGCCGTCTCTCTGAGAACACACTAGGCTAAAAGGTAATCCCCTCAGGATCAAGGATGAGCTTTTCTCCTGTTTCAGAAGGCAAGCCGTGTCATCATTGGGGAGGAGAGAATTTGCCAACCAGAAGAAGAGAGGGGGGTTCAGAGGAACAGCCACGCAACAAAGTGTACTCTACCCCTGCACGGGGGAAACAAAAGGAACCAGGCCACCAAGTGCAGGTAACAGTGGAGGGGTGTTGAGTGGAGGGAGAGGAGGGGGTAGGGGCCGGAAGTGGGGATGAGGAAAAGGGAACAAGGAGGAGGGAGGTATATGGGAACCAGGGAGGACAGGGAGGGGTCTTGCGTACCAAAGGGGAGGGATGAGGAGCACTGGTGGGGAAGGAATGAAACCACGGTCCAGCTGCAGGGCAAGGAAGGGGTGTATAGGGAAGTTCAATCTCACAACACACAATCCACAGCCATCCCAGGGGACAAGGAAGGAAACAAGGAACCAAACACAGCTACAAACAATACACTTAAGGCAAGTACTTAGCTTTCACAAGGCAAGAGCAGAAGGGGCCAGTTTCTCTCAACAATTACCGGAGAGGAGCTGGCATCCTGCCGGCTGTTTTATCTGTTATCTGAGTGGCCCAGGTGAGCGTGAAAGCTAGCGAATCCAGGCCCCGCCCCCTACGGTGCACACCTTGCCGCTAGGCACGCGCTGCGTCGGGGTGGAGTTGGGGCTGTAGTTCGGGAGACGTCCTGCTGTGTGAGGGGCGGCTCTGGCATTGCCGCCTGGGAGGCGTCCTGCTGCACAGGGGGCGGGGCTTTAGCTGCCTTCGGGGAGGCATCCCTTGGCGGAGGGGGCGGGGTGCTCCCCGCGTCCATCTGTGTCCACCACGGCACATGCCGGGCTCCCCACCGCTGGAGCCATCGGCGGTGCCACGGCGTGACATTGACGACCGCTCTGTCGATGACCTCATTGCATTATGGAATAACACCTTGACCGAGGCCATCGACACGGTAGCTCCCACTACTGCGCTAACACAGGTCCTCCTGGTATATAAAGAGCCTGAGGCAGCAGAAGACGGAGGGTAGGCAGTTAGAGCGCAGGTGGTGCTGAATTTGAGCTGAATCCGACCAATTGTGGCATAGATTGTTTTTGAAAGACTATGCCGTGGCTGGGATGGCAGCAAAGAAGATTTTCTTTGCTGCCATCATAGTGGCTGTGAAGTGGTGTCCAGTGGAGCTTTTCCAGGTGGTATGGGGTTTAGTCAGTCCAGCCTGTCTCCGCCAGGAACTGGAGGGGTCTAAGTACCCGCTGTACATCTTTATTGATTACTTCGCAAATCGCTCATATTCACCATGACCTTGGTGCAACTGTTTCTGGTGCAGAGTCAGAGCTGTGGGTTATGGAAGCCCAGTCTTGTCCTTTTTGGGGGGATCAGTTTCAGTCATTGTCACCCACCGATGCAGAGGAGGTGCTAGGGCTGTGTGAGCCACAAGTTGTGAATTAGATCTATGCCCATCCTAGCTGGTGAAAGCCAGCCAGGAGACGTTGAGGCCATTGCTGGCTGGGGTGATCAACACCTCTGTTTGGGAGGGCAGAGTGTCAAGCTGCCTTAAGGTGGCGATTATTCAGCCTCTGCTTAAGAAGCTATTATTGGACACTGATTCCCCTGCCAGCAATTGGCCTGTCTCTAACCTTCCCTTTTTAGGGAAGGTTATTGAATAGGTGGTGGCTCGTCAGCTTCAGGCGCATCTGGATGCTATCGAAACACTGGACACTTCGCAGTCTGGTTTTCATCTGGGCATGGCACGGAGACTGCACTTGTGGCCTTGGGTGATGACCTTTGCCCGGAGTTAGACCAGGGAAATTCTACCCTGTTGGTTTTATTAGATGTTTCAGCAGCTTTTGATATCGTTGATGATGAGGTGTTTTGACTTGCCTGCGGGAACTGGCTGGAGTGGGCAGGTCTGCTCTTGAGTGGTTCAGCTGTTTCTTGGCTGGGAGGTCTCAGCGGGTGGTGTTGGGCAATAGTTCATCATCTCCTCGGGATCTTCCTGATGGGGTCCCGCAGGGTTCCATTCTGTTCCCCCTGTTGTTCAATGTGTATATGCAGCCGCTGGGTGAGGTCATTCAGAGGTTTGGGGTGTGGTGTCATCAGTATGCTGACGACACCCCGCTCTACCTCTCCTTTTCATCTGACCCAAGTCCAGCAGTCTCAGTGCTTACCCATTGCCTAGCTGAGGTGGGGTACTAGATGAGGGCGAGTCGATTGATGCTGAATCCTGACAAGACTTAAGTGATGATGGTGGGCCAGTCTTGTGCCCTGGGGGGATTGGGACTCCTCTTCTTGATGGGGTCCGGCTTCCTCTGGTTGATCGGGTTCACAGCCTCCGAGTGCTTCTGGATCCTTTGCTGCGCCTGGATTGCCAGGTTGCAGCAGTGGCCAGGAGCACTTTTCACCAACTCCATCTGGTGAGGAGGCTGTAGCATTTTCTTTTGGGCTCAGATCTGGCCACTGTCGTCCATGCTTTCATCACCTCGACTTTCATCACCTCGAGATGCACTCTACATGGGGCTGCCCTTGGTGACGGTTCGGAGGCTACAGCTGGTGCAGAATGAGGTGACTTGCCTCCTTACAGGGACACGTTGCTGTGAGCACATAACACTGGTGCTCCATTCGCTTCACTGGCTGCTGATAGTCTTCCGGGTCCAAAGTCCTAAACGGCCTAGGCCCCATCTATCTGAGGGATCGCCTGGCTCCCTATATCCCGTTGCAGTCTCTGTGATCAGCTGGGGGCGCCTTCCTGGAGACTCCAGTTTTTCACTGGGTCTCAACTATGAGGAGGGCATTCTCAGCTGTCAACCCTTTTGCTTTGGAACTCCCTCCCCCAGGAGGTCCGTCTGGGTTCAAGCCTGGTGGCCTTCCGAAGGCAATGTAAGACCATTTTGTTCCGTTGGGCTTTTGGCAGCAGGGACTGAATTGTGGGGGAGGGGGGGGCAGGGGGGGTTGATTTAAGGGGAGGATGTTGGATTGGGGGGGGATTGTATTTAAGTGTCTTTATGTCGTATTTTATAATTTTTTGTAAGCTGCCCTGAGCCTTTGGGGAAGAGTGGGATATAAATATAAATCAATCAATAGATCTACCTCTTGGCCACCCCTGTGGTACGGAGAACAATACTGAAGTTGCCTGCTCTACACTCCACCGCCCCTGCTTATTGGCTGTTAAGAAAATCCCAACATTGGCTCTTGTGATAGCCAGTAAAAGGAGTAAACTGCCTACCAGCCAGCCAGAAGGGGAGGCAGAGGTTGGTTTCAAGCACTCTAGTAGACTCAGCCAGGAGCCACTCTTTCTCCCTTTTTGCATGCTCCTAAAGACCCTCCCCCCACATAGCTATAGCAGTGCAGTCTCTAGCAGGTAAGGAGATTTCTGCAGCTTTGGAGGGTTAGGAGGGTGAAGTTAGGGGGTGATTAGGACTGTGTGTTTAGCAGGCTGGAGAAAGGGAAAAGGCACGGGAATCATGGGATACTTGGTTGGGAAGAAAAGCAGGGGTTGTGACGGGTAGATGGCATGTATGTGTCCATTTCCTCTGGTAAGCAGTCTTTTAGAAATAAATTTGAGATTATTTATTATGTCAGATGACCTTGTCTTAGTTTCTGAAGCCTGTTTACTTTAACTTTTGCTTTTTGGTGCTAACTCTTCAGCAAATCTACCCCTAAATGTAGGTATTAAATTGTTTTTTTCAGGGACAACACAAAGAACTAACTGAAATCTTGCCACCTCAAATTCCTTGAAGAGATGTTTGGGACAGATGAAAAAGTTGCTTTCAAGAGACCACACAAGATACCTTCCAATGACAGTATCCCTCTCACCCAGAGAATGAAAGAAACAATTCTTAATTACACCAAAAACAAACAAGCAACCAAACAGGTAAAATGTCTATATTGATATTCAAACATTTATTTGGCGGGTCTGTTCTCCGTTGTTGAAGTCTCTGAATTCAAAATCTTTCTAAGGCTGGTAGCAAGACAGCTGGGAATTTCATTAGACAGATGGTTCATAAGAGAGGACATTACAGCATACTTACATTAATGCCACTTACTAGTGGTTTAAGACTAGGATGATAACAAATAAAATGTTGTGTTTTTTTTAAGATGGATGCTGCTACATGACAAAACCTATCATTTCTTGGCATAAATATTCAGTTTGTGAATAACAAAAGGACATTACAGTTGAAAAACGTAGCCATTAATGATTTTTTTAAAAAAGGCAGATGACTTTGGATGTTAAATCCTTATATACTAGCATTCCTCTAGATGAAGTGATAGACATGATTCAATTGTATGGAACTAAATAATATTACAGAAAAATTATTTTTCTTTTAACAACAATTTTTATTTGCAAGTAAAAGGAGTAGCTATGGGATCTTCAACAGCCCCAAGAAGTGGCTAATCTTTACATGAGTATGTTTGAAAATAAAAACATTTAGACAGTAAAGAACCCTTTAAAAAACTCTATTATTTTCTGGTGGTGTTATATTTGTGACATTTTTTTGTATAGAGGAATGACATTGCTTTGTTGTTACAATTTTATAGATGTCTGAACACTAGGAATTGTACTGTATATCAAACTGTAAATTACAGCACCAAAGAAATTCATTATCTAGATATTACCATTAAGAAAGGAGACATGGGTGTATGTATACACCTGTTTATATAAAAAAAGAGACTGATCGTAACACTTTACTTAGGTGTGACTGTTCTCATCCCTTTCATATTAGCGAAACAACTTCTTTATGGTCAATTCTTAAGATTTTGTAGGAATTGTACATTTTTAGATTATTTTAATAATGAAGCTACAATCCTTACGAATGATTTAAAGAAGAAATGATATCCTAGTAAGATTGTTAAGAATGCCTATCATAGATCACTAAGTAGATCCAGAGAAGAACTCCTTCAGCGGAAGGCTAGATTCAAAATCAGACAGACTCATATATAGTTTAACTTTCAATCATATTGGTCTTTCAGTTAAAAGAATATCAATAAATATTGGCATGTTTTAAAAACAGTTCCTGTATTTAGAGAACAGTCTTTGACTGTCTTTAAAAGAACTGAAAACATTAAAGATTTTTTTGGTTCACAATGATTATTGTTTTAATTAAAAATAGATAAATAGGGATAATTTGTGGAATATAACTAAACCAATAAGGGCATCATCCTTGTGGAAATGTGCTGCTCCTATACTAGAAAAATTGATTTTTTAAATTAATCCTACAGACAATAAAAAATATATTCTTAAACAGTTTAATACATGTTCATCAGACTTTTGCAAATATGCAATTTGTTGCCCCTGCAACAATTTATAAACAGGTGAAACAATTAGACAAAAACTCGCATATATGAGCATAAACATAATATTAAGAATAGGAAGGAAGGTGCTCGTTTAGTTGAACACTACATCAGAAAGGGACATAAGTTTACTGATTTACATTTCAGGGTGTTAGAGGCAATAACATATAACATTTATAATAGAGACAATATCCTTTTGAGAAGAGAGACCTACTGGATTTGTGAACTGAATACTCTTATTCCCAATTGATTAAATGAAGAATTAGATCTTATGCCTTTTTTGTAACGTAGCAGTATTTTGGAAGACTTTGGATTATTTAATTAATTGACTAGTGTGTGACCAGTGTGTGTATGGATGGTTGTAAACCCAATTAAAGTTAGCCTGCTGTTTGTGCAGCTCTCATGAGGTATTGATCTTTGGTGCTGTATAGTATTTGCACCATATAGCATTTTGGGAGTTTTCCAGATTTAACTCGTGGTCCTATAATAGGTGGTAATTTTATTGATCCATCCTCTTTTCTACTCCCCATGTATGGATTTAAGACTACTTTCACGGAGGTATTTAATTTTATATAGATTTCCAATACCATGTTACAAGATGTTTTATTGTATATATCAATTAACTGTTATTATACTACTGTTTAGATAAACCCAACACGTTTTGAGACGATGGATTTTATTTCAAGCTTGGAATATAGGTATTTGGGTTTTTTTAAACTACTGAAGTTGCATATATGTATATAGAAATTATAGTGTATCTTGTTGAATTTTTTTTAGTAAATTATTACATCTGTTTGCAGTAGCTTTGTTTGTTGTCTTAAGACTATACTGATAGTTATCAATGAACTTTTGATATGGAGAGTGATGAGACATCCATAACAAGATAAAGTGAATGCAGTTACCTAACGAGGCTTCAACAGTTCAAACAGATGATAGTTATGATGATAATTAGTCTGATGAGTCCTTGGAGAACAGAAATTTCAATGAAATGATCAGGATTTGCTGTCCAATGATATTGCTTATTGTCTTATATTTAGCAAGTTGTGCAAATATGCTCCTCAGCTTGTTATCCATGATGCCATAAAAGATCGGCAAATTCAAAATTAAGTTCTGAGAGCTAGTGGAAGTATAAAAATACCCATGTGCCCGTCAAGCATGAGGGAAGTGGTTAGAAAAAAGCAGAGAGTATGTGCTATCTTGACAATGCAACTTGATGGATGTCTGCAGATGCTAGCAAGCTTGGTGAAAATGCAAGATCTTTATGACGAACTGGGAGCTGCATCAAGTGAGCTTCCCTTTAGTAAGAAAAAGAGGGATCAAACGAATGATGTCTTGAACTAATTAGAGTCAGGCAAGGTAACCACCATGTAAATGCATGCTGAAAACATTATTCTAGGAGACGTTTTAAGCTAAATGGGTCTGCTGAAAGCTGGAGCTTGGCAAGATTAAAGGAAATTTATTTAATGCCCTCTTGGTCAAAATATGAGAACACAGGTTTTATTAGACAGATGTTATTCTGGTATCTTTGTACTGTGAGCCAAGGTCACAAGGAATACAGCTCCAAAGGGGCCTGAAGTACCTACTCACAAGTTAGCACTCCAGCCACTCTTGTCAATGAGAGAAAGGATTCAGAGTAGCTCAATGTGGCATAGTGAAGGCAGTGAATTCAATCACTTTCTTGAGTTACCCAATAGTAAAGCTCAGCACATAGCTCATAATTCTGTGACCCACTATCAGTGTTTAAATTTCAAATGTGTCAAATTCTCAAAATGTTTGACTGTCTTCAGTAGGATGCAACTCACAGACAAGAACAAATATTCATTACGGTGGTGGTTAAAAACTGGCAATGAAGCCGTAAGTCAGTCTCCATAAACTGTTTTAGGTCTGCCTGTGACACAGGTATCCGTTGAAAGGTTGTTGACTGGTCTTGTCCACATTTTGTTACCTCAGTTCTAAACTGGATGAGATTGTTTTTCTTGTGACCAATGGGATTTATCTTTGAGAAATAGTTTGGGCTACATTTACATTACAACTTGTCCGTTGAGTTTTTCAAACTCCAAGTACATTTTTAGTTAAAATAAACATCTAACAGTAATAATGCATGTAAGTTTTTGAGAAACATCTAATAATGCATGTAAGTTTTTGAGAAAAATAATTATCCATTGGCTTATGTGACTACTTATTAACCACAGTCGTATTTGACTAATATTAACATTTTTTAAACTGCTTGACTAACACTAACAGAAATAGTATTTGGGGTTAAAAAAGTGCTGGTAACAGAATAGCTATTATTCCAAATAATCGAGGCAGCCAATCCTGCTTTTGATCCTGGAGCTGTTCTATGCTAGTCTGCCCCCTAGTAGAAGTTAGAGCAGCTCTGAGGCTACTTTCAGTTGTGTCACTTGCCAATAGTCCCAACAGCTATTCTTGTAGCCGAGAATTGTTGAGGTGTAAGGACATCACAATTTCACTCTTTCCGCGTGAAGGGTGAACTGTGTATGATTTGCTATGGAAGCTCTCCACCACACAAAGATCTGCTGCCAAATCCTACTGTAGTAATTTAGAGGAAACTAGGCATTATTGAGAAAGGAATTTAAAATAAAAAGGAAAATATAATGCCGCTGTATAAACCTTTGGTACGACCCCACCTTGAATATTGCGTGCAGTTCTGGTTGCCCCATCTCAGGAAAGATATAACAGAGACCACTTTCTGACATTTGTTAATACGCACCCTTTGGCGTCGTGGGGAAGTCCAGGACTCAAATGACGCACAGCTTCCGTCTCATGAGAAGGGCGGAAGGGCGGATCTTTGCTGGCAAACACAGGCGTCCAAACAGAGTACCTTTTCACTACCCTGCTGAGCGTGCATGTTTTCTGGCAAAGATCTGCACTTTCGCCCTTCTCAGGACACAGAAGTTGCGCCTCATTTGAGTCCTGGACTTCCCCATGACGCCGAAGGTTGCGTATTAACAAACGTCAGAAAGCAGCCAGAATTTGAAAAAGCTCAGAGAAGCCGTTCCTTCTGGACACTTCCTGGCCCCTTCCAACAGGGCCTCCCAGGGCGATGCAGTTGATCTGGCCACGCTGCTCTGAGGGGCCCTGTTGGGAGCAGGGTTGAAGTGGCAGCAGCTTTTACCATGCTGCGATTCCATTCCACCATTTCGGAATTGCCCGCGCCACACCGCGGCTTTTCTGCCGACATTCCGTTAATTCCGCCAGCATTCTGCAAATTCGGAAACTATTGGAAAAATTGCGGAATTGTCGGAAAACTGCTGTTACGCTATTTTGTGGCGCTGGCGGACGTAACGAAAATGGCATGTTTCCGCTATTTGTGAAGCCCTGTGGAAGTAGCAGAATGAAATTAGTGGAACTGCGGAAGTAGCGGAATGAAACTAGCAGAATGAAAGCCTCTGCCACGCTGCACCACTAATTGCGGAAACGCTGTTTCCGGCGGAAATAGCTACCGCTGTGACTTTCCGCTATAGCCCTTGTTGGGAGGGGTCAGGAAGCAGCCAGAAGGAGTGGCTGAAGAGTGCTGAGAGGAGCTGCCGTCGCCACTGCTAGATGTTTTCATTTCATTTACCAGGCTGAGGGGAGGGGGAGGGGGGGGGAGACAAGCTCCGGCAGCTCCCCCACCCTACCCAACACAGCCTAGCAGGAGTGGGGAGAGGAGGGAGAGGCTGTCCCTGTATCTACGAGACTGGGAAGGGAAGGCAAGTCCTAGCAGCCCCACACCCACCTAATGCAGCCCAGCACGTGAGGCACAGAATTCGGCTCCAAACCTGCAGAATTTTAAATAAAATTCCGTGGGAGAATTGAGGCCCTGTGTCCCATCCACTGCTACCCACTTCCAACTACTGGTAGTCAGCAGTTCAAGCCCCAACTAGTAAGCATTTATGGCTCTGTCCTCTAAGAATTTTTCTAGTGTCTGTTTGAAGCTAGTTATGGTGCTGGCTTTCACTGCCTCCTCTGGGAACAATTTCAGAGTATCCCCGTGTTCTCATATTGTGAGAAAGGACAAACAATAGTTCCCTATTTACTTTTTCCACACCACTCATGATTTTATAAACACGTATTATATCCCACCTTAATTGCCTCTTCTCCAAACTAAACAGCCTTAACCCGTTCAACCTCCCTTCATATGGAAGTTGATCCATTCCTTTTATCATTTTTGTTGCCTTTCTCTGAGCTTTTTCAAATTCTGGCTACTTTCTGTTTGTTAATATGCAACCATTGGGGCCCTTGGTGTGACCCATCCCCTGCTACCTAGTCCCAATACAGCATGGCTGGGGCGGTGGCGGGGGGAGGGGACGGGACACCAAGGGTTTTGTCATTCCCCTTCCCATGTGGAAACTCCTGCCCCACGTATTCCTAGCGCAGGCTGGAAATTCTGCACTGGGAGAAGCGGGGCAGGAGATTCCGTGGGAGGAAGGTGGATTCTGAGGGAAATCTACAAATCGTGGACCCGCATTTGGCTTGTGGCACTGGTCACACCTCTACAACCTGTATTTGTACTTCTCTCGAGCTACTGTAGAACTCTACTGTAGCTGGCCACTGTCAGAGACAGGATACTGGGATTGATGGACCATGGGTCTGACCCAGTAAGGCACTACTTGTGTTCTTATTGTCTTATGTTCTTAACTTTACACCGACAGCATAGAATAAAGTTACCCTAAACAACCTCAAGACATGCCTGTAAATAATTTTAGGGCCGATCCAAAACACCCACCCATTTGTGCATGTGTGCACAGTTTACATACATGACATATTCCCCATAAAGGGGATTGCGCAGGTTGTACATGCACACTGCACACTGCTTAGGATTGGCCCCTTTGTAAATAAATTCTGTAAGTATTAAATTAATATTTAAATTAAATCACGTTTCCATCTTAGGCTGCTTGTCCATGTTAGCTGGCCCGCCAAACTCCTGGCTCAGAATCTCCTGACTGGGAATCTTACATTTATCTCCAAATGTGGGTGAGGGGGTAAAAACATCATCAGCCAGGTCCTGCAGCATTTTCTCTTATGAATGACAGGGCTGGATTTTGAGCCCTGTCATTCATGAGACAATGGGTATTTTCAGACGTTACGAGATCACGCTCAACCACAGTCAATACCCTGTGGTGGGGAATGGTCCCGTAACGTCTGTTGGGGAACCAGAAGTTCCCCCCCAGATGTTTGCCATGCTCAATCCCCGCCGGGAATCACATTCACCACGCGATCAGCTGAATCCGCGGGGCCGGCGCCGATTGCGTGGTGAAGGAGATTCCCGGCGGGGATGAAGGGGCCCATCACATCTGGACGGCGATCACAGCCCGGAATACCCGCCGGGATTCTGGCCCGTGGTCAGCACCGTGTGACCCTGCCCCCTCCCCGATTCCCCGCTGGGATCCCCCGGCATGTCTGTTGGCTGTGCTGGAGTGATCCCGGCGGGGAATCTGAGAGTTGTTTCCGTGATGGGGCGAAGCCGCCCCGTCACGTCTGAAAACACCCAATGCCGCAGGACGCAGCTGATGACGTTTTTATCACCATGGCCTAAGATTCCCAGCTGGGAGATTCCATGCTGGGAGTTTTGCTGGGCCAGGTAATGTGGGTAAGCAGCCTTAGATTACAGAGCAAATTGACTGCAAACACCACAATATAATTTTATGAGAATTAAACAAATCTGAAGTTTCTTTAAGAGGCTTCTGAATTCTATTCCAGTTCTCACACTGCCCCATCATTGTAGTACCTGAACACATGACAAGAATAATATTCAGCTCTTTATATTGAGAATTTCATATAGGCGGGAAACGGAAGAAGAGTTCAAACTGATAGCAGAGCTGGGATTAATATGTAATTATTCCTGGTTGAGAGGATGATGCTCAATCCAATGCAGTGCTTAGCAGCTACTAGAACATCTAATGTGGTGACTTAACCAGCTGTCTTAAGCAGGCAGTAATAGGACTGGATAATTAGAGATGGCAGAAATTGTTCCCTATTTATTTGCATCATGACAAACATCTGGTGCTATAAAACAGAAGCAGTGTTCCATGTCAGGATGTTTTCTTTATTCCAATTCGAAGTACACTAGAAACAGTACATGGGACCAGCAGCAGTAGTCATGACAGTTCAAACCTGAGACGCTGCTGTCAAGAGGTCGTTCAGCTGTACTATTAAAGGTCTTCCACCTGACACACAAACACTCACTCACCTGACACTTTAAATAGGTTTCCAATAGAATAAAAATAAATACACCCCAGAATATAAAAAGTTTAGTTTTAAGTTTTTCTCCCCCACTAAAGCCTTTATACAAATTGATAAAAGGGTGCAGAATTTTCCTAAAATTTTAGGTACATTTTAAACAAGCCTTTTTGTTTTTACTTGGTAAAAGGATTCATGTTCCTGTCTTTGAACAAAATATGATGACCAAAATTGCAAAGAAAAAGTCCACACTGAAATTTATAATGTATACATTTGTTTTGGAAGCAATTCCTGCACCAAATAGCAGCGTGACAGCTGCTTGTGCACGCTCCAATTTTTCTTCAAAAGATCCGTGCATCACAAGTGAACGTGTAGGAGTCTACTTTAAACAGTGCTCCATGTCAGTTTCAGATGCCTACACCTTCCTTCAAATGTGACCTACCTCACTGGGTGCAGTATCTGCTCTATTTGAAACTGTGGGTATTTTCAGACGTGACGAGATCACAGTGAACCACAGTGAATACCCACCTANTTAGACAAAAACTCGCATATATGAGCATAAACATAATATTAAGAATAGGAAGGAAGGTGCTCGTTTAGTTGAACACTACATCAGAAAGGGACATAAGTTTACTGATTTACATTTCAGGGTGTTAGAGGCAATAACATATAACATTTATAATAGAGACAATATCCTTTTGAGAAGAGAGACCTACTGGATTTGTGAACTGAATACTCTTATTCCCAATTGATTAAATGAAGAATTAGATCTTATGCCTTTTTTGTAACGTAGCAGTATTTTGGAAGACTTTGGATTATTTAATTAATTGACTAGTGTGTGACCAGTGTGTGTATGGATGGTTGTAAACCCAATTAAAGTTAGCCTGCTGTTTGTGCAGCTCTCATGAGGTATTGATCTTTGGTGCTGTATAGTATTTGCACCATATAGCATTTTGGGAGTTTTCCAGATTTAACTCGTGGTCCTATAATAGGTGGTAATTTTATTGATCCATCCTCTTTTCTACTCCCCATGTATGGATTTAAGACTACTTTCACGGAGGTATTTAATTTTATATAGATTTCCAATACCATGTTACAAGATGTTTTATTGTATATATCAATTAACTGTTATTATACTACTGTTTAGATAAACCCAACACGTTTTGAGACGATGGATTTTATTTCAAGCTTGGAATATAGGTATTTGGGTTTTTTTAAACTACTGAAGTTGCATATATGTATATAGAAATTATAGTGTATCTTGTTGAATTTTTTTTAGTAAATTATTACATCTGTTTGCAAGTAGCTTTGTTTGTTGTCTTAAGGCTATACTGATAGTTATCAATGAACTTTTGATATGGAGAGTGATGAGACATCCATAACAAAATAAAGTGAATGCAGTTACCTAACGAGGCTTCAACAGTTCAAACAGATGATAGTTATGATGATAATTAGTCTGATGAGTCCTTGGAGAACAGAAATTTCAATGAAATGATCAGGATTTGCTGTCCAATGATATTGCTTGTTGTCTTATATTTAGCAAGTTGTGCAAATATGCTCCTCAGCTTGTTATCCATGATGCCATAAAAGATCGGCAAATTCAAAATTAAGTTCTGAGAGCTAGTGGAAGTATAAAAATACCCATGTGCCCGTCAAGCATGAGGGAAGTGGTTAGAAAAAAGCAGAGAGTATGTGCTATCTTGACAATGCAACTTGATGGATGTCTGCAGATGCTAG
>QEPC01008677.1:3855572-3873366 GCA_003113815.1 Sphenodon punctatus | reverse complement strand
GACTGGGAGCAGGGAGATCTGTGGGATTGCATTGTATCTAGAGGCCAGCCATACCTTGCCAAAATAGTCCAAAAGATGGAATTGCAAAAGGGGCACATCACAGAATGACTGCACACCCTGGGTGGGAAAACTGTGTCTGATCTTGGAGAGATAGGACTCATGAATTCTTGAAACTTTGGAATGCACTTTTGTGTTTCCCTCTGGCTCCTGTGGTGGTTGAAAATGAAATACAGGGTATTTTCAGACGTTACGAGATCACGCTCAACCACAGTGAACCACGGTCAATCCCACAGTGAGGCCAAAGCGCCGTGAGCGTCTGTTTCGTGGGCGCCAGATGTTCACCACGGTCAATACCCACATGGGGTCAAAATCAACCACGCTTCCGGAGCTCCCCCCGGACCATCTCTGAAAGCGTGGTCAAAGAGATTCCCAACGGGAACCAACAAAAAGTAACATCTGGCCGGCAACCACTGGCCGGAATCAAAGGAAATGATTCCTAGCCGGGGACAAAGCATGCGGTGTCGCTGCCAGGCAACCAGCAACAACACAGGCCGGGGAGGGAGATTTAAAGGGCACACAGCAGCAGCCGAGACGAGCCGCCCCGGCGCCTTCCGGGTGATTTGACCATGGCCCAGCCTGGGATTGGCATAACGTCTGTTGCGCTGCCCCGAGCCGTGATCTGGCGGCCCGATTCCCTGCCGTGGTCCCGTTCCCGTTCCATCTGTTTGGGGCTTTTTTTGACCACAGGGGGTGGTTGTTCAGTTCACCCCTGCCGGGAATCCACTGTGGTGAATCGGGACCGCATAACGTCTGAAATCACCCACAATTATCCCCCTCTGGTTAAGGAAAAACTTTGATGCAGTCTTATCTCTAGCTACTATAGTAGCTGACCTATAGTAGATGCACGATAGCAAGGACTGCATAGCAAAATATTATAATTGCAAGGAGTATGTGTATCAAACTCATTGACAAGAAAAGAGACTACATAAGGTGGGACTAACAAAACCTGTCTGAGCTACTTGGGTAGCCTGGCTTTCTGTGTAATAGTGCAGTGACCCCTAAATTTCATATCTGTCTTGCATAAAGCCTCCGGTGACTATGCATGGGTGTGTGTGTGTGTGTGGGGGGGGACATCCATGTAAATGCCGCGGTGGTAGTGGTGGGGATGGGTGCTCGTCCGTGCAAACAGCATGGGCAGTGGGTGGTGGGTGTGGGGGTGCATATGGAAATTATTTTTCCATATGTGCAGCACCTTGCACTTATCAACAACGAATTCCATTTGCAATTTTAATGCCCATTTCTCTAGTTGTGGAAGATCCCTCTGTAGTTCCTCACAGTCAGTCTGGATCTTAACTATCTTTAATAAGTTGGGAGTCATCTGCAAATTTAGTCACCTCACTCTTTACTCTTTTTTCCAGATCATTAATGAATATGTTAAATAATGCTGGTCCCAGTGCTGACCCTTGAGGCACCCCACTATCTACCTCTCTTGAACTTGAAAAATGACTATTTATTCCTACCCTTTGTTTCCTGTCTTTAAACCTTCTCTACCAATCTGGGTGGGTGTTTTTAGACAAGTGCCTCCCCACCCATTACCAACCCATCATGCATCTTGCAGGGCTGCATAGGCCAACATGCATGATGGGTGGGGAGGTGATTGTCTAAAACCTCCACATGATAGGACTCGTCCTCTTATCCCATGACTACTGAGTTTGGTCAAGAGGCTCTAGTGAGCAACCGTGTCAAGTAATCCTAATAAGGAAAATAGGAAAGAGCAAAAGCATTGTCAAAATAGAAGTAAAACATTAATAAGGCAATGTATAAGTGATGAATCAGAAGAAGTGCCACAAGCCAACATGACTTTGGAAGAGGTTCTAGAGCAAAGTGACAAACGAAATTAATAGTAACAAATCACCAGGGCCAGATGGTATTCACCCCATGGTATTCACTCAGATGGTATTCTGAAGGAACTCAAGTATGAAATTGCAGACCTACTATTGGTAATTTGTAACTTATCACTAAAATCTGCCACTGTACCTGAACATTGGAGGGTAGTGAATATAACTCCATTATTTAAAAAGGGCTCCAGGGACGATCCTGGAAACTACAGACTGGTGAGCCTGACATCAGTGCTGGACAAACCACTGGAAATGGTTGTTAAGAACAGAATTACTGGGCATATTGATAAGCACGACATAATGGGGAGAGTCAACATGGATTTACCAAATGGAAGTCATGCCTTACTAATCTATTGGAATTTTGTAAATAAACATGAGGATACGGTATCCAGTCAACAGTGTATCTGGATTTTCAGAAAGCATTGGATAAGGTCACTCACTAGAGATTTTTGAGGAAATTAAATAGTCATGGGATATGAGGCAGTGTCCTATTGTGGATCAATAACTTATTAACAGATAGGAAACAAAGAATAGGACTAAATGGTCAGTTGTCACAATGGAGAGAGGTAACCAGTTGAGCGCCTCATGGATCTGGGACTGGTGTTGGTTTAATATATTCATTAATGATCTAGAGAAGGGAGTAAAGAGTGAGGTGATCACAAAGTTATTCAGAGCAGTTAAAAGCCAAGCCGGCTGTGAAGAATTGAAGGAGGATCTTGTGAGACTGGGTGACTGGGCATCAAAATGACAGATGAAATTCAATGTTGACAAGTGCAAAGTGATGCACATAGGGAAAAATAATACAAACTATACATATACAATGTTGGGTTCTAAATTAGGAGTTACCAGTTAGGAGATGGGTCTTGGAGTCATTGTGGACAATACATTGAAATCCTCAGCTCAGTGTGCAGCAGTGATCAAAAAAGCAAACAGAATGTTAGGGATTGTTCGGAAAGTGAAAGAGAATAAAACTGAAAAAATCATGTCTCTATAGAAATCTATGATGCGACTGCATCTTGAATATTGTGTGCAGTTCTGGTCGCCCCATCTCCAAGCAGATGTAGCAGAACTAGAAAAGGTACAGAGAAGGGCAACAAAACTGATAAAGAGTATGGAACGGCTTACATACGAAGAGAGACTTTATAGGCTAGGGCTCTTCAGCTTCGAGAAGAGATGACTGAGAAGGGATATGATCAGCATTTATAAAATCATGAGTGGCATGGAATGAGTTAAAAGGGAGTGGTTATTTACCCTCTCGAACAGTACTAGAACTAGAGGACACTCCATGAAACTTACTGGCAGCAGTTCTAAAACAAAAGGAAGTATTTTTTCACTCAACGCACAATTAAGTTGTAGAATTTGTTGCCAGAGGATGTGGTCAAGGCCAGTAGTATAGCTGGGTTTAAAAAAAGATTGGACAAGTTCTTGGAGGGCAAGTTCATTAATGGTTATTAACCAAGTAGATATAGGGGACATAACATCTTACTCTCAGGAGCTGTAAGTGAACAACAGGGGATGGATTGACCCATTGTGATTTGTTGGGTACTTCTCCCAAGCAACCGAGATTGGCCACTGTTGGAGATAGGATGCTGGGCTTGATGGGCCATTGGTCTGACCCAGTATGGCACTTCTTATGTTTTTATTTTTTTAAGTGTTGCAACATGCTAGAGTGGACACAGTAGTTCTAGGGACTTACATTCCTTTCTCATCACTAGATTTTTCATTTGTAAATTTATGGGAATGTGTTCTACTGTTCGGAAGAAACGGCTGTGGGTAGAACTGTAGTCACACCAAGGCTTGCGCTATACCAGTTAATAACAAAACCCAAGCTAACACAGTCCTATCGGTACAAAAACTGCATGGAGGGCCAGGCCACGGTGATTATCAGACTTGCATAAAATATTATTTTAATTACATATCATGTTTAGAAAGATTAACAGCTAAGCACATACAGTTTCGGTGCTTGATCCAGGATTTTAAGAATAGCCTGCAGACCAAATTTTAAAAGGGAAGTGGCCACTGAATGATTATTTAAACTCTTGTTTACATCAGAAAGAGACAAAGAATGTACAAATTAAGATAATGTTGTATTTGTGTAAGTCAAAAGCTGGATACAACATGATTTCTCACTGCAATCCTTATAATTCCACATTCATGAAATGCATTATAGGCTTCAGATAAAACTCTTCTTTTTTCTTCAATACACTTGAATCCCCCTATTTTCTTAATGTTATTTCTGTATCCTTAACAGCCAGACCATTTCCCAGTTGCAACTGTAGCTGTTTGCAAGTAAAATAAAATATTAATCCTGGGTTTTCATTGTCCACAGAACAGCAAGGCTCTTTCTTCATATGTTGTGCAATAGGAAGTTTGTCTAGTACAGTAAATCCCTAAAGTGTTCTTGGGAACAAAGTATTTTTGTGTTTCAATAAGCAAGTTGTTGAAGAACAACAGATGAGGGTCCAACTGTAACTGAGAGCAAGAATGTACACTGTTAACACAGCACAGCAGTTTACTATAAACAGATACTGAGATTTACATTCTAGGTTTACTTTTAATCTCATCTGACATCCTAGGGCCAGATGTTAAGCAACTTGTTTTTACTTGTTCATATGAAATGACAGACCAATTTTCAACACACTGAATACAGAAATGAAGAATAGTCAGTCAAGCATGCCATTTTCATTCTCTCTGCTCATTTTTCTGGGCAATTTATTTCCTTTGTTAAAACAGACACTAGATTCCTCTCAAAACAGGCATATGGAAGTGAGAATTGTTACCCTGTGATGAAATGCAAACAAGGAAGGAGGTCTGATGCGCAAAAAATGCTAAGCAGATGACTGACACAGAAACTGTAAGAAATGGAGTGAAACAAGTACTCTCCAAAACAGGTATACCTGCCAAATATGCACAACCATTTGTGAGGTTGGGTAACAGACACTACTTCCTTGACATTGAACAAGTATCTCTTTTGGAGAGAAATTGTGTGTGTAAGCACTAATTTTAATTTTATAAGCCAACTGATGGAGGGGGACATGGGCAGACAGATGGTGGCATGGACTCTAGGTACCTTAGGCACAGCTGCACCAAGGCAGCTGCTGAGCAACACCAGAAGGGCCCTTTTACGGCATTCACTCTAAACTCTTTATAAGACTAATATACAATGTCCATCTCCATGACCAAAGTAAATAGAGGGGACCAGCAGTTCCTCAGGTAGCTCTGGCAGTAGAGTGCTGGAGAGGAAGTGAGAAGGCAGTAGGGTCAAGGATGTTGTAGGCAAAAAAAACTGTATGTAAGCATCAGAAAATCCCTCACACTGAGACAAAAAACAAACCATGTTAATGTTCTACAAAGTAAATGTACATATGGAAGAAACCACATTTTTATGTGGATAATATACCAAACTAATCTCCATGACTGAATTAACAAATTTCAGCAACAGGTAGCTTCAGTGGTAGAGATGAGCAAAGGGTATTGGAAAGTTATGGGTTCAAGGCTACAGCAAACGTAAAGGGATAGTACCTAGACCTCAGAGAATCCACCACACAAGCAGCAACATCGGGTATTTTCAGACGTTACGGGGCCCTTTGGCCCCGTACCGAAAGCAACGTCTTCGTTCCCCGCCGGGGTCACCCCTGCACGGCCCAACAGACGTGCCGGGGGGATCCCGGCGGGGAAAGTGGGAGGGGCCGGGGCCGCGCGGCGCAACGTGCGGCCGCACGGCCCCGCCCCCTCCACGCACCCCGCCGCCCGCCCTCCGAGGAGACGGGCGGGCGGCGGGGCCAATGCGGCCGCCGCGTCTGGCCGATCGTGCCACGGCCCGGGATCCCGCCGGGGATCCCGGNGAACAGTACTAGAACTAGCGGACACTCCATGAAACTTACTGGCAGCAGTTCTAAAACAAAAGGAAGTATTTTTTCACTCAACGCACAATTAAGTTGTAGAATTTGTTGCCAGAGGATGTGGTCAAGGCCAGTAGTATAGCTGGGTTTAAAAAAAGATTGGACAAGTTCTTGGAGGGCAAGTTCATTAATGGTTATTAACCAAGTAGATATAGGGGACATAACATCTTACTCTCAGGAGCTGTAAGTGAACAACAGGGGATGGATTGACCCATTGTGATTTGTTGGGTACTTCTCCCAAGCAACCGAGATTGGCCACTGTTGGAGATAGGATGCTGGGCTTGATGGGCCATTGGTCTGACCCAGTATGGCACTTCTTATGTTTTTATTTTTTTAAGTGTTGCAACATGCTAGAGTGGACACAGTAGTTCTAGGGACTTACATTCCTTTCTCATCACTAGATTTTTCATTTGTAAATTTATGGGAATGTGTTCTACTGTTCGGAAGAAACGGCTGTGGGTAGAACTGTAGTCACACCAAGGCTTGCGCTATACCAGTTAATAACAAAACCCAAGCTAACACAGTCCTATCGGTACAAAAACTGCATGGAGGGCCAGGCCACGGTGATTATCAGACTTGAATAAAATATTATTTTAATTACATATCATGTTTAGAAAGATTAACAGCTAAGCACATACAGTTTCGGTGCTTGATCCAGGATTTTAAGAATAGCCTGCAGACCAAATTTTAAAAGGGAAGTGGCCACTGAATGATTATTTAAACTCTTGTTTACATCAGAAAGAGACAAAGAATGTACAAATTAAGATAATGTTGTATTTGTGTAAGTCAAAAGCTGGATACAACATGATTTCTCACTGCAATCCTTATAATTCCACATTCATGAAATGCATTATAGGCTTCAGATAAAACTCTTCTTTTTTCTTCAATACACTTGAATCCCCCTATTTTCTTAATGTTATTTCTGTATCCTTAACAGCCAGACCATTTCCCAGTTGCAACTGTAGCTGTTTGCAAGTAAAATAAAATATTAATCCTGGGTTTTCATTGTCCACAGAACAGCAAGGCTCTTTCTTCATATGTTGTGCAATAGGAAGTTTGTCTAGTACAGTAAATCCCTAAAGTGTTCTTGGGAACAAAGTATTTTTGTGTTTCAATAAGCAAGTTGTTGAAGAACAACAGATGAGGGTCCAACTGTAACTGAGAGCAAGAATGTACACTGTTAACACAGCACAGCAGTTTACTATAAACAGATACTGAGATTTACATTCTAGGTTTACTTTTAATCTCATCTGACATCCTAGGGCCAGATGTTAAGCAACTTGTTTTTACTTGTTCATATGAAATGACAGACCAATTTTCAACACACTGAATACAGAAATGAAGAATAGTCAGTCAAGCATGCCATTTTCATTCTCTCTGCTCATTTTTCTGGGCAATTTATTTCCTTTGTTAAAACAGACACTAGATTCCTCTCAAAACAGGCATATGGAAGTGAGAATTGTTACCCTGTGATGAAATGCAAACAAGGAAGGAGGTCTGATGCGCAAAAAATGCTAAGCAGATGACTGACACAGAAACTGTAAGAAATAGAGTGAAACAAGTACTCTCCAAAACAGGTATACCTGCCAAATATGCACAACCATTTGTGAGGTTGGGTAACAGACACTACTTCCTTGACATTGAACAAGTATCTCTTTTGGAGAGAAATTGTGTGTGTAAGCACTAATTTTAATTTTATAAGCCAACTGATGGAGGGGGACATGGGCAGACAGATGGTGGCATGGACTCTAGGTACCTTAGGCACAGCTGCACCAAGGCAGCTGCTGAGCAACACCAGAAGGGCCCTTTTACGGCATTCACTCTAAACTCTTTATAAGACTAATATACAATGTCCATCTCCATGACCAAAGTAAATAGAGGGGACCAGCAGTTCCTCAGGTAGCTCTGGCAGTAGAGTGCTGGAGAGGAAGTGAGAAGGCAGTAGGGTCAAGGATGTTGTAGGCAAAAAAAACTGTATGTAAGCATCAGAAAATCCCTCACACTGAGACAAAAAACAAACCATGTTAATGTTCTACAAAGTAAATGTACATATGGAAGAAACCACATTTTTATGTGGATAATATACCAAACTAATCTCCATGACTGAATTAACAAATTTCAGCAACAGGTAGCTTCAGTGGTAGAGATGAGCAAAGGGTATTGGAAAGTTATGGGTTCAAGGCTACAGCAAACGTAAAGGGATAGTACCTAGACCTCAGAGAATCCACCACACAAGCAGCAACATCGGGTATTTTCAGACGTTACGGGGCCCTTTGGCCCCGTACCGAAAGCAACGTCTTCGTTCCCCGCCGGGGTCACCCCTGCACGGCCCAACAGACGTGCCGGGGGGATCCCGGCGGGGAAAGTGGGAGGGGCCGGGGCCGCGCGGCGCAACGTGCGGCCGCACGGCCCCGCCCCCTCCACGCACCCCGCCGCCCGCCCTCCGAGGAGACGGGCGGGCGGCGGGGCCAATGCGGCCGCCGCGTCTGGNCAGTCCTGCAACTTGTATAATAAAATGTAACAGCCATTTTATTAGTGTTAGAGTGTGTGTGAAAAGGGCCATATTGTTGTTTCCCAAAGTAAACTTAAAAATTCAGGAAATCAGTTTACCACGCAGCAGATTTGAACATTTTACTTATCCGTTCCCTGTGCCCTGTCCTGCCAACAGAGTTATAAGAGAAAGGGCTAGCTGCAGTATTTCATTCAGCAAGTAGGGCAAAGTCTATAAATACAGCTCAAGAAGGAGTTGCAGCTGCAGTGTGCCTGGGTAGCTAAACATTGTGGCTTCTGTGGCAGAGGTCATGGGTTCTAGTCTGCTGTGTCATCATGTTCCTTCCTGTTCACTTTTTTTTTTAAATGAAGTCTCAGCTTCCATTGACTCTAATGGATGCAGGATGGAAAAGAGGGGCATCCCCCACACTGTGTGGGATTCCCTGATGTTGACACACTTCTGGTGTGGGCACAGCTATACTCAGGGCCCTAGGTTCTATGCCACCCTCTGTCTGGCCAAATCCCTTTCTATCAGCTGGCTTATAAAACTAGTGGACATTTACTTATACACATGGGAGTTTCCCCCCATTTTAAATCCAAGATATATGAGAATACTTGTTTCCCATTGCAGGTACAGATTGGGTACCCACGAGGTTACCCAAAAAACAGGTATTACCCATGGGTAATCAATTCAATAATCATTTCAACTCAAATGTTTTTGAAGAGGCCAAAGAAAAAAGGAAAAGATAAGTACCAATGCCAATGAAGTACATACAAAAATATGTTGAAATAATTACTAATCCATAAAAGCAACGAAGATAGACAGTTCGTATTTTCTTCCCACTGATGAGTCCTTGAGATGGGAAAGATACTCTGAAAAATTAAGAGTGATTCTGTAAACTTTGCTAACCTAGAAATGTAACTGAAAGTGTTCAAAAGTGGGTGGGTCAAAGTTAGGGGGCCCACATCCCATATTTATTTTAAGAGCCTAAATAAATGGCATGAGGTTTTCAGACTTGCTGAAAACTACTACTAATCATTTGTATAGCACTACTAGGCATAAGCAGCATTTCAAAGTCACAGATTTTCAGAGACAGGTCCCTGCCCAGTGGGCTTACAATCTAGGGGAACACACAGGGAAAGACACACACACACATCCATTTTACAGATGGGGAACGGAGGCTGAGAGTTTGTGACTTGCCCAAGGTGACCCAGTAAGTTCATTAGCTAGGGTGAGATTTGAATCCTTATCTCCTAGGTCCAAGTCCAGCCACTACACCACACTGGTGCTTACACATTTCCATTTGAAAACCATACAAATTTCCATTTGCTTCAGTTGGAAAAGCTGGGTCATCAGAATTTTCAAGTAGAGTATAAATAACTTGAGAGCACCATCTATATGGAAAAATTCCTTTTCCACAGTATACATATTTTTTCAGCAAAACCCAAATGCTTCAAATCAGTTTTGGAATAAACATCACTAGTGCAAAATTGGTAAAAACAAACAAACAAACAAATTGCCAAGGAACAAGCTGATCCCAGAAGCCATGCCCCTTGCCCCAGAAGCTATAACCTCTGCCTGCTTATCACAGTGGGGAACTGAACCCTAGTCTTTAGCTTGCAGACCAACCACCCTGCCTCATTACAGCTGAATATAAAACCAGAGTTCTTGTGATTTAATCTGTGTGATGACCAGCTATGGGGATAGGGCAAGAAAGTCATTAATGAAAACCAAATAAACCATCCTGTTTTTTTCTGGTTTTCATTTACAACACTGAAATACCTATTACTGGCATTTTCCTGGTCTTTCACATTTCAGAATGCACACTCCTACTGAGAACATTTCCCAGGGCTCAGCCCCACCTTGAAATTAATTGCTGGGGCTGATTCCTGGCAAGCAAGCACCCACCCTTTCTTCCCAGTTAAGCCCTGAACACCACACATGTAATATCTACAACATTTTGTACTCAGGTATCGTCTTTAACCTCAGCACCTTCATGAAGCAAAATATTTACCTCCAATCTACAGAAACAGAAAACGATTTTACACAGTATTACACAGCAAGACACAGAAATAGAACCCAGAATTTTAATTTCCAGTCCCACTGCTGCAATCACTAGTCTACATTTTTAGATACCATAACACCAGCAGCCCTGCACCAGTTAGCAATTAGTAGCAATGGAGCATGTTTCAGTTTCAAGCTGCTGTAAGACTGCAGGAGACTGTATGACTCAGGGAATTACTAATAAGGTACAGAGACTTTCACCTTTAAATGCTGGTTTGAAAAGCCAGATGATGTTGGAAGTGACTCAAGTTGCTATTCAATAGCCTGGATGAAATGAATTTGGTGGTCTTGCTCTAGTTCGCAAATTTAAAAAGACAAAAATGAATGCACCCTGTCTGGCAGTGTTGCTAGAAGTTGGGGTTGTCAGCTCTTGGGATTGTATCATGAGCTACATGATTTTAGGGGTTTCTTAAAGTCTAAAAGTGACAAAACGGCCTGGGCCCCACCTACCTGCAAGACCGCCTCACACTCCGAGTCCTGGATCAGCCCCTGTGGTCGGCTGGGGGCGCACTCCTCAAGGTCCCACGGGTTTCCTGGGTGTCGACCAGGAGGAGGGTGTTTTCTGTGGCTATGCCACGGCTGTGGAACTCCCTCCCGTTAGAGGTCTGCTTGACCACCGACCTCCCTTCTTTCCGTAGAAAATGTAAGACCTGGCTGTTCCACCAGGCCTTTACCCAGGGAGATGGAATGGGTTGGGTTAGGGAAGGTTTGGGTATGGATTGTTTTAATTTGGGGATTTTAGGTTGTTTTAATAGTATTTTAGTTTATCGATTTTAATATGTATTTTAAAATGTTGTTAGCCACCCCGAGATGCTTTTAGCAGGAGGAGGCGGCATATAAATTTTTTTTTTTTAAAAAACAAAAGAAAAAAACTGGTGAAACTGTGAAAATCATTGCTTTCGTTTTAAAAGAGTATAAATATGATACCATCTTCACTAAGTCAATGACTCAGCCCTCATTGACTTTAATGGGTGATAATTGTACCCTAGGATACTTGCTCTCATGACTGCCAAGAAAAACTTTAAAATGTAACTGAAATTGTTGTTGTTGTCATCATCATTTTTAGATTTATATCTGGACCTATAACTGTAAGGAACCAGGCTTGAACTAGCACCCCTGGGGCCCTGAACATCATGGCTGGCACATCCATGCCACTGAGGCACTCTGACCAAGACCCAAGGCTAGTGCTGATGATCTTCCACCATGCCAGTCAAGTCATACCCCTCCCCAGCCTTGCTCCACAACCCCAGATTTCTGATTGGTTGCTGGCCAGTCAGCCAGTAGCTACAGGAACCTGGGCAGTTCATCTGTCTTGCTTCCTGTTCCACTTTGTGTGTTTCCTCCCTTATATCTCCACACTCCCTTGGACCGGCTCTGTACCCCCTTGGCCCTGTGTGTGCCTTGGGCTGAATGAAGGCCAGTACTTCTGACTCTGTACCTGTTCCTTCTGATCCTGACCTGCATTTGCTTCTGCCCATCCTGACCAGCATCTGCCCATCCCAGTCTGCATTTGTCCATCTGTCCTGATCTGCGTCCATTTGTCCAGGCTGTCCCTTCTAATCTGTGTCCAGGGGATCCAGAAGATGATGATGACAAAAATGACAATGATGATGTCAGTTCCTGGATCCCCTGGACCTGACCCTGGCTCACTTGGACCCAACGGGTGTTTTCAGACGTTACGAGATCACAGTCAACCACAGTCAATTCCCTGTGGTGGTTGTGACCGCGTAATGTCTGATGGGGGGAATGGATGTTCCCCCCCAGATGTTCACCACGGTCAATCGCGGCGGGGAATCACATTCACCATGCAATCGGCTGAACTGGTGGGGCCGGCGGTGATCGCGTGGTGAAGGCGATTCCCCGCCGCGATGAACCGAGCCGTCACGTCTGGACGGCGGCCACAGCCCAGAATCCCTGCAGGGATTCCGAACTGCGGTCAATTTGGGCGGGCGCTGTGGCTNGTAGTAATGGATTTGGCTATGATTAAATATTTATTTAAACACTGTTGGTAATGTATGGTTGTAAACGTTGGCATTGAGAATATGTGGGTCATCATGGGGATCCCAGGGAGTGGGATACAATAGGTTTTTAAACTAGTTGTTGGCATGTATGTAATAATGTGTGTGTACTTGTGTTAGTCATTTCGTGGGTCGCACAGAATTTTGGATGCTTGCCAACAATGGGTATTTTCAGACATTACGTGGTCAATGTCCACCACAGTCAATTCCCTGTGCTGGCTTGGACCACGTAACGTCTGTTGGGGGGAACGGATGTTCGCCCCCAGATGTTACCACGGCGTGGGATCACATTCACCACACGAGCGGCCGAAGCGGCGGGGCTGTGCAGCCGCACGTTGCGCCGGTCATTCCCTGCCGTGAGCCCCCGGCACGTCTGTTAGGCCGTGACGCGGTGGACCCGGCGGGGGATCAACAGATTGGTTCCGTGACGGTGTTAATTGGCCCCGTCACGTCTGAAAATACCCAACCCTACACCAACATCTGGACCAGATCCTGTATCTGCTCCCTGTGCCTCAGCCCTTTGGCACCTGACAATACCTCAAGGCTCAGTAGACAGAAGAAAAATTAAAATTTCTTTAAAAAAATAATAATTAAAAATTCCATGACTTTTAAGCCAGTCGTATGATTTTTGGGTGCCTGAATCATGATTTCTTTTAACATTTAAGATAGGTAATCCTTAAGTCCCTATAGAAAGGCCAGATGCCTTCTCACCCTTAGAGGAGTGAGCGTTGAGGAATGCTGTCAGGGAAGTGTGAGAAAAACTGCTGCACTGCAGCTGTCCACTCTCTTTGTGTTTTGTGAATACACGGAGAGACTTCATTCTCCTGGCCTCTTAGTATAGAAACCTTATAGTAATCAAGTCCCAGACAGAACTGTATTAAAACAGAGTCCCTAGCAAGTAGTTTTTAAGTGTTTTAAAAGAGGTTTTGGTTTGAACACGAAATAAACTTCCCCTCACTCAATTTTAGGGTTTGGGGATCTTTAGAGATTATAGGGTCCTGGGTTTTATAGATGTGAGAGAGATGCTTCTTTCAATGTCTCTCCATCTGCTCTCTGCCACACAGCAAGCCCCTCTGCAACTTGTCTTGGTCCCCTCTCAGCCCTACCTGCTTCCCCCCACCACAGTTACCCTGTGCTCCTCGTCGCTCACCCACAACTTTTTCAGTGGCCCATTATCTGCTTAGTGCTGTTACTCTGCTCACCGTCTGCATTTCAGTTGTGTCCCCCTCCTCCATACTGCCAAGTTACCAGCAGGGGAACCACAGGGCAGGTAGTAACCCTGTCCTATCCCTACAGTTCCCTTAGTCAGAAAACAACTTTCTTTATCCTCATTACTTTGCTTACCCGGTGTTTGTCGGCTGTGGGGGATTAGATGAGGGCAAGCTGCCTGAAATTAAATCCTGACAAGACGGAGGTGATGGCTGTGGGGAAAGCCAAGGGAGTGATGGCCCCCATCATTGATGGGGTCCGTCCTCCCCTGGTATCTTAGGTCTGTAGTCTGGGGGTGCTCCTTGATCCGCAGCTCTGCCTGCATGCCCAGGTGGTGGCTGTGGCAAAGGGCACATTTTGCCAATTACATCTGGTACATCGGTTTAGGCCGTATGTCTCAGACTTGGATCTGGCCATAATCATCCATGCTTTTATTACCTCGAGATTAGACTACTGTAACATGCTCTACATGGGGCTACCCTTGGTGACGGTCCAGAGACTGCAGCTGGTGCAGAATGTGACAGCTCGTCTCCTGACTGGAACGGGCTGACGTGAGCATATTACACCAGTGTTTCGCTCTCTGCACTGGCTACCAATAGTTTTCTGGGCCCAATTCAAGGTGTTGATGTTGACCTTTAAGGTTCTAAACGGCTTGGGCCCCGCCTATCTGCAGGATTGCCTCACCCTCCAGGTCCTGGATCAGCCCCTGCGGTCGGCCGGGGGCGCCCTCCTCGGGGTCCCCTGGGTGTTTACCATGAAGAGGGCATTCTATGTGGCTGCGCCGCAGCTGTGGAACTCCCTCCCATTGGAGGTCTGCCTGATTACCGACCTCCCCTCTTTCCGCAGACAGTGTAACACCTGGCTGTTCCACCTGGCCTTTATCGAGGGAGATGAGGTGGGTGGGTATGGGGGGGTGGTGTTAGGCTGTTTTAATTGTAGTTTTATTATTGTGTATTTTTAATATGTTTTTAAAATGTTGTTAGCCGCCCTGAGATGCCTGAGGCAGGAGGGGGTGACACATAAGTTTTAATATAAATAAATAAAAAATATCAGAACACCTTTGGAGATTAAAAAATCCTGAATCAAGTATTAAAGGAGAGGTGACCAATCACAACAATGCCATTGGGGAGAACCACTCCTAAACTTCTGTTCTATTGAAGTGGATATCTCAATTAAGTGGAGCCAACTGTACTAGGAGAAGCATAAAAATATGAAGAACTAGTCATTTTGCTAGTTGTTATTCAGGAGAGGCACTTTCTCAGGAGAGTTTATTACACCTGTGACGAGGAAAGCACTTGGGCTCTTGAAAAGAATTTCCATTAAACAATTTTAAGGTAGTATAAAAATACCATGCTACAATACAACAGTGTTCTGTGCTAAAAAAATACTCCTTTTAGGAAAACTACTTCCCCTTATCCCATGTGGAAAAATATAGACTTGCATCTTGTTTATATAAAAACTATGCTTAGTTTAAGTATAGGTGACAGCATGCTCTGAAAAAAAGGCAAAGCCTTGTGCAAACATTCTCTTTGATTTAAGAGTGACACACATGCATCCAATTTAACTCTGTTCTTACTGATTAAGCTATACTGAAATAAATTACTTAATCCAATATTAAGTATGTATTCACTGGGTTTTACACACATTGAACCATATTGGATTTTTAAATGATTTAAAAACTAGTTCGACTTTCTCATGAGAGCAAATCTCTTGTGTCTACTACTTTCTTTTAAAAAACAAAACAAACTACAATATTTTTCCTATATTAAAAAAAAATGCAAACTAGCATGATCCCGGGAACAGTTATTAATCTAATTCTGCAGTCATTTGTTTGAAACTCCCATTGGACTACAAGGGAAATCTGAATATTAAAAAGAAGATAGGGCAGGAACGTTTTGTTTCAATGGGCTCAATTCCATAGCCCGCGGATCTGGTGCGGACCTGTGCTTGCGCAAACTGCGCAGAAACTGCACGCATCTCCATTGCCAGCCCATTGTGCCATGCGGAAACCACACACAGCTTCCACACAGGATCAGCAGGCCATAGGATCAAACACAATGTGGTGGCTGCCAAAGAGCGGTGCCTAATGCTACTGACTATTAGGTGGCAATTAATGGCTTATTGTAGCATTAGGACTTTATGCTCCACCTCTCTGTGACTGGGAGAAGGGTCATGCCTGAAAGGGTGTTTATAAGGGGAGAGGGAAAAGGAATTCCCCCATGAGCAAAAGTGGGTACAGTGGGACTCCCCCATGAGAGAGAGAGAGTTGAATGGGAATGGTTGGGAGGGAGGGATATGGGATTGGTCATTGCTCCTCTTTGGTGGAGAGGAGGTGTAAGCCAGGTAGAGAGACTAGGACAACATGGGCTTTCCTCTGAGTGAGCTAGAGAAGTGGGAGTAATGTGGGAAGATTGGGGTTTGGGAGGGGGGTGGTTGTATATGTGTGATTTATATTTTTTATTTCTATTTCTATTTGTTTGCTGTAAATTGCCTTGAGCCTTAGGGATAGGGCAGGGTATTTATTTATTTAATCACATTTATATGCCACCCGTCCCATTATGGCTCAAGGTGACTTACAATAAATAAAAACAGCTTTAAAAATCCCCTTAACCCTTCCACAATCCTTCCCTAACCCCCACTCCCCAATTCTATCCCTGCCTGGTCAAATAGAAAGGTCTTACATCATTTCTGGAAGAGGAGCGGGCTCGGGCTTAGATGAACCTCCAAGAGGAGGGAGTTCTATAATCGTGGGGCAGCCACCGAGAACGCCACTCTGCGTGACCTGGCTGTAGAAACTTCACAGACAGATGGTACATGCAAGAGGGCGTTTCCAGCTGACCTCAGAGGCCGCAACAGGACATGAGGGAAGAAGTGGTCTTTCAGATACTTAGGCCCCAAGCTGCTTAGGTCTTTAAAGGTCAAAACCAGCACTTGGAATTGTGCCCAGAAGGCTATTGGTAGCTTGTGTAGAATTTGGAGCACTAGTGTAATGCACTCCCTGACAGAAGACAGTTGCCACGTTCTGCACCAACTGCAGCTTCCAAACAGTCATCAAGAACAGTCCTATGTAGAGTGCATTCCAGTAGTCTAGCCTTGAACTTACAACGGCATGGGCAACGGTGGCTAAATCCAAATTTGATTAAAAAAAAGGTTACAGTCTTATCACCAGCTGTAATTGGAGAAAAGCTCTCCTGGCCACCTCTGCAACCTGAAAATCAAGGCGCAGCAACGGATCCAAGAGCACCCCCAGACTGTGAACCTGAGTGAACATAGGAGGCTGGACCCCATCAATAACAGGGGTCCCTACGTCTCTCAAGTCACAAGGTCAGACAACCATCATCACCTCAGTCTTGTCTGGATTCAGCTTCAATCGGCTTGCCCACCTCCAGTCTCCAACAGCAGCTAGGCACTGGGAAAGTACAGAGACTTCAGGACCTGGGTCAGATGAAAAGAGTTGGGTGTCATCAGCATACTGATGACACCTGACTCCAAATCTGTACAACCTCAGCCAGGGGGCTCAGATACACATTGAACAGGAGTGGGGATAAGATGGAACCCTGCGGTACTCCCACAAAGAAGCTCCTGAGGGGACGATGAGCCACTGCCCATCATCAACGTCTGGGTTCTCCCAGCCAGGAATGAGTGAAACCTCTCAAGAGCAGTCCCACAAATCCCTGCCAGGTCATGCAGCCGTGTCAACAACACCCCATGATAAACTGTATCAGAGGCCGCTGAAAGATCTAACAAAGATGAACAGGGTACAATTGCCCCTGTCGATTGCCAAGCAAAGGTACTCAAACCAAGGCCACAAGCACAGTCTCAGAGCCATGTCCAGGACAGTGGGTAATTTAAGATATGACGAAAGTGGCTTTCACCACAGTGAACCCTAGTGGATTCCCTGTGGTGGTGGTGGTGGTGGTGGTGTTCCCGTGAACGTCTGTTTGACCCTTGCCAGATGTTCACCACAGGGACTCTCTGGCGGGGGTCAAATTAACCACGGTTCTGGACCTCCGGCCAGCTGAAGGTCGAGAACCGTGGTCAGACTGGCCACGATACAGGATGGGCCAAAAGTAACGTGTGTTACCTTTGGCCCATTCTGGATCGTGGCCCTGACCGCGATACGGGATCGGGCCCAGCAGCCGCATTGGCCACTGCGCCCGCCCATCACCCCGGATCCAAGGACGGGCGGCCGAGGAAGCACCGGGGGGGGGG
>QEPC01008677.1:3827997-3847183 GCA_003113815.1 Sphenodon punctatus | reverse complement strand
ACGGCCCAACAGACGTGCCGGGGGGATCCCGGCGGGGAAAGTGGGAGGGGCCGGGGCCGCGCGGCGCAACGTGCGGCCGCACGGCCCCGCCCCCTCCACGCACCCCGCCGCCCGCCCTCCGAGGAGACGGGCGGGCGGCGGGGCCAATGCGGCCGCCGCGTCTGGCCGATCGTGCCACGGCCCGGGATCCCGCCGGGGATCCCGGGCCGTGGCACGCGGCCAGACGTTACTTTTTGTTGGCCACGGCCCGCGGTCCATTTGACCACGCTTCCCGGGACCTTCCCCCAGCTAGCCCGGGAAGCGTGGTTCAAATTGACCCCATGTGGCAATTGAGTGTGGCCAACATCTGGCGCACGCTGTGCAGACGTTCAGGGGCCTTTGGCCCCGCGGGGGGGTTGAGCGTGGTTCACTGTGGTTCAGCGTGATCTCGTCACGTCTGAAATCACCCACAGTGAATCATGAGCTATTCCTATTCTATTCCTACTTCACAGATAGATCTCAGCGGGTGGTATTAGGGGACTGTCCATCATCCCCTGGGGTCCTCCCGTGTGGAGTCCCGCAGGGCTCTATTTTATTAATATATATTTTTTTAAAATTAACAATTTATATGCTGACCCCTCCTACCTCAGGCATCTTGGGGTGGCTCACAATATATTAAAACATTAAAAACATTAAAACAAACCATATTAATTTCAGGTAAAACAATATAAAACCCCATCCCTCCCCTACCCTAACCCAACGCACCCACCCCATCTCCCTCGGGAAAGGCTTGGCAAAACAGCCAGATCTTACATTGTCTGCGGAAAGCGGGGAGGTCGGCAGGAAAGCGGATTTCCAACGGGAGGGAGTTCCACAGACGCGGCACAGCCAGGGAGAATGCCCTCCTCATAGTAGACACCTGGGAAACCCGGGGAACCCCAAGGAGGGCGCCCCCCGATCCAGGACCTGGAGGATGAGGCAATCCTGCAGATAGGCAGGGCCCAAGCTGTTTTGTTCCCGCTCTTATTCAATGTATATATGCAGCCACTTGGGGAGGTAATGCACAGTTGGGGGGTTCGCAGTCATCAGTATGCTGACAACACCCAGCTTTACTTCTCCTTTATAACCAACTCAGACTTGCAGTCTTGTTGCTTTCCTGGTGTTTGGCTGCTGTGGGGGATTGGATGAGGTCGAGACATTTGAAACTCAATCCCGACAAGACAGAGGTGATGCTATTGGGTGGGGTTGGTGATCTGGGGGAGGGGGAAGCCCCTGTTATCAGGGGGGTCCATTCTCTATTTGTTCCATCTGTGCGGAGCTTGGGGGTACTCCTGGATTCACAGCTGTGCCTGGATCAGTGGGTGATGGCTGTGGCCAAGGGGGCCTTTCACCAATTACATCTGGTGAAGAAGCTCCACCCATGTGTCTCAGAATCCAATCTCACCACTGTCATCCATGCATTCGTCACCTTGAGATTAGACTGTTGCAATATACTCTATGTGAGGCTCCCCATGATGACTGTCCAGAAGCTGCAACTGGTGCTGCAGTGGCCCATCTCCTAACGGGGATGGGTCGCAGGAATCACATTCAACCAGTGCTCCAGGCATTGCACTAGTTGCCAACTGTCTTCCGGGCCCAATTCAAGGTGCTGGTTTTAACCCTTAAAGCCTTACACAGCCTGAGTTTGGCTTATCTGAGGGACAGCCTCACTCCCAGGGTGGCCCCTGAGGTCATCTGGGGATGCCCTCCTGGAGGTCCCACATTTTCGGTGGGTCCGGACAGGAGGGCATTCTCTCCACCCCATCGCTGTGAAATGCCCTCCCGGTGGACGTCCGCCTCAGCCCAGATCTACTCACTTTCTGCCGGCATTGTAAGACCTGGATCTTCCACCAGGTGTTTGGCAGGGGAATAGGTTAAATATGTGTAGGGGTTATTTATTGATTTTATGCAGACTGGTGTTTATGACTGGATTTTATCATCATGATTATTGTGTTTTATTATTAATGTTTGATGTTTTTATTATTGTTGTATGCCACCCCAAGTCCCCTTCTGGGGAGAGGGGCGGGACAAAAATATTGAAAATAAAATAAAATAAATAAATAAATAAATAAATAAATAAAGGTATTATATGCTAGAACAAAGATCTCAATTTGAAAACACCAAATATGTCTGTTTCAGAATACCCAATGTCTTCCAGTTTCTACTTTTACTAGTGAGGTTTTATAAGGCAGACAATGGGCGATTTCAAATGTTACGGTGGGCCCCATTCACCACGGGCCACGGGGTGATTTGGACCATGGCCCGGGGCGAAGGGGCGCGCCAACAGACGTGTGCCGCTTCTCCTCGGGCAGCGGGGACCGGCGAACCACGGCCCATGGTGAATGGGGCCCGCCGTAACGTCTGTTGCGGCACTGCGGATTGCGGTGGGGGCGGGGCCACGCAGCGCAGCGTGCTGCCACATGGCCCTGCCCCCTGCATTCCACAACGGTCCTCCCCCCACCTGACGGGCAGTGCGAGCGGCCAGTGTGGCTGCTCCCGCCACCGCGTTCGGGGGTGAATGGACTCCACTACCGGCAGGGGTAAGTGAACAGACGTGACGTTTCGTTCACCCCTGCCGTGGTGGCCATTCAGCACACTTCTGGACCCGCTCACGTTCTTGGGTCCAAAAGTGTGGTGAATGCAAATGCGGCCTGCGTTTGACTGTGGTGAACATCTGGCGGGAAGAAAACAGACGTGCACCACAGTCAAACGCGGGCCGCATTTGAGTGTGGTTCAGGCGTGGTGAATCTTGGATTAGTCACGTCTGAAATCACCCAATATTAGACACAAGAAAAAATAATAATAAAGACTTTAACTTTTTTTAAATGTTCACTTTTTAACATTTTGTAGTGCATTACTTTGAAAAGAATCTTTTGAAGGTGATTTTTCTCACAAAGTTTTCATGTATGTTTTCACAGTAACAAAAAGCTTTCTGGATAAGGTAGTTTTAATGGCAAAACTGAAGAGGTTAAGCATTTCTAGGTTGGCTACCATGAAGCTTTATGGATAACTGTATAACTATTACTATGTATGTATCCTAGGAGACCAGAGAGATCTCCTGTTAAAAGGCTTAATAATTCCCTTCCCCATATAAATCACATGGTTCTATAAATAAAACAAGTAGTCTTGACGATGGAGGAAGTTGAGATTTTATCCAGGGCCAGGATGTATTATTATTATCCACTTATTTTAAGTATTCCATTTTATATTTTATTTCAGCTGCTTTCCCTCCCCCACCTCTATCACTTTCCTAACTACAGAGGAGTTAGAGCCCTCTCTTTAGGCTTCATAAAATACTTTGTAAAGAGAAAATAAAACACACACACAGCAAAAGCTTAATGGTTAGAACTCTCCAATCTTAAAAAAAAAATAATCTTGAAATAAAACAACAAAAAAGTCTTGTGCTCTTGCAATCGAAATTTAATCTATTCACCAGACTATTCTGCAGAATCAACCTGACAAATACAACATTCACAACCAAGTAATTTAGGAAACTACATTTAAATGGTATAGACTTGAATGGTAAAAAGACATAAAAAGAGCTAAGCTGAGACAGAACATCTTTGTAAAGGTTTGCACTTTTCTTTGAATATTATGCTCAAATATAACATGCAGGATTTGAAAAATGTATTTCACTTCATTCTTGTATGTAATACATGTCACGATTTCTAACATTCACTCAAATAATTCCAACCTTTAAAGCACAATTTATTTAAAATGCAGAACAGATCATAGGAAACACCCAGGTAGGATATCTAACAAATCCTCTGCAGACAGGCAGGCAAAGAGCAGAGAAGAGGTACTAAAAATCTGCAAGCATAAAATACGACAGCACCCTTCTTTAGTTCCTTTTCTAGGTATATATTATTACCCCCTCCATTCCTGCATTTAAGTAGAAGTACAACATACCTGCACAATATATAAAGGAAAAGCAGACATGCATTCTTGTTTCCAGTGGAGAAGGAGGATATCACATGACAACAGGGAACTTCAAGGGAAAAGGTTGTCAGTAAGCATTCTGGTATAAGCGAATATATCAGTGGGTAATTAAAATAGGAGCAGCCCCCTTGACAGCCACTGGAGCGTATCATCATAAGCCTTGATTACTTAGCACAATAAATTCAGTTGATCTCATAATACCACACAAATGCTAGCTCAGCTTCAATAGTCACAGTTCAGAAAATGCTATACTGGCAATGGCAACTGTCATGGATAAAAGATCTGTAGGTGTTTGGATTCAATATCCTTTTTGAGGACATATTAAATAAATCAGACATTAAAATTAGCTTCAAGTCAAAAATAGGGCTACAAGTTTTAAAACATGTGTAGTAAAACATCCCCACAATATAACATGCAACCGTTTAAAATGCATTGAGAGCATGTGTTTATCAAAAGCAACTCCATAATACAATATGCACAGCAGCTTTAAGTGTACTGCTGAGCTACTGTAGCATCTATTATTATTATTATAAGCATTTATATAGCACCAGCGCTTTACAGAGAATAAGATAGACATGGTCCCTGCCCGAGAGCTTACAATCTAAAAGTCAGGGAAGGGGGAACAGAGGGAGAGACAAGGGACGCAACAATCATGAGGATGCGAGAACTCAGGTACATGTTCTTGGTTTGGTTACAGTACAATGGGAGTTTGCAGATAACAGGTGGGGGATAATCCTGGGTGGGGATGATTAGCAGGAGTTAGGAAGGGCAGAGCAGAAGAGGTGGGTTTTGAGGAGGGACTTGAAGGTATGAAGGGAGGGGGCAAGGCGGATGTGGATGGTTGTGGGCTTACTCTACTGCATCTTAATTAACTAAAATGTGAGCTACTATTAAATGCAAATAAATGTGGTAAAATAAGGTCCTTAATAAGGTAACAAAAATTTTAAAAAATGCAAGGGAGAGGTTACAGTACCCTAAACATTTAGGTGCAAGCCAAAGGAAGTAGAAAAGTTCCAAACTAGGCTTCCAAGAGATACCAACACAATTCTCCACCCATTCCAGTGTGCTTAAAAGAAATATAAACTACAGTCTATCTAAGGTCACACATTCTGGATTGTAAGGGTGCCTGAATTGTCAGGCATATGGACTACTATCCCCATTGAGGTAACTGTTATAGATGAAAAAGTGGCAGGGATTAGGAAAGGTAAAGGTTCGTGCCTACACTACTGACATGTAATTGTAAACCCAAAATGCTTGATTATATGATACCCCCCGCCCCTTTTTTTGGACATTTTTGTTGTCAGTAAGTTTTACTGTTTATTGTCACCAACTGGTGACTCCCAATAAAAATTTATTAAAAAAAATTTAAAAAATAAAAAATCTTCACCCATTCAATTCAACGGTAAAACTCCCATTTACTTTAATGGTGGAAGACTGCCCTGTGAATTTAACTCAGTGTTCATAAGCATCACAATTTATGCTGAAATTCTGTTTCAGAAGGTTTTAATGCGTATGTATAGAGAGAGTTATAAGTAGAATACATGAACAGAACCAGACAATTTATAGGTTCATTTTAAGAAACCCATATATGTTCCTATTTTAAAACATATATCTCTTGGAAAAATAAGAAATGAAAACATTCCAGTACAACTTGACTGTCCGTATGTCTAGTGGTAGAACAACAGGGACCTACGTGAAAAAGGGAATTGGCTGGACAAGTTTAAGATCTGTCTCTCTCTCTCTGTCCATTTATAGTAAAGCTGCCCCTGAGAGATCAACTAAAAGTGATTTCTGTTTTCCTTCTCCTGGGTTTTCTTTTTGTCTTCAAAATTCTCATTAAAAGAATTAAATACAAAAAATGATATTGTGCTAAGCCTTCCCTCTGTGTTTGATTCAGGTTCTATTAATCTGCATCTATCTTTTGACGAGGTTCTTGGCCTATGGTTACCAGCTAGATAGTTTTTAGATTACCAACAATTGCATTTTTTACCCGGCCACTTTTTTTAAAACCAGCATTGCAGAAAGAACAGTTTTAAATTACGTACAATCATTATGCATTTTTGGGGCAGCAATCTGTGTGTGTGTGTGTGCATGTGTGCGTGCGTGCGTGCGTGCACTGTATGTATGTTACTGGCAGTATTGTAAGAACAGTTTTTACTGTCAGGACATTTACTGACAGCTGGCAACCCTGGGTTAGCTTTCCTTTCCTGCATGGGTCTTTAAGTTCCCTGCCGCAGTAAGCAAATCCATACAGAAGGATTCTTAATAACAGTTGATACTTCTGACAAGGAAATCAAGATAAAGCCAACCAGTTACTTAACAGAATAGAGAGAACAGAACAGTGCTCCCTCACCCCCAAGTGCAATCTACCCTTCTTCCCTTTTTCTTAAGAATTCTGGACTGAGGGCGTTTTTACACAAGAGGGGGAATTCGTGGGTTAAAAAATTCCCATGTTCCTCCCACAGACGCGTGAGATAGGGGATGTGCTTTTAAACAAGCAGCCCTGTCATAGAATTGGGAGCTCAGTACCCCACTCTAGGCTGTTGTGACTCAGTTTCCCTGGCTTACAGATCTCACTGGATCAGCTCTCTCTCTAGAACTGATTGAGCCTGCAAAGGGTGAACCTTCTGGCCACCTTTTCAGCCACAGAGTTTCCCAGCACAGTCTCTTACTCTCTAGGTTCGTCTGTGTTTGTAAACACAGAATTAACCCCAAACGGTGTCCCACCAATGTTAGGATTAGCAATTCCACTGGACCATATGAAGTTTAGTAAAAAGTAGTTTAATGAATAAATCATGAATAAGCATGCAGTACAAGATTATACTCAAGAGTGCAGAAATGAAAACAACATGATGACCAATAACGCATCTCTATCTGTACTTGGATTCTCCTGATTTAGGCTTACCCTAATTCAGATCCAAGGGTATTTCAGTTCATGTCACAGTCAGCGATGGAAAGCTTGGCTGGGTATCAGTCTTTAGAGTTTCCAAAAAGCCTTACTTCATAGTTCTGTTGGTGCAGCCCTTCTCTGGCTGGTAAGCTAGGATCATGCAGATCAAGCTCAACAAGCTGGTCTCAACCAGCTGAGAGAGATAGAAAGATGGATTCCTTCTTTGTCTTGTCTCCTCCCTCAAGTACCTTTTCAGGGTCCTTTGTTTTATTTTCCCGCCCGGTGATTCTGTGCTTTCAGTCACGTCCATAGGAAGAAATCCATTTGCAACTCAATGGTCTATGGTTAGTGTCTGCAGAGATGTTTAGGCTTTTTCTGAATACACGTTCGGCATGACTTTGCATTTCTCCATTACATGAAGTGAGTTTCCAGTTCTCAGCCTTCACATTACATACATGCTTAACCTTTACCTTTACATATTTGTTAGACCTGTAGTCTACATGTAGCCCAGTGTCTCCTTATGACAAACCCCCCTCACGCAACAATAATGGAGGGGAGGGAGGCCCAGAACATTGCATGCTCTCCCTGGCTGCCCCGACAAACAGCTGATGGGGTAGGAGGCCTGGGCATGTGCGCTCTCTCTGCCTGCCGTGATGCAGCCGGGGACAGTGTGAGCTGCTCTGGGCTCCCTGCCCCAACAGTTGTTTGTTAGGTTAGCTGGGGGAAGTGTGTGATAGTCTGGCTCCCTCCCTCCCCACATTAGCTGCTTTTCAGGGCAGCTGGGGAGAGCAAACCAGGCTCTGGCTCCCTCCCCCCATTAGCTGTTTGTCAGGGCAGCTGGGGAGATTCCGTAACTTTTAAAATGCAGATTAGTAAAATCTCCCCTATCAAGGTTTTACTAATCCAAGAGTTTTCACAGAGGGCTCACAAGAGAAGCATTTAAACACAGAGGTAATTTGCATAACTAGTTGCAATCGCCTGGGTCTATGCCTCATCTAAAACCACCCTGAATGTTGGTGGCACACAGAGATAAGGATGCACCAGCTTGGTGGGGTGTGCTGCTCCTCCTAGGTTACTCAGTCCTGCACCCCAGCAACACAAAGACACGAGGGCCCTTTTTAAACGGGCCATGGCTCGGGCAGTGGTCCATGGGCACGCTGCTGCGGAGGCGTTGCGGGGAGGCAGGTGCACATGGGTACACACCTATCCCCTTTCACGGAGCAATCTGTGTTTTCACTGGTTGCTCCGTGCATGGGGGTGTGTGTGTGTGTGTGTGTGTGTGTGTGCGCGCATAGGTCACAGAAGCACTCACCCACGCATGGGCAATAGGTGTCCATTCATGGGAGTGTCTTATATAAAAAGGGCCACCAAACACACAAGCCTCCACCCCAGCTCCGTAATAACCTCCACCAGTGTGCACAACAATTCTCTTCCAGACCCCTCACACGGCCTCTCACACACGATGGGCACACCACCCAAAATGAAGGCTACCTCTTTGTAGCCATGCCCCCATTTCTTTCTATTTGTTTTCCTGGCTTGGGCTATATCTGGATACAAGGCAACGGCCATGGATTCACTACAACTATGGCAACTAGGGATACATGTATCCTCAGGGGAAGACAACTAATCAGTAGGTAAGGGGGGGGGGGGGAGTAATTTTTATGCACATTTACATCTTTGCATGAGGCAAATTAAGCGCATTTTTGGGTACATGTGAATGCACCCATGACTGGTGTGGCTGAACCATTCTTTTACATCTTTTTGAGGGTTCACTACAGGAAAACATTGTTTTACTGACCTTTGGCAACATCAGAAATTGTCTGAGCTGGTGACTCATTTTAAAATGACCATTGAATGGTTAGCTTATGTTAAGAACAGGGACCTGTGTTCACTGCGTTTTCCCCACTGTCGCCCAATAGGGAAAACTCAGTGAACAACGTTCCCTGAATAAGAGTAAATGAGTTAAAGTCTTATCGCAAAGGCTAATAGCATTTGTATTCCGGATGGAGTTGACTATGGGTACTTTCAGACATGATGCTAACCACCCTTTAACCACCCTTGGTGGTTATTTATGCATGTTTCAGGGCTGCATAGGGCACCAATACAGCCCTGCAACATGCATAAATAACCACCAAGGGTGGTTAGCGTCATGTCTGAAAGTACCCTATGATAAAGTAGTTGGTATTCTGGATTCACTGTGTGGAGTACAATACAGTTGAATGTTTCCCCGCTGTGTACAAATTCCTTACAAAAAATAGCCTGCAACTTGAGAATGCTTTGAAGAGTGATATCGTACAGCATCTAACCAATTTAAGCACCAAATGTCCAGGTACTTTCCCATCAGGGATGACAGAAATGGTTCAACCTGTAATTCCTCTAGTGCTCCAAGACTTTTTGCTGAGAGAACAAGAAAACATTTTGCAGAGCCAGCTTCAGAATTTGTGGGGCCCAGGTTGAAGTTAAAATGTGTGTGGCCCCTCCCCAACTGGGGGAAACCTTTGCAGGGCCCTAAAGATGGTCATTCTTGGGGTCCCACTGGAAAAAGGGTCCCCCATACCCTCCCCTGGTGAAAACAGGGGCCACTGTGGGGCCTAGAGCAGTCGCCCTGGGTTGCCCTATGGTAAAGCCAGCCATGACCTTTTGGGATTATCTGCTAATAGTGGGTTGAAAATCACGTTTCAACTTAAGTTGCTATCACAGTTTTGGATTCAGAGGAAGGTGGAATAGCTGGAACTGTCAAATAAAGCTGTGAAGTTTTGATGCCATTTGTGACTGCTATTTGCATAAGTGGAGATTTTCAGCACTCATGGCTTTGAAAGCAAAGTATCCTCATAGACTAAGCGCTGAAAAAGCCCGCAGATTGAAATTTATGGTGATTACACCAAACATCCCAAAATTCTGTGCAAAGAAGTAGGCTCAGCCATCACATTGATGCCAGTTTTTATGCACTTTAATCAAAATAAAAACTTATAGTTCACCTGGGATTAAATTTCCAATTTTTTTTTGAGAGAAGGCATATGCAAATGTTTTCAGATTTGAGAGGGCATGAGATCTGGAAAAGGTTGGCAACCACTGCTATATCTGAACTACTCACAATTAAAGCAATTTGTACGTAGAGTGCCAAAGATGCCTCAGAGCAGTATGATTTTATGCATAATTTGTATTACAATCTCTAGTCACAGTAGGACAGAATTCAGTACAAAGAGTCAGAATTACACCTTGAATCACACTGATTTTGTTTTGTCAGTAGGACTGAATGTCTTTTTGAAAATAATTATTTTTATTTATTTATTTTTATACATAAAAGATATACTACATGCTAGCACAGCTATTAACTGAAAACAAAACCATTACCTTCTACTGTATCAGCAGCCACTGCTTTTTAATGCTGAATATTTTATTCTTGGACTTCAATTGCCTTTTCTTTTCCTGTTTAATTTTTAGTAGTTATTGTAATAAATAGCCTGTTGTACATAGAAAAATAACGTACAATAGGTTTTATCGACATCTAACCCTTACATTTATCATTTCCTTTAACACAGGTTTATTCTGAATTATTTTAGTTTAAAGCCTTAAGTAGAAAATATGCTCCAATTTTGAAGAGCATAATTCAGTCTCTAGGGCTGCTGATTCTACAAATGTTGGGAGTTTTATTGTGAGTTGTGGGATTGGCACCTGTCCAGATTGACAGCCTTGGGTTGTCTTGGTTTTTAAGTAGCTGTCCCAAAAAGATTTGCAGTCAGCGGAGAGTAGGAGAGTTAGCATGTGCACTTGTAGCCTTGGGAAATGCTCCCTGAGCTGAAGCACACGTCATGAGTATCATTCATCCACCAACTATGGTTTCTACACCCGTTGCCAGTTTACCTTTCATCCAAGGCCCTGCTCTGCAAGGTAAGGAGCTATGAGCAGCTGCCTCGTTTTACAAATAAGTTAACAGAGGAGCAATTATAAGATTCCAGAGCTCCAGAAGGGATAATCCGAAGCCACTCTGCTAATGTCAATGCCTTTTTAAACATATTTAAACACTGGTGGAGTACTTCCAGGATGAGAACCCCACACTGCAATATATTAAGTCCTTATCTTAGGGTTGGAATTAAAACAAGACTAGCAATTACTCCTGGAGCTAAAGTGGCAGAGATCTGAAAAGGGGAACCTGTGCTGGAAGGAGCACTCTGTGGGCCAGGTACCAAAGGAAATAAGGCCACATTCAAAGAAACCAGGTGGGAAGATCCAATCAGCCAAATGAAAAGGAGGATCAGGCTGAAAGTGGCTTGGAGACCAGAGATTTCCCACTCCTGGTTTAGATGACAGCTAGATAAACTTCTGAAGGGCCTTTGTGGCATCTAGAAGTCGCAAATGTGTATGCCTTCCAGCTCTCCTGAACTCATAAAGACTGGAATAATACATATCTGTAGCAAAATGACACAGGTACTGACATAAGTACCTGCCTAGTTATCAATTTAGCTCTTGATAACCAGAAGCCACAATTATGTTGATTATCCTAACTCAGGATCAACTGCTGACCTGGATGTTCTCTACTTGTATCCTAGGAGTTCACCCTCTCTCAACTTGGATAGGCCCATTTCTCATATTATAAATATGCATGACTGCATCTCTGTGCTGAAAACTTTTCATAAAGCTTATGAAGAAAACACTATCTGGAAATCAGCATACTCTGCTTCTAGGCTCTTACGCTACAATGACTTTCTTTAGTTCCTTGAATGCAGACATTGGGTAATTTCAGACGTCCCGGCCTCCCTTCTTGACACGGCGCGAGGTCAAGTCTTCATCCCCCTCCGGAATCAGGTCGGCCGGTCAACAGACGTGCCGGCCTGATTCCGCTTGGGGATCGGGGAGGGGGCAGGACTGTGTGGCACAACATGTGGTCGCACAGCCCGGCCCCCCACGCTCTCCCGGCTCGCCGCCCTCCTGGAGATGGGCGAGCACAGCGGCCAATCCGGCCACTGCGCCCGATCCCGGCTCGTGGCCAGGACCACGCTCCAGCCTCAGCGGCAGTAACAGTCGTTAACGGTCGCCGATTCCCAACTGTGGTCCAGGTAACCACCGTTACAGAGGAGAGGCCAGCCTCCCCTCTGGAATGGTGGTTAATTGGATTCCCGCCGGGTGTTCACTGTGGTGAACATCTGGCAGGAACCCCTTCAGATGTTACGGGATCTCCTCCACCACAGCTGGTTTACTGTGGTAAAAAGGAGGCCTGTAATGTCTGAAATTACCCATAGACAGCAATATTCACTATCCTCCAAACAGCCTCTCTCCCTATCTCTAGGCTGATTTTTAAAAAGGATGCAGTCTTAGACACTTGCATTACATACACATGGTTTCTTCTTCAAGGAATTTACCTTTCCCAAGCAAGTGAGGGTAAGAAGCCCGTATGAAACAAGAGTAAATTCCCTTGAACTAAATCAAGAAGGAGGAAGACAACTGGGATCTTAGGGTGAAAACAGACATGACGCTAACCACCCTTGGTGGTTGTTTATGCATGTTGCAGGGCTGCATAGGGCACCAATACAGCCCTGCAACATGCATAAATAACCACCAAGGGTGGTTAAAGGGTGGTTAGCGTCATGTCTGTTTTCACCCAATGTCTCAAATCTTTTCCCCTAATAACCCCTTCCCAAATGATTGCTGTCATATAGGGCACTTTCCTACGTTACTTATAGCACACGATTTGCCTCCAAGAAAGAATCCGGAAGGCAAAGCATATGCAGGCTTTGTAAGCAAATTATATAAGCTATGTATCTATGTGCGCTTTTCCATTTTGATGTTTTATATGCCTCAGGAAGCGGCCTTCATGTCCCACAAGCTTGCATACTCTCACCAACAGAAGTTGATTCAATAAAAGATATAATCTCAAGTACTTTGTCTCTTGCTTTTCCCCATTAATGGAGTTGTTCATGGAGGTTACTCCAAACTCTAACAATAGAGGGATTTAGGAGGAGGATAAAAGAGACATAAGAAGATGGGGGGAAAGAAGCTCATTTATACCACTTTTCCCCTCCAGAGCTAGACAAATATCTCTTTTTGCCCCCAAATGGGTGGAAACAGATATGCACCTTAACCCCGCTTTAACATTGCTGATGCATGTTGCAGGGCTGCACAGAGTGCCAATACAGCCCTGCAACATGGGCCGCTTTTAGACGAGCGGGTCTCCATTGTGCGACCCGCTCGCGCGATATTTCAAAATCCCGCAACACGGGATTACACGAGACGCCTGGCAGGGATCAAATGCATGAAAGGCGGTCGCGCATTCTTTGCCGACCGCGAATTAAATACCTCATAATTGAGGTATTTAATTCGCAGTCGGCAAAGAATGCGCGGCCACCTTTCATGCACTTGATCTCCGCCAGGCGTCTAAAAGCAGCCTCACATAAGAAATGTTAAAGCAGTGTTAAAGTGGAGTTGTGTGCATGTCTGTTTTCACCCTTGTCTAGTCTTTATTCAAGGGAGGGATCAACTTACTTTACAAAGCAGTTTTAGAATACTTCTGCTAGATAAGGAAAGCTTAACTGACACCATTGCTTTAAAAAAATCAATTTCCACTACAAACATCTGTGACCAGTTTTGATCATCAAAGCATATCCCACAACATAAATGCTCAAAACTTCCTCGTCTTTACTAAGTAGTTCAGATGAAAGCTTGTATTGGACCAACTCTTGTTAGTAAGAGTTGGTCCAATAAAAGACACTATTTGAACTAATTTGTGTCTGTCTTCTAGATTTGCTCTTACCTTTGGAACCAACATGGCAACCACACACTCTCTACACTACTCATCTTCAAAGACGTTCCTAACTGGGCAAAACAGCACATTTCTTTGAGTGACTTAAAACTTACTCCACTTGCGGACTCTGTAATATCAAAAAATATTTGTTGGCTTGGAAGTACACGATTGTATTACAAAAGTAATGTTAACTCTTCCACACAGTTTAGAGAGACTATTAAAAAACATAGGCAGCCCTTTATAAGCATTTTTTAACAAATACATGCTTCATCTTCGAAAAGAACAACCGTTTCCTGAACGGAAAAAAAAGTAAATAAGAATTTTATCCTCATTAAAAAGTTGACAGATTTGCATGTTATCTTCAAAATGTAATTAATACACAGCTTTTAGATGAGTCCAAAGGTACAATTCAATTAAGCGACAACTGATTTCATAAAAGATAAGAGCACACAAAGGCAACAGCACCCCATAATTTAATCAAAGTCCTGTTTATTCAGCCAAGGAACTGTACCATTGTTATATGTGATGCATACAAAATGAGGTAGATGCGAGGAGAGAGGACTGTGCCCTATGAAGGCACAGTAGAATTTTCGCAAAGTGAGTGATATATTATTAATACTTTGCATCTCTACAGTTTCCTTTCCTCTATTCAAGGTATTCAAAGCAGGGCATGAAATTTCAGATCAAACTTCGGGAGCCAAAAAAAGAAAAGAAAATTCAGCTGCAAGACTTTATCCTGATATTAAACTGTTCCTGCCCCACTACATCCCTGAACCAGTCGCCAGCCTCAGTTTTCTGGGCGCCAATGGATCTCAGGTATCTGAAATTTCACGCCCTGTTCAAAATACTTTACAGTGGTTATGAATTAAACCTCAATCCTGTGGCAGGTAGCTACCATTATCCCCATGTCACAAATGAGTATAATTTTAATTTACATTCCCAAAATAATTAAAGGGGCTTTGGTTAGCGTCTGAAAACATGCAAGTCAGTGACAGAGAACTAAATAATTTTTTCTTCTGACTCTCTGCCCTCTGTTAGCTGCTAGGCCACATTTTTTTGAGGAACACAGCACCAGAAGTTTTTTTTAATGAGATGTTACTTTTTTTAAAACAATTGTTGCATAGGGCAAGGGTTTGGTTTTATATCTGCAGTTCTTTCACCTAAATATAAACAATTCTATATCAACTGCTTTGGGAGGTCCTGCGTTCTTAACTCATTTTACAATACCTACATTTTTCTTTTCGGTTTTTTTTTTTTTTTTTTTTGCTTCAGCATTCTATCTGTAGTAAAGTTGAGAAGAGTCAAACCCTAAAAAAGTAATGTAATAAAATACACATGTACCTAAAACATATGTTACAGACAAAGTTTAGAAGGTATTCTGTAGAATGCCTCGGCAGTAAAATGCCATGCTGCTGATCAGCAGGCTTTCCACAGAGTGTCTACTAGGTGTTGTAAACATTTTCTGCATTTCACATTTTATCTGTAACATTTACAACACACTACCTTATTTTTCATCTTTGGACTCCTCTATGACAAAAGTGAATCTTCAACTGATATTCCTTCCCACACTCACAAATAATTTTGTTCTACATTCAGCTATCTATGTCAGTTTGACTGAACATGAACCAGAATAACATCTCAATTTACCAGCTGTCCATCACCCTCTACAACAGCCTGATGCAAAACATCCACTTATACCTGCTCTGTAGGGCATACATATTTTTAAAAGACTGAAGAGGATCCTGAGGCACAGCATTCTTCACAGAAAGTCGTTGACTACTAGACAAAAACCATTTTCTTACAGGGTATCAAGACAAGCCTCTGTGGCCTATCACTGCAGTAACACTGCTATGCAAGGACATCTGCCTCTGCCTTGTAAATCAGTGCCTATGATCTCTTGTCCCACCTGTTCTCCTCTATCAGAAGTCCGGGGTGATATAAACTACTTTAGATATAATTGACTTTCTGCCTATTCTCTATAGCACAGGCATTTCCCAATATGAATGGTAACTTTAACTGCCATTTCCAGGAGTGTCACAGTAAAAGCTATATCTATTTAAAAGAATTAATTTTAGATGTACAGTGTATATGTAACAATACCAGACCTACCAAGTTATATACACTGAAATCTTTATTTATTGGCATCTGCTATTTGCAGTCCACCTCTATTAATGGTTCTCATGCAATTTCTCTTTCATGCTAACTCACAATGGAGAAGGCAATTATCTGGTTTCCTGTACATACATACATACCTATGTACACTAACAGCATCACTCTGGCCCTTTTCAAATGGACTGCGGAGGCACTGCAGTCCATGGGGGATGGGTGGAGGCAGTGGTGGGTGTGCAGCGCGTGTGCTGAAAGGAAGGCTTTCTGCTACAGCAGAAGACTGGAACCCAGCTAACTTGCTAGGCAGCCTGGGCAGAGCTGAAACCCAGAATGGCATTCCAGAACTACAGCCTGACAGCAGGATTAACTGGAGGATTTACAAAGAACCCAAAGGATTATAAAGTGGGATCTACTTATGATATAGTTCCAGGGCGGAGGGGGGTTCCCTTGGAAGCTGCATGGACTATGCTGGGACCCACTAAAGTGGAAAATGTCCCTCTTGGAGGACTGGGCTGGCTGTACGGGTGCACTGGAAGCCAGAGTTAAACCACTCATCATGTGTTAAACACTCCCTGGATAGGACGGGGCCACGATGAGGCTTTGGTGTAGCGGCAGCAGAGAGCTGTATTCCCCAGAAACGTAATTAAAACTGCTCTCCTCTAGAAGTGTGAAACGGCTGCTACACAGTGAGTACCGAAGTAAGAATTGCAAGTTCTGCAGGAACCTGGCAGTTTTGAAAGATAGTGTGACTATGGTTTAGACTTGTCATCTAAACAAGTAACCCTAGAGACCTGCAAAAGCCAGAGCGGAAGCATTTTCTGGAGGCAATACAAAACCTATTTATTTGGCCAGGCTTTTATCAGGCAGGGATAAGGCTTAGGGAAGAGTTTTGATGGGAATTTTATACAGTTTACATTTTTATTAGGCCCTCTATAGATCCCAATAATTTACCCAATCAATTTCAGAAAGATGTCTTATTTCACTTTAAGAACTTAATGAAGGTACAGAGAAGATGCATTTACCACTCTCCTGAGGAACATGCTTTAGTGGCAAAATGTTCCACCTTGATTAAAAAGTTGTGTTATTTTCTATATCACCTGTGAGCTCTCTCTCTGATAAACTGAAAAGACTCAAATGCTTATATTTCTCATTGTGCAAGGAGTATTTTCCAGACTTCAGATCATTTTGTAGCTCTGCTCTGAACCCTCCCAATTTTTTCCAACATCCTTTCTAAGTGTGAACACCTGGACTAAGCAAAATATTTCACTGATGTCTTTACCAATACTTTTTGCACAGGTTAAATTATCTCCATTCTTCTACTCAATATTGCCCTGTTAATATTTTAAATAAAGGTTCATTAACATTGGTTAATTGCATTTAACTATTTTTTGCAACATCACACTGGGAGCTCATACTCAGTTGATAATTGCTTTCCTGGACACATTCCCCCTTCCTGTCCTGTAAATCTGGTCTACAACCTTTGTTTTAGACGTGTATCCTTGATTTTTGCCTTTAAATGAAAATGTGCAGGAAATCTCAATCACTTATTGTGGACAAACTTTCATCACGGCCAAGCCCATGATCGTGCAGCCCACACTCCCAGCGTGTAGCGTCCTAATAAATGGGCAGCCCCTATGTGTATTTCAGGGAGGGGCGGGCAGAGATTTAGCCTGACAAACCTAATAGATAGGCAGGCATTTTCTCCCACTGTGCTTCACCCACCAACTACCCCCTTCCCAGCATTCCACTCCATTATGGGTATTTTCAGACGTTACGAGATCACGGTGAACCACGGTGAATACCCACCTGTGGTCACCGTGTCTCGAACGTCTGTTTGGCGGCCGCCAGATGTTCGCCACGGTGAATACCCACATGGGGTCAATTTGAACCACGCTTCCCGGGCTAGCCGGGGGAATGTCCTGGGAAGCGTGGTCAAACGGACCCCGGGCAGGGACCAACAAAAAGTAACGTCTGGCCGCTCTCCACGGCCCGGGATCACCAGCGGGATCCCGGGCCGTGGCGCATTCAGCCGGACGTGGCGGCCGCACTGGCCCCGCCGCCTGCCCGTCTCCTCGGAGGGCGGGCGGCGGGGTGCGTGGAGGGGGCGGGGCCGTGCGGCCGCACGTTGCGCCGCGCGGCCCCGCCCCCTCCCACATTCCCCGCCGGGATGCCCCCGGCACGTCTGATATGGCGTGACGGGGTGACCCCGGCGGGGAATGAAAGGGTTGTTTTCGGAAACAAATACCCTATGACTCGCAGCCGCTATGAACCATGGGAACAAGAAGCCACCCCAGCTGGTTCTTCCAGGCTATTATGACTCTGGGAGTCGGTCTAGCATATTCCTGCCCACCCACGGAGGTGCATACATGGGTTTACCCCTGCCAATACTTGGCAGCTGGAAATGCACAGAATGCTGAGTTTATTGAGCAAATCACACACTTCATTAAGCACCTATAGTGAACACTGAAAGCAAAAGTAAAAATTCAAAGCCAAAGCAATCAATCTGTCTTTGCATGTTCTCAGTCAGTTTCTCTCATCCATGGCTCACAGCACAGTTCACGGCTTACTGGCAAATAGCAGTATACAGTTTTATTAGGTCTCACCCACCGTGGGGTTGGAAATCTCTCTCGGTCCACATAAAACCCCAGTCAAACATGCGCCTCTTGTACCCCTCTCTAGCATCTTCTGCATTACCATAGTGGGGGATAAAAACATCACCGCTGGCCAGGGCGTGGGAGTGTTCAAACCTCATATACAGCAAAAAGCTCTCCATCGATGAGTTCATATTCCCTGTATCTTGAGCCACTTGTTCCCCCATCCGCCCACCCAGAGATTCAGCTCTCCCTGTGGCACTGCAGATATCCTCTGGCTGTCATCAGGAGAGCAATGAGGAAAAATGGCAGGGAAGGTCCAGCCTCTGTTAGCTATTTCCTTACTTCTGGCAGCGCACAAACATCCAGGAAAGTCGCAGTTTCATTCTTATATCACTCTTACAACTTGACCAGGGCTCCCACTCTTCCATGTTGCTGAACTCTGAACTTCAGCAGGGTTGCGCAGCGTCTGCTATCCATCATGCATACACAGAACCCCACTGTGTGCATGTGCCATCCTATGAGCACATAACTAGTCTTGCAGGATGAGTCTGACAGTTCTCTCTGTACATCAGGTCTCACCCAACTGTAAGCAAAGACAAGGATATCCATCACCCCCTAACTTCTCTAAGCCTTATACCCAGGGCAGTCACAGCAAGCAGTCACAGACAAAAGCAGAAACCATTGAGCTTTCCCTTATTATTATTATTATTATTATTAAACATTTATAAAGCGCCAGTTGCAACCTGGCGCTGTACAGAACATACAATCAGATGTGGTCCCTGCCTGTGGCTTACAATCTAAAAGACAAGGAGGGGGAGACAGGGAGAGGGGACAGCGGGAGAGACATGGGAGAAGACAAACAAACATTCAGGCGGATGCGAAGTCTCAGGTGCGTGT
>QEPC01008677.1:3786935-3798550 GCA_003113815.1 Sphenodon punctatus | reverse complement strand
AGAGGCATCCAGGACCAGGGGATACTGCCCCTCTCTTTAGGGTCTCTCACCAAACTCTCAGATTCCCCGAGGCTCTGAAATTCAACTGCACTGCACCATGGGATTGATGCAGTCCTTCTTGCGACTCTTATTCAAGGATAACCATGTACAGTACACTGACATCCCAGGATAGTGCTTTATCCCAGAAAATTAATGATTATGTAGACATTTTTCCCTGGATATCAATCCCAGGCTGACACCCCAGAATTGTGCTCGTGTAGAAGCAGTCAGAATCACGTGGCTGAGTAACTAAAGAGTATACATGTAATAAGCTTGTGCTTATACAAAGACTCTTGAAATCCCTTTGACAGGGGCATGGCCCACACAATTCTCAAATTTTAAGCACCACAACAAGTAAGCTTCTAAAAGATTAAAATACTCTCCAAAGATAAGCAAGTAAAAGCAAAACCAAGGGGCTAATGAGCAGTTTAGCTTGTCAAAGGCATTTTGTAGCAGCGTTCTATAATTATGCACCACATGTTGACTTCACACTTTCACATAAAATTCTAAAAATGACAACTTTTTCATGAATTGAAGATCACTTCTCCATGTAAATTACACTTGACCATTCAGGGGGAAAAGAAAGTTAGAAATAAGGTAGCGTAAAGTGTCAGTAGATTACCCTTAAACTTGATTTTAAAAATTGACATGGAACTGCAGGTTTGAGGGGTTGTTGTTTTTTTTTTTTTTTTAAAGACTTGGGGAGCAATCCAACGGCCCACGTACACTGATTGCGGGCACCGTGCTCCAGCCAGAATGCGCTAATTGCGGGCGCCGTGCTCAGGCCTGAGTGCTTGTGTGCCACTCGTGCAGCACAGCCGCGCGGGACTGTGCTGCATGCACGCACATGAGTACACGCGTTCTGGCCGTGCGTCGGGGTTGGTGTTCGTCGGCCATTGACTTGCTTTCTTGCTCTTTTAAAAGACATTGATAGAAACTAGTTACTATAAAATTCTAACAAGATCTGTGCTAGCTGCATAGCTCTGGGGAAGAGAAGAAATCCCAGAATTGCACTCCATGCAAAGTGCATAAACAAGCTGTGATAGGCATTCAATTAAGCAGTGTCAACACTCTACAGAGTGGCTGTGTTCCTTGCCTCCTTCCCCCCGCCCCTCCAGTGTCACGGTGGTATTAGAACTAACACACTACAACACAGCATGGAGCGAATGGCAGGTGTCTCCTCCTTAAATAGGTGTGAGTTTGCCTCATGCTACAGCTACAGTGCATTAGTCTACACATGGCTGTGCTAGGGGATGGGATGGCAGTTGTACCGCTGTTGGCGTGGTGACATGTGGTGGTAGCTAAGGGTAAAAACAGACATGTGGCCAGCGGGACCATTCCCCAGGCTGCCCCAGAGCGGTCAGGAAGCCGTCCCACCGGCTGCACAGCTCAGAAGCACAACAAACATGCAGACCCACCCACACAGTGCTCACAGTGCCCTGCCTTCCCTGTGACAGGCAGCCATTGTGGCCAACAAGGCACAGCCATGGCTGCTGGCTACGGTGGCCGCCAGCGGGTATGCTGTGGCCACACAGACATGCTAGCCTGCTTTGGCCCAGTCAGACGGGCCTTCGCCCAGGCTGTGACCTTGGAGATTTTCTGAGGTTGCAGTTCAGGCTAGCTGCCAACATGGCCTGGGGCAGAAACAGGTCAACATCTGGCAGTGCCAAAACAAACATGCTGGTGGCTCATGGGTCACCGTCCCATCTGTTTTTACCCTGTGGACATGGCCTTTGTCCCCGATTCTGCCATCTGATACATACGTGTTGACACACATACTGGTATACATTCTCAATTAAATCAGTGAGGCTCCATAAAGGCATAAGGATTCAACTACACACTAATTGCTTTTAAGATGTCACACTTTAATACCTTCCTTTTCATTACTAAGCTGCAGCTGTAAGATCTGAGAATGATTTATTTAGATTTTTTATCCCACCCTATCTCTTAGACTCAGGATGACTTACAATTCTTTCACTTATTAACTGTAACATTAACAACTAACCTGTGTAACATTAACAACTAATCTGTGAGGTAGGTTAGGCTGAAAGATCTGTGACTGGTCCAAGGTCACCCAGTGAGTTCATGGCTGATTCTGATTAATAAGTTTTATTGTTAGCCGAAGGCCATCACAATATTCATACAGACAAAACAGATTAAATTAATATCCACAACAAGGAGTAACAATCAAAAATTTAAAAAAAGAAAGAAGAAAATACATAATAACCAGGAGCAACTCCATAATTAATAGACACGCAGAGAAATTAACAAACGTCCAGGGTAACAAATTGGCCACCCCGGGCATTCACATAACGTTGATTGCAGCCAAAATATAAAGTCGAAAGGATCATCCTTAAACAAATTTCCCAATTGCCCTACCAACACTCTCCACCCTTCTCAATTTAAGAATTATAGTTAGAAACTTTGCCACCCTTCCTGAGATCAGTGGGTCAGAGTCCTTTAAACATACCAATTCCCTGTTGGCCACAGGTGCCAATCTCTCCAACCAGGGGTGCAAAAATTTGACTCTCAACATATCATAAGATGGACATTCAAACAGAATAGGAGTCATAACATCTAATCTTTCCACCCCCTTAATCAGGCAATTAGAGCAAAAACGACTGGATACACCTTTCCATTGCCCCTCGACAAAGGCAGATGGAAAAGTCCCAGCCTAGCCAAGGTCAAGGCGCACCTATATTTTTCCATCGCACAGTCCTATAAATAACCAGCACCCTTTGCCAGGGTCTGAAAAAGACTATGCATCGGCGAAATTTTCTGTAGAGCAATTTGTTCATGCATGAACTGCAGTTCCAGGTCCTCTGATTGAGTTTTAATTTCTGTCCATACCTGGTGACCAGGGTGAGACATAACATATTCCACTGAAAAGCCCATGGAATGTAAAATTCCATTAACCTTGGCCGGCCACTCCCCCACCACCACGGAGAGAACACGTTTAGCCAAAGAATCGACCTCAGAGGAAACCAGCTTCAACCAAAATTTGATCATGGCTAGCTTGGCCCTAGATTTTACTCGACACACCCCTACTTCCGCTCTAACTAATACAGCAGGGGTTGAACCCGGCACCTGGGTAAGCATCCTTAAGATTTTATTTTGCTCGACCTCTAAACCTAGAACACCCCTAATCCCCCACACTTGCACCCCATATAGAAGTTGTGGGATTAGCTTGGAATTCACAAGACGCATAGCTGGTTTAATCTATCTGCCCCCTTTTGAATAGTAAAAATTCACTATTCCCCACCCCGTGGCTTTTGCCCTTGATCGAGCAGCTGTAAGTTGGGCGGACCACAAAGGGGAGGCAGATATAAGCACCCCAAAATATTTATAAACTCTAACTTGCTCAATGACGTGTCCCCCCATGGACCACTTATGGATTGACCTAGCTCTACCAACCACCAGTACCTTGGTCTTACTATAATTAATAGTCAGGTCATGGGCGGCACAATACTCAAAGAAGGCCCCAATCTGCCTTCTTAACCCCACTCTAGTCCGGGATACCAAAACAGTATCATCCGTGAATAAAAGTACTGGTATTCATTCTGACCTGCAAGGACGTATCGTTATGGAGGGCCTGAATTAGAGCTAATAAACGCCTATCAATCCCAAGGTACCTAAGTTTTAACCACAGCTTCTCTCTATTAATGGTGTCAAANGGTATTAGAACTAACACACTACAACACAGCATGGAGCGAATGGCAGGTGTCTCCTCCTTAAATAGGTGTGAGTTTGCCTCATGCTACAGCTACAGTGCATTAGTCTACACATGGCTGTGCTAGGGGATGGGATGGCAGTTGTACCGCTGTTGGCGTGGTGACATGTGGTGGTAGCTAAGGGTAAAAATAGACATGTGGCCAGCGGGACCATTCCCCAGGCTGCCCCAGAGCGGTCAGGAAGCCGTCCCACCGGCTGCACAGCTCAGAAGCACAACAAACATGCAGACCCACCCACACAGTGCTCACAGTGCCCTGCCTTCCCTGGGACAGGCAGCCATTGTGGCCAACAAGGCACAGCCATGGCTGCTGGCTACGGTGGCCGCCAGCGGGTATGCTGTGGCCACACAGACATGCTAGCCTGCTTTGGCCCAGTCAGACGGGCCTTCGCCCAGGCTGTGACCTTGGAGATTTTCTGAGATTGCAGTTCAGGCTAGCTGCCAACATGGCCTGGGGCAGAAACAGGTCAACATCTGGCAGTGCCAAAACAAACATGCTGGTGGCTCATGGGTCACCGTCCCATCTGTTTTTACCCTGTGGACATGGCCTTTGTCCCCGATTCTGCCATCTGATACATACGTGTTGACACACATACTGGTATACATTCTCAATTAAATCAGTGAGGCTCCATAAAGGCATAAGGATTCAACTACACACTAATTGCTTTTAAGATGTCACACTTTAATACCTTCCTTTTCATTACTAAGCTGCAGCTGTAAGATCTGAGAATGATTTATTTAGATTTTTTATCCCACCCTATCTTAGACTCAGGATGACTTACAATTCTTTCACTTATTAACTGTAACATTAACAACTAACCTGTGTAACATTAACAACTAATCTGTGAGGTAGGTTAGGCTGAAAGATCTGTGACTGGTCCAAGGTCACCCAGTGAGTTCATGGCTGATTCTGATTAATAAGTTTTATTGTTAGCCGAAGGCCATCACAATATTCATACAGACAAAACAGATTAAATTAATATCCACAACAAGGAGTAACAATCAAAAATTTAAAAAAAGAAAGAAGAAAATACATAATAACCAGGAGCAACTCCATAATTAATAGACACGCAGAGAAATTAACAAACGTCCAGGGTAACAAATTGGCCACCCCGGGCATTCACATAACGTTGATTGCAGCCAAAATATAAAGTCGAAAGGATCACCCTTAAACAAATTTCCCAATTGCCCTACCAACACTCTCCACCCTTCTCAATTTAAGAATTATAGTTAGAAACTTTGCCACCCTTCCTGAGATCAGTGGGTCAGAGTCCTTTAAACATACCAATTCCCTGTTGGCCACAGGTGCCAATCTCTCCAACCAGGGGTGCAAAAATTTGACTCTCAACATATCATAAGATGGACATTCAAACAGAATAGGAGTCATAACATCTAATCTTTCCACCCCCTTAATCAGGCAATTAGAGCAAAAACGACTGGATACACCTTTCCATTGCCCCTCGACAAAGGCAGATGGAAAAGTCCCAGCCTAGCCAAGGTCAAGGCGCACCTATATTTTTCCATCGCACAGTCCTATAAATAACCAGCACCCTTTGCCAGGGTCTGAAAAAGACTATGCATCGGCGAAATTTTCTGTAGAGCAATTTGTTCATGCATGAACTGCAGTTCCAGGTCCTCTGATTGAGTTTTAATTTCTGTCCATACCTGGTGACCAGGGTGAGACATAACATATTCCACTGAAAAGCCCATGGAATGTAAAATTCCATTAACCTTGGCCGGCCACTCCCCCACCACCACGGAGAGAACACGTTTAGCCAAAGAATCGACCTCAGAGGAAACCAGCTTCAACCAAAATTTGATCATGGCTAGCTTGGCCCTAGATTTTACTCGACACACCCCTACTTCCGCTCTAACTAATACAGCAGGGGTTGAACCCGGCACCTGGGTAAGCATCCTTAAGATTTTATTTTGCTCGACCTCTAAACCTAGAACACCCCTAATCCCCCACACTTGCACCCCATATAGAAGTTGTGGGATTAGCTTGGAATTCACAAGACGCATAGCTGGTTTAATCTATCTGCCCCCTTTTGAATAGTAAAAATTCACTATTCCCCACCCCGTGGCTTTTGCCCTTGATCGAGCAGCTGTAAGTTGGGCGGACCATGAAGGGGAGGCAGATATAAGCACCCCTAAATATTTATAAACTCTAACTTGCTCAATGACGTGTCCCCCCATGGACCACTTATGGATTGACCTAGCTCTACCAACCACCAGTACCTTGGTCTTACTATAATTAATAGTCAGGTCATGGGCGGCACAATACTCAAAGAAGGCCCCAATCTGCCTTCTTAACCCCACTCTAGTCCGGGATACCAAAACAGTATCATCCGTGAATAAAAGTACTGGTATTCATTCTGACCTGCAAGGACGTATCGTTATGGAGGGCCTGAATTAGAGCTAATAAACGCCTATCAATCCCAAGGTACCTAAGTTTTAACCACAGCTTCTCTCTATTAATGGTGTCAAACGCCATTTTTAAATCAATAAAACATAAATATAATTGAGAATGAGCCCTTGACTGAACATATTTAGAGATAAGCTGGTCCAAAACAAAAACATGACGTATCGTGGAAACCTTGGCTTGAAAACCAGCCTGTTCAACTCTCAGCAGTTTTCCCCGCACAATCCAATCCTGAAGTCGCGATAACAAGGTCTTGGCGTAAAGTTTCCCCACAATAGATAAATAAACTAATAGGCCTATAATTGGCCAGGTCCTTGGGGTCACGTCTCTTAAAGATAGGAACTACATAAGGCTTTTAGAGCAGTTCTTTGGAAGTAACCCAATCTCATCTATAGTAGTGAAAAGGGACGCCAAGGCCTGGCTCCACCATTCGATATTACCCTTCAGTAATTCGGCCGGCACAAAGTCGATCCCAGGCACTTTGTTGTTTTTTAAAACTACAATCACCTTGGCAATTTGCTCAGGGGAAACCGGGTCTCATTTAGAGACGATGGAAAGGAGCATCCCCAGCATCCCTCCAGGATCGCTTATACTACCCCCAAAGACAACACTGTAGTGCTTTTCACAGCTTTCCTTAGGGACCACATCCTCCCTACCTTGCCCACTGGATGCCCAATTTGACTTAATAATCTGCCAGAATCGCGTCACATTCCAATCCTGGACCGCAAGTTCTAGTCTCTCCCACTGGCCCAACTGGAAATTAAACTTCTTACTTTTGATTAGTTTTTTATATTGTGAGCGAGCATTTATAAATCCACTAATACCGATAGAGTTGGCAAAGTTCCTCTTAAGCCTAGATAGTGACCTTTTCAGATTCTTTTTTGCCCGTTTACTGTCATCATCAAACCACCCGCCCTGAGCCCAAGAACGTATGGGATGCCTAGGATAGAAGGGGCCTAAGTTTTAACAAAAGGGCCTCGTATCCCAGACACACACACACACTGAGTTAGACACCCCCCCTCTACCCGCCACTCCTCTAAAAGGTCAGTAGATAAATACGGCAAGAGCAATTCTAATCTTTCTTGACCATTTCACCCTCTGCCCTAAGGATTCGCCCTGGAAGGACGGCACCGCACTTTCAACCAGAGCTACCCCAACTCCAACCACATCCATCCACATACCCAACGGGAAATGGTTGGAATCAGGAGTCCTCAAAACCGTAAAATCTACAACATGGGAAAACAGTAGGTCTGAGACCAGTATATAATCGATCGTACTTCCCCCTTGCTGCTAAGATAAGTAAACTCGCCCATCTTATCACCCGGCATCGCCCCATTCAAAAGCAATAAATCCGTACACTCCATAAGATTCTGGAGCCTAGCCCCCGCGCCATTTGAGCCCTTGTCTCTGAAGGCACAGGCGCATGTCATAACAGGCGGTATCAACGGTTCCTCCTCTACTGGGTCCTCCTCAAAGTCCATGCTGGAACATGCCCCAACCCCCCTAGCATTAAAATCCCCAGCAACAATTATGGGCACCTCGGGATATCCAACTTTACATACTAAAATTAAATCCACCAAATCTCTCCAAGCTGCCTCCAAGTAGTGGGGAGAATTCGAGGGGGGGGATATACACATTAATTATAATCATATCCTCGATTTTCCCAGGGGCTGACACCTTCCAAGCCGCAAAATACTGTGACATGGAGGGAATTTTTAAAACTGAAGCACCAAGACCCTCAGCCATGAGCAGGGCAAGGCCCCCACTAGGCCTGCCCCTACCGGGATCTATAGGGAGAGCAGCAGGCGAAGCAAAAACCAAAAATCCCTCCACTAAATAATCCGCTCTTACCCATGTCTCTTGGAGGCAAACATAATCAAATGACCGTAGCCTGGCCCTAAACTCCAAATCCCCCGCCTTGTTCCACCACCCCGAAATATTCCAAAACAAAAAAGATACCAAATAATGTTCGGGTGGTAGTCAAATAAACATGGAGTCCCCAGAACCATCAAGATCCTCAGATTGACTATCCCCAACAGAGCTCACTATAATACTAGCCGAGCACACCGAGGAAATCTGGAATACTTCCAAGGCATCCAGGCCTGGGTCTGGGACCCCAAGGTCCAGGCTAACCTCTCCCCCCTTAGTGACCTCCTCTGCCCCCTGGCTATATGGCATTTCCACACTGGCTGGGCCAGCTGCCACAACATGGCCCTTAAATCCGGCAGCTGGAATCTTAGTGGTCCCACCTATTATGCTGCTATCTACACTATACCTCCTAACCTTTCTCAATTTGGTGTAAATAGACCCCAACCCTTTTAAAATAGAACCTTGCTGAGACCACGACGATGACTGGAAGATTTTAATCCAGGCCCTGTCTCTTGCTTCCCTTTGTACTAGGGTCATAGGGCTACATAAAAACTCCAAACTGCACCCTTGGGTACTATGGTAGCTTTAGTAACCTGCGAGGACTTCGAGCAATCATTATTAATCTCATCGGCAATCACTGGGCCATTGCCCAGCATTCCCTCTGGAGCCATAAGCTCTTGATTAAAGGAGATAAGTAGAGGTTGTGGATCACAACCCACTAGCTCCCTCCCATCAAACCCCTGCTCAGGGGGAACCACCTCCGTGGCCAGGGGATCCAAAACCAACCCCCCAGTCTCAACCTGGTCAGCTCCTCCTGGGCAGTCAAGCGCCCCAATTGTTGCCTCATTTGCTCGCAGACCAGGTTCCCCAGCATGCTCTACTAACTTGTTCTGACCATGGGCTGGCATGGAGTTCCCTATTGACGTGAACCCCCCTGGCAAAAAGAGATCCACTGCCCACCAGAATCTGAGGGTCATGGCTTCACACCCAAAATGTACCACCAACCGTTGCTGGGGAAAATAAAACCTATCTATATTGGAGATAGACAATGTAATATGGGTAAGGGAAACTAAATGTTTCCTAATCGAGTATTTAGAATGCCATTGTGGAATCGACCCATCCGGGAAGGGGTAAATCTTTAAAACAATTGCTTTTGGATCACTCTCCATTAACGATATTCCATGCTGGCTCTCCCCACCTCGCCCCAAAAAAGGATCTTCAACCTGGAGTACCCCTGGGCACTTAGCTAACTCACAACCCAGTTTAGGTGGATTTAATACATACAAGTGAGCCATAATTCCTTTTATCTCTTTCCAAATGTCCTTCAGGGCATTAAAGGTATTGTCAACTGTTTCCTTAATCCCTAGAGTTCCCTTAAAAAGTGACTCTACTGTCTTACCAATTAATGTACACTGGTCCCCCAACCACCTATACATATTGGAGGAGCCCAGAGCTTCACCTAATGGCGAGTTTGGGCTTCCCTGCCCCTTCAACAAAGCCAAAGGAGACTTGGATGGGGGGGGTCTGAACTACCCTCTAACACCTCAAAGCGATTCCTAATAGGGACAGGTGATACCAAACTCTCGTTAGTGGCAATAAGCCCCCCACAAAACCCCATGTCCTGAAGTCTTAATTGCTTCATCTGAGGAGTACCAAACTCTGGGGAGATAGCTGCTTGTCTCTGTCTTTTCTTTGAGTCCACCGCAATCTTCCACTCTGCTCCACCCTCGGCCATGGCTCCTGCTCGGTTAGGCGTAGTCTCCTGGCGGTGCCTGGCTCGCGCCTAAGGCCACGTGCACAAGGGCGCACCCTTGCGTGCGCAGCCCTCAGGCGCGCCGCCTGCGGCGAGTACCTGCGGCGCTGGCGCTGAGGTCGAGTCTTTATGAGCCCCCTCCAAAAACGAGGTCCATGCCTCACACTCCCGGCGGCAGGCCCTGATTGGTCCGCTCTGCTGCTCCAGGTGTTACTGCTCCCGACACACACAGGCACTAATGAACTCCGCTTCCAATAGGCACAGCAACAAAGTTCCAGGGGCAGCCACCCGCTTGTACTCCCAGCGTACAGCTCTGCTCTCCCCCACACAGCTCCACCAGTTCATGGCTAAGGTAACAAGTAGTAGACAGTAGTGTGTCTGGTCTCTCCGATACCACCATCGCTCACTTTTGTAAGTTTGGTACCTCTGTTGTAGAAAACATGTTCTGTGTTTTTTATTATTGTTCCTAAGAGTTCCACCAACTGGAGTATAGGACAGCAATCCTATACTCCAGGGCCGTTTCTGGCCAGGAGAGTCACCACGGTGCCGAACCGCCTCAAGGAGGCAATGGTGTGGCCCCTGCTTAAAAAACCATTATTGGACGTTGACGTCCTGGTCAGCTATCGGCCAGTCTCTAACATTCCCTTTTTGGGGAAGGTTATTGAACAGGTGGTGGCTTGATAGCTTCAGGAGCATCTGGATTGGGTCAACTTCCTTGATCCCTTACAGTCTGGCTTTCGTCCAGATTATGGTACGGAGTTTGCGCTTGCAACCTTGATCAATGACCTCTTCCGAGAGTTGGACCAGGGTCAACTTCCTTGATCCCTTGCAGTCTGGCTTTCGTCCGGATTATGGTACGGAGATTGCGCTTGCAACGTTGATCGATGACCTCTTCCGAGAGTTGGACCAGGGTCATTCGACCCTGTTGATTTTGTTAGATCTCTCAGCTGCATTTGATACCGTTGATCATGAGTTGTTGGTGACTCGGCTGGGGGACGGGGCAGGGATGAGCGGGACCGTTCGTGAATGGCTCTGCTCTTTCCTGGCTGCGAGAACCCAGCATATGGTGCTGGGTGATTATTCCTCTTCTCCCCCCCTGGGCCTCACATGTGGAGTCCCGCAGGGTTCCATCTTATCCCCACTCCTGTATGGGATATGCAGCAGTATGCTGCTGAAAATGAGAGAGATAGTTGGGTGTCATCAGTATGCTATATCTCTCATTTTCATCAGACCCAGATCCGGCAGTCTCAGTGTTTACCCAGTGTTTGTCAGCTGTGGGGAACTGGAGGAGGTCGAGCTGTTTGAAGTTAAATCCTGGCAAGAAAGAGATGATGGTTGTGGGGAAAGCCGGGGGAGTGATGGCCCCCATCAATGATAGGGTCCGTCCTCCCCTGGTATCTCAGGTCTGTAGTCTGGGGGTGATCCTTGATCCGCAGCTCAGCCTGGATGCCCAGGTGGCGGCTGTGGCAAAGGGCACATTTTGCCAATTACACCTGGTATGTCAACTTAGGCCGTATGTCTAGGACTCGGATCTGGTCATAATCATCCATGCTTTTATTACCTCGAGATTAGACTACTGTAACACGCTCTACATGGGGCTACACTTGGTGATGGTCCAGAGAATGCAGTTGGTGCAGAATGCAGCGGCTCGTCTCCTGAAGGGAACAGGCTGACGCATGCACATGCGCCGTTCTCTGCACTGGCTGTCGATAGTCTTCCGGGCCCAATTCAAGGTGTTGGTTTTGACCTTTAAAGCCCTAAACGGCTTGGGCTCCACCTACCTGCAGGATCGCCTCACCCTC
>QEPC01008677.1:3751542-3777848 GCA_003113815.1 Sphenodon punctatus | reverse complement strand
TTTTACCCTTTAATCCTGGAAACAGGTATGTTAATGTTTCAGGCATGTTCCAAACACTTTAAATAAAGGTTTCAATCAAATATGAAATGCTCATTACCAAAACAGAGATAATAATTCAACCAGACTTCACAGATACCTGCCCCAGTCTTTCAAACATGCATGCATAAGCTTAGCTTTAAGCAAAAGAATTGTTGCATTTCTTCCTGTGAAGATATTCATGCTCAAACACTTATAAATGTGGTTGCAAGACTGGGGCTATAAACAGCATACACTATAATGTTATTATTCTGTATTACGACATAATGACCTAACAATTAATGACATTTAAAAGGATTTAATTTTTCATATTTTGTATTTTTCAAAAGGCACTATAATTTTTACATAACAAACTCTGTTCCTTTAACATGGCAATCAAGAGACACTAAAGTCAATGATGTCAAATTGCTAATGCAAATCAAATCAACATGGAATATTCAAACAGCAGACTATAAACTATAGTATACAGATTTAGGGGTCTAGTCTGTAAATACTTACACACACATGGGGCAGAATGCCCTGTCAGCCAGTGTGGCTGCAGAGGAGTGCATGCTACTCTGCATATTTGTAAGTCTTCACAGGATCAGGCTATTCATTTTAGTGATTCCCATACCCTTCTTCATTAGGGAAAGAGCAGCTTTCTAAAGGATGCGTTAAGCTTTCTTTAGTTACAGCTGTTACTACCTCCTATCTCCTTTAACTACCTCCTACAGATTCCCAAAATTAATCTGGACTAATCCACCAACTAATAAACACTTCAATCCGTTTTTATTTTCTGCTTTCAGTTTAAAGGGACACTGTCATCTTTAAAACCACATATATCTGAAAGTGTTTTACTTCCTACAAGTAACATATATAAAATTACAGGTGAAAAACATCTAATTTGTTCAGTTTTCTTATTTTGTGCAGAGGAACCAATGAAAGTGATTATACATGCTATGAGAGACTTTTTAAAAAAGTAAAGTAGAAAAAAGGTTATGTCCAAAAACCTGAGCTGGAGACTAAGGGTGTTTTTCAACAAGACACATCTACACATAGCCCCCCCCGACCACGCGTCCAACTGCTCACGTGAAGGTGGTGCACGGGGGAGCACGCTTCCGTGAAACACGTAGCAGCCACTTCTGGCCCCGCATGGAGCACCTAAGAAAAATCAGGACTCGTCTGTATGGGGCCAGCCACATGTGTGGAGGCTGCCTCCATGGCTGGGGGTAGCTATGCCGGAAGCCACCTATTTGGAGTGCTCCCCGCACAGATCACAGGATACACTCAGCGGTCATAGACCGCCCTGCCACCTTGCTTGTTTAAAAACACCCTAAGTCAACTAGAGTTTGGCAGTGTCTCTAAGTTAGGAGCAAACACATTTTTGCCATATCAGCAAACAAATTTGTGACACAGGCACAAACATAGATTTTGTTCTGTCATGTGACATACAGTATGCTATTTTTTTACTACATTTACAATTCTTATGTGCAAAGCTGTAAAATTCAACTCACCTTTTAATCTGGCAAGTGGATTTTTAAAGCCTTGGACCATCTCCCTAACTGCAACTCCTAGACTGGCAAGCAGTGTTTTGTTTTGTTTTAAATGCTTAACTATACATTTAACAGTTCTGCTTGGTTAGTCAACAATGCCTCCTTTAAAACAGACCCTTGCACCTATGTACCTTGTAGAATCAGGTCCCTATTTGTTGTAAATATAGATAGATAGATAGATAGATAGATAGATAGATAGATAGATAGATAGATAGATATAATGTATAACAAATATTTTGCTCGCTTGAACACAAATTAAGATGATGTGGGACACAATTTGTAGGCAGTATTGGATCTATGCCTTATTACTTTGTCTAAAAGTCATTTTAAGAAAAAAGTTAGGTAAAATGTTCAAGATCATCTCTTTATTTATTTATTTTGAAGGGTTTTTTAACCTGTTCCCTCCTGCACAATAGCAGCTCGGGGTGGTGTACAACAAGTGTACAATAAAAGCAACAATACAAAAAATACCAATTAAAAACATATTAAAACCATAAAATACTAAAAAGAGCAGAAATCAAAATCAAATCCCATTCACCCCCCCGGTCTTCCCTCCCCAAAGGCCTGGAGGAACATGATCTACATGATTTAGAAGTCTAAGACCATCCTGGCAAGTTACTTAATACATTTAGATTCCAAGCCTAAAAACACTTGTGCATGCACAGCTCCATTGATTTCAGCGCGACATGGAAGTGGTAAGGTTTTAGGCTCAAGGCTTTTACATTATCTTTTTCAGTATATTTTCCTCATCTTGTACAGCACCATGCTCCTATTCCAAGGCGCTTAATTCTTTACAATAATGATGCTATAAGTGCTCTTCTAGCAAGTTATGCCACTGTTTTAGATATTGTACCCAACTGACATGCTTGGCTTGCATTTTGAGGGAATTTGTTTAAATAAAGTCACAGCAGCATATGGCACTAGCATCTTTATTTTCAAAGTGGTAGGGACACTAGCTGAAACCATCTGATGTTTCTTCCTAAGCCTACTTGATCTGCTGTCTGATTGTATGGGTAGGGTAAAACATCAACAAGTCCAAAAGAATTGGGAAGAGGAATAAATAGCAGTCAAATTGTTTGCTTATTGAACTGAAGAGTCTAGCTCAGAACAGCTTCTCTTTTTAACAAAAGGTCAAATGTGTGCATGATTTAGAATTTATTTTCAGAAACCATCATCAAACATACCCGGAGCTAATCCGTAACAGATATTTTAAATTTGTGCAAAGACAAAAATAAAACCACAATATAATGTAATTAAAATAGGAATTAAATGAAGCTCAGAAGTGCTTAAATGGTGGATTTCTACGCAAGTAAGCAATCAAATAGCAAGCATTAGAGACATGGTAAGAAAAGTCACATGGGACAATCATATTTGCCAGCACCATGATGTTCTAATTATTCTGGTACAATCATAATGTAATATTCATTGATATTCAGTCAGCTAACTGAATAACCTCAACAAGAAAAGGAATACATTTAGTTGAAGGCCTGGTTGTTCCTGTTATGGTGTCAGAGGGAGAAAAGCAACGAGTGGAAAAAAGAGAGAGAGATTTTGTTATTTAAGGCATAGCTACATCTAAATTTAAGCTCTGAAATAGCTGTCTGTACTCAGTGCCCCAGGGAACGTTTACACACAGCTATGGTTTTCTTTGGCAGGGTTGTAAAAACACACAACCTGAACCCAGCTCCTGTAACAGGGGCTTACTTGCAGCTGTTCTTTTTTCCTCCCACACACTCAGTAATTCAACTCCTTTTCACATGTTAGTGCTCTTTTATAAAACTACATCAGCGGCACAGATGCTTTTTACTAGTATAACAAAATAACTGCATTTGAATTCAATCCTTTGCCCATAAACTACAAGTACAAGCACATCACTTTCTGTTCATGTCCAATTTAGGCTTAAGCACAGTCTTTGGCATATGACAGCTCAGTTTGAAGAAAAGAAGCACTGTCATTCTTTGAAGACACTTAGGGTGAAATGCTGCCTATTAAAGTCAATAAGAACATTGCCATTAACTTCAGAGGTATCAGAACTTCATCCTTTGTGGGAGCTGCACTCAGAAAATATCCACTTCTTTCCTTAAGTATTACTATACACAGCCATGAAGATACCCTTACCTTCTCCTTGCTAGGTGAGACATAGCAGCAAGAAGGGAGAAGAAAGAGGACACCAATAGCTACAAAATCAATTCTAGTCTGAAAATGGGTTTTTGACAAAGGGAGAAGCTATGCCCCTTTATATTCCACATATAGAATATGTTCAAAGTAAGTCAGACAGCATGGTCAACAGGCATATTTGGTCTGGCTCTGCTTGCAATGGAAGAGGGTGACAATTTTTCATACTATGAAAGATGAGGGGGAAAGTCACAGAGTGATGGAAAGTGTAGAATGAGAACATGGGGAGAACGAAAGGGAAAAATTGCTACCATAACCTTTGCCAAAACACAGATCTCTCAGCAAATGGCAGGCTGGTTCACCATCTCACGTATCCTTCACAGAGATGAGAGTAGAACTACTTACAAGGAGTGAAGAAATCAGCATCTCCCCACACATTTCTGATTAAGCTGAGGAATAGTGTATTGCCAATATTTTACATATAAATACAACACTTGTAGCTGAAAGATATGCACATCAAAACCATAAGTAAATAAGCAACCTTGTTGCTTTCCTATCCTGTCTCTGTCTCCCCATCACTCCTCTCATTTCTATTGCTTGTCATGCTCTTTTGTTGCTTTGTGCCTTAGGCCCCAAAGATGTGAGATGAATGACATGGGCTGACCCTGTGTCCAAATGAAGAATCACTGAATTCAGTGTCCATACAGATCATCTTCCCGGACCCCACACTAGGTTGAGGCCTAAAACTGTAAGCTACTTGCAGCTGAGACTGCACTATTTTATGCATACAGTATCCCAACACATTACTATTAATTATTGATTAATTATTCATTATTATTATTATTAGCACCAGCAATGTACAATCAGTAGTTGGAGACAGGTCCCTACACCAAGGGGCTTGCCTTATATTCCTGATCACAGATGCTGGACAGCAGCACATTAAATAATCATCACAGAAGTCCAGTTAGGGAGATTTGAAGCTATGCAGAATGGAGAATAAAGATGCTACACCTCCACATTTCTCTCTCAGCATGAGGCAGAGACATTATTACAATCAACACCACCCCGCTCTCCGGATGAAAACGTATTGGGAGAATCATACCCCTTCTCACACATACTCTACCTCTGAGAGGAAGAAGGGAATGATCTTGCCCTCTCACACACTGCTACCTGTGAGAGAGGACTAGGACAAGGTTTCAGGCACCATTAGCACCTTGCATGCTGAGCTGCGGAGACTTTTCAGCTCAGGTCTGCTTTTATGCTGTTAGCATGTAGTTAGCTGGAACAGAAACCCGTGGGGAGGTGGAGATGGCACCAGCCACAGCCCTGGAGATAACCAGCCCGGCTAGAAAAAGCCCAGGAAAAGCTGTGAGCTCAGTGTTGCTGGGCAAGGAGTGGGAGACAAGAGGACAGAGCGGCTGATGTGGACATGGTCGATGGGGTCCCTCAAGGCACCGGGGCAGAAACCCTGGGAGCCTGAACTGCTGAGTCTTATAGGGAAGTTACTCACCCCAAGGGCTTGAGCCGCTTCCTCCCCGGCCCTGGATCAGTCAGAGCAGTGTCCGAGTCCCATTCATCTTGCTCCGGGGGCAGCGGCTGCAGTGGGGACCAGCTCCCTGCCCCCGCCAGCAGCAGCGGCGGCGGTAGCGGCGGCTCCTCCTCTCCCTGTCACTGCTGCCGCCAATCTCCAGGCAAGAGACAAACTCCGGGCAGGACTTAGCAGCGCGTCTCCACCGCCCTGACCGCCTCCTCCCCCGGGCAGCACCACGGCCCTAGTGACAGCGCGGCTCAGCCACTCAGCCGTCGGCCCCGGGCGTGGAGCGGAGCAGGAGGCAGCACTGCAGCCTATGGGAGCGGGGCCGGGGCGGGACCCGACTGAGGTGGCGGCCGAAGAGGCGCCCAGCACCGGGGTGTCCCTGCTACTCGCCTGATTGCAAGCGACGCGCTTTAGGAGTCGAGGAAGGACAGGAGAGGGGAGGCTAGAAACGAGGCAGGGGAGCGAGAGAAGGGGGTTAGACCAGAGCTAGCGAGGGGAAGGCTGACAGGTCATAGGGGGCGAGAGGAAGACGCTTGGCATGAGGGAAAGAAAGGGCACAGGAGTCAAGAGGAGGGTGAAACTCAGGGCATTTCGCACTTCACAGAGGAGACGGCACTGGACTAGCAAGCGGCCTTACTATGGCTGGGGCTGGGGGCAGATTAAAATGACTGTGCGCGCATTGGCTTGATGACACAGACTCCTTCAGAACTGGTTACCCCGCAGCGCAAATCCTTCATCCCACTGAAGTCACTGGCAAACCGCCCATTGTCTTTCACGGTTCAAAGCTGCAATTCCTAGCAGGGATGGCGGGATTACAGCCCTCAGCCCTGCCAACTGTTCCGTAACGAATGTGTCTCCCCTCGCTGCTGTCTCATTGTCACTCCTGGTGCTCCCTGACCCGGGCCAGCCCCATACAAGTGGGGACCTCTGAGCAATAGCTACTCCCTTCTGAGGCGGGAAGGGGAATTGTGGCACACTGGAAAAACCGCCTCAGGGACCCGTATCCCACACACAACACAGTCCCTAACCCCAAGGACGGCTGCCACCCAGGTAGCACACAGGGCCGGCCCTAAGCATGTGCGGCTGCCACCCAGGTAGCACACAGGGCCGGCCCTAAGCATGTGCGGCTGCCGCCCAGGTAGCACACAGGGCCGGCCCTAAGCATGTGCGGCTGTCACCCAGGTAGCACACAGGGCCGGCCCTAAGCATGTGCGGCTGTCACCCAGGCAGCACAACCCCCTCCTTTCCACACAGCTTTGGAGCACAGTGGCAGTCAATCCCATCACGGCTCCACCCACCCGGTGGGCTATCGTAATCCTCAGCCATCATCTCCGGAGAAAACTACCCCCTCCGGCGAGAACAACTTCACACGGCCCCCTCCCCAGTGGATATGTCGCTTCCCTCCCGCAGATGAGGAGGGAGAGAGAGTGCTCCAAAGGGAGGGAACGAGGAAGGAAGCCAGCGCACAATTCCCTCCACCGCCATAAGGGGTAGGTAACAGGTGCACGGGAGGGGACTCCATCCCCTCGAGAGGGGATTCCTGAGGCAGTGACAGTCGGTAGGTGCGACGCTGCGCCGGGTGGGCGGGAGTAGGTACGCTGGGAGGTGGTGCCTGCCCGCGTTCACTCCGCCCTCTAGTCGCTGGGTCCTCTCAGCTGCTTGCTCCTCCCCCTCGACTCTTTCCTGCTTTGCTGCTACCAGGAAGGACTCGGCCTGCGACTGCACCTGAGAGGCCGCCGCTGGACAAGCTAAGAAAGTGGGTTGTCGCCATGGAGGAGGACATGGAGCTGGAGAGGTGAGAGGAGGCAGCCCGGACTGAAGAGCTAGAGGCTCGGGGGGATAGGGGAGGTGCGTGAGGGCCAAGGCTCCAGGTGCGGCCCTGAGTGGAGCCCCCCAGCTGGGAGAGCGGTTAAAGAGGAAGGAGTTTCTGGAGTACGGGATGGAGCGGTGATTGAGAGAGGAGCGTTAGTGGGGACAGGTACTTGCGTGGAAGGGACATCTAGGCAGCACCTCTTGAGCGGTTTGTGTCTAGAGCCGCTGCTGTAGTGCTCTCGTGAGCTGCATGGACAGTTGGTGAGGCCCGTAGTGAAGCCTAGGCCAGAAACGGCGGTGATGAGTTTGTTCTCCCCTGAAGGTAGTGAACTCCCACGCAAACCCATCGCGGTTAAGATTCTTTCTTCCTATCTCTTCCTAGTTTCAAACACGAACAAGAAATACACTAGTGAAGGTGGAAGATCGAGCTTTGTCCCCTCCCCCCCCCATCCCCTGTTTCCTTGCATATTTTGCATTCACATAAACCCTTTAAATCGGGCTTAGAGATCCTCTTTCAGTAAAGATCGGCTCATAGAAGATAACTGAAAGGTGAAATTGGACGTATCTTTTCTGTGAGGTTTCTTTTATTGTTTAAATTGGGAATGTGTGTGTACAAGGGAAGAGAACTACTGTAATGAAGAAAGATTGAGCTGGGTGTCTGGAACTCATTTCTCACACCCCTGAGTTAGTTCCCCAGGTTACCCTTTGGAAAGACCCAAGATTCTAGGATTACTTCACTTCTGGGAGGCTTGTTTATTAAAGCTTAGTCACCTGACAACAACAGGCCTGTTCTAGGTCTCTTGTCAGCAGTTACTCTTCCTCCAGGCAGGCCCTACAGCTTTTATGTGGCCAGAGGAGAACTTCAGCATTTGCATTCCTGTGACTTTGAAACTGAGAAGAGGAGAAGGGGAAGCAAAGGTGTAGAATCTGGCAGTGTGTACACTTACTGGTATCCATACACTTGTTCAGCAGCGTGAATGGCTTCTGTGGGTATTCAAAGTGTTGGCCTCTAGTGCATGCTTAGTTTAGCCACTCTTTCTTCAAGTAAGGTCAGTTGCCTTCCTAGAGTTAGACCTTCTAAACCTTGTCTGAATTGTCTCTATTTTGCTCATGTTCAATCAGTTAAGGCACACTGTGATCCTCCAGCAGTTAATGAAAATGCAAGCCCATTGAAGCGAATGGGACTTGAGTGCATACATTAACTGCTAATATAATCTACCAAGGAGTCATTCTGTTAGTATCTATCAAGCTAATTTCCATAAAAGCACTGTGATGTAATGCAGAGAATGAATTTTTTAACTTCTTGCAATGCACTTATTCCCTTCAATTAAAAAAAAAATCCTGTTAGAGATGAAGCATAAACTAATTTTGGACTATTAGCCATGAAACCTTGATTCTCTATGTAACTCTGCCACTAGCTTTGTGTGGCAATGAGTATGTGGTTTAAAAATAGTCTGAAAACTAAATTCAGAGATCCTGAAGCCATTGATGTCAATGGCAAAAGTCCAATTGGCTTTAGTGGGCGAGGATCGCACCTGAGGTTACAGGTGTGCAAGGGATTCCTCTGCTAACCCTATATATTCTATCTGTTACACTTGTCCATAGGATGAGGGTGTGCAGGAGATTGGTCTCAGTTGCTGCCCTGGTTTTATACAACTCCCTTCTCCAGGAGGTTTGCTTGAGCCCGAGCCTAAGCATCTTCTAGAGGCGGTGTAAAACCCTTTTTATTTGAAAAGGCATTTGGTGGGCGGGGATAGGGGTTGGATGGGTTTGGGGGTGGGGTTGTGGGGAGGATGGGAGATTTTATTGTTTGTTTTATTGAATGTGAGCCGTCCTGAGTCTTTGCAGGAAGAGTGGCAGATAAATCTAAATAAACAAACAAACAATAAATATTGCTGTATATCAGGCTGTGAACAAGCTTTTCTGGAATGCTAAAGCAGAGATGCTTCATGTAAAATTCTCTTACGGAAATACCTTTTCATATGATTCCTGCTTCTCAATGTGGAATATCTTGTACGTGGGGTGGGGTGGGTTTTTGGTAAGTTGTTTTGTTTTTTCCCCTCAAACTCCTGATTCTTTTCTGATCATCAGGCTCAAACTTCTTATCTTTAATTCTTTATAAAGTGTTTGGCTTACTGCATACTGTATTTAGGGTATGCTAATAGTTGCATTACCAATGTCTAGCTCTTTATTTGCTGAAACTAGAACTGCCATTTGTATGGTTTTGAGTACTTTACTAAACTGTAAAAATAGATGCTGGGATGATGTAACGAGGAGGCGTAGGTGAGCATGAAACAACAAGCAATATGAAAAATTTCAGTTACTCATGCATAATAGAAAGATACTTCACTGTTACTAGTAGCAATTCTGCCTCAGGGACCCCGTCTATGTCTAGTTCTGTACAGCGCCAGGCACATCACCGGTGCTATATAAATGTTTATAATAATAATAATTAATTGTGAGTCTGCAAGCAAAACTGAATGGAGTCTGGTCAGTACTTGGATGCACCTAGGAACTTTTAAAAGTCCACTCATGGATCCCATTATGCGTTTACCTGCTTACCTTTTCTCGCACCCCAGAGTTAATTCCTTAGGTTCCCATTTGGAAAGACACAAGACCCAGGACCACTTCACTTCTGGGAGGCTTGTTTATAAAAGCTTAGGTCACCTGACAACAACAGGCCTGTTCTAGGCCTCTGTCAGTAGTTACTCTTCCTCCAGGCCAACACTACAGCTTTTATGTGGCCAGAGGAGAAATCCCATATAGAGTACAGCCTCCCCTTCTACCTGTTCATCCTTTGCTGAGCTTTCCTTGCACCTTCTTTCTGTTCTTAACTGAAGATATACCCAATTCTATTAATTTGGTTCCTCAGCTGTGCTGCCCCATCCAGAAGCTAGGTGTTTGGGCTGGGCATTAACCTTTTCCCTATCTTCCCTAAAGCCTGCCAGTCGTCCACTCATGGTTCTTTTGCCTCTGTTCTTTGCAAAATGTCATCTTTAGCTGTTCAGTATGCTCTCCTGTCTTTGTATATTACTGCTCCTTTTTGCCTGATAGCTACATTACATTGGGGAAACAGTTCCTGTATATTATTACCATAATGTTCTTTGGGATACTAAAGGATAAACCACTATTATATGTAGAGCTGTCAGCAAAAACTATAGCTTTAATAAGGAAGGAATGCTAGGAAATTTAAAAACCCTCTTATGCTCAGTGTTCAAGTTTTCCATGCCAAGTGTCTTCATCTGAGTAGGTTTCTTGAAAGTGTCAACAAAAACTATTATTCAGAAGTTCTAGGACTTCCATACCTTGCAGTAGTGACTTAAAACTGGGTAAAGGGATTGTTGGAAAGGTGTCTATTGCTGTTCGCTTGAAAATGCAATAAATTATTTTTTTTAGTCATTTGTGCTGACCTAAATGGTCTGGCTAGCTGTGCATCCCTTCTGTGTAGCTTAGAAATAATCTGGGGCTGGGAGGCCCAAACCACCTTTATTCTTATAATGACAACGTTTTTAAGGTAATCCTTGGAAACTAAATTTTGTTACATTATAAAGCTCATGAAAACTGCCATTTGCAAAAGACTTCCTAGAGCATGACTGCTAAAATCTCTGAATGATTCCTCTGCTCCAAGCAGAATGTTCCCTATAATACTCCTTCCACTTGCCTTGGGCACCACCGCAACTGAGATCAGCGATGCTGAAAACAAGAAAATCTGTACTTTCATTTCTGACAATTGGGCAACACAGAAGAGGAGGTAGAAGTAGCCTTCCTCAAATACATAGGAATGAGTCACCTGCCACACCAGAGTTACACGCCTTTTCTCCCTCATGGGTTGTTTGTGTGTGTATTTATTTATTTATTTGATTTGATTTGCCACCCCCCTCCTGCTTTTGTAGATCGGGGCAGCTCACAACATCTTAAAACAATCCAAACCAATAAAAAACAAACAAACATTAAATTAGCCCAGACAGAGCATAAAAACATAATTTTTCATCCTTACCGAACCCCCCATCCATCTCCCGTCTCCCTCCCTCACCAAAGGCCTGGTGGAACAGCCAGGTCTTGCAATGTCTTCGGAAAGAGAGGCGGTCCGGGACGGGAGGGAGTTCCACAGCCACGGTGGCCACTGAGAGAGTCCGCCTCATAGTTGTCACCTGGGAGACCCAGGGAACATCAAGGAGGGCGCTCCCAGACAACTGCAGGGGCCGGTCCAGAACCTGGAGGGTGAAGTGGTCCTGCAGATAAGTGGGGCCGTGGCCGTTTAGGGCTTTAAAAATCAAAACCAACACCTTGAATCGAGCCCGGAAGGCTATTGACAACCAGTTCAGAGAACAGACCACTGGTGTAATGTGCTCGCAACAACTCTTCCCCCTGAGGAGATGAGCTGCCGCATTCTGCACTAGCTTGCAGTCTCTGGACCATCACCAGGGGTAGCCCCACGTAGAGCGCGTTACAGTAATCTTATCTTGAGGTAATAAAAGCATGAATGATAGTGGCAAGGTCTACTTCTGAGACATACGGCTTAAGTTGTCACACCAGATGTAATTGGTGAAATGCACCCATCGCCACAGCTGCCACCTGGACATCCAGGAGGATCTGTGGGTCTAGGAGCACCCCCAGACTGCAGACCTGAGACACCAGCAGAGGGCAGACCCCATCTATGATGAGGGCCACCACTCCCCTAGCTTTTTCCTCAAGCATCACCTCTGTCTTGTCGGGATTCAGCTTTAGGTAGCTTGCCTTCATCCAGTCCCCCACAGCTGACAGACAACGGTTAAGCACCGAGACTGCCGGGCCTGTGTCTGCTGAAAAAGAGAGGTACAGTTGGGTGTTGTCAGTATATTGATGACACCGTACACTTAACCTTCTGAAGACCTCCCCCAAAGGCTGCATGTACACGTTGAACAAGGGTGGGGATAAGAAAAAAACCCACACGTGAGGTCCGGGGGAAAAGATGAACAATCACCCAGCACCACACGTTGAGTTCTCCCGACCAGGAAAGTATGGAACCATTCAAGAACACTACTGTCCGCTCCAACTCGGTCCCGCAACCGAGTCACCAGCAGGTCATGGTCAACGGTATCCAATACAGCCGGAAGATCTAATAGGATCAACAGGGTTGAATGACCCTGGTCCCACTCATGGGAGAGGTCGTCGACCAAGGCCACAAGTGCAATCTCCGTGCCATAACCAGGAAGAAAGCCAGACTGTGAGGGATCTAGGAAACTAATCCGGTCCAGATGCTCCTGAAACTGACGAGCCACTACCCACTTAATAACCTTCCCTAAAAAGGGAAAGATAGAGACCAGTCGATAGCTGGCCAGGGCGTCAACATCAAGTGATGGTTTTTTGAGCAGAGGCTGCATTATCGCCTCCTTGAGGCAGCCTGACACTCTGCCCTCCTCAAGGGAGGCGTTAACTGTCTCAGCCAGCAATGGCCCTAACGTCTCTCGGCTGGCCTTAACCAGCCAGGATGGGCATGGGTCCAGTTCACAATGAGTGGCCCGAACAGCCCCCAGAACATCTTCCACACTAGCGGGCGATACGCACTGAAAGTGATCCCATAAAACAGGACAAGATGAGGTTTCAACTACCTCTGGTTCACCTACTGTCAAAAGAGCGACATCAAAACCGTGATTGATTTGAGCGATTTTTATCCACAAAAAAGTCAGCAAACCAGTCACAGCAAGCACTAGATGATTCTTGTTCCAGGCGGAGGGAGGCCAGACTGACCAGCCCCCTCACCACCTGGAAAAGCTCAGCTGGACGTGACTTTACGGATGCAATGAGTGCAGAAAAGAAAGCATTCTTTGCCTGCACAGCCATGGCATAGGTACATAAACTGACTGTCGTAATCTGTCAGCTTCAGTATGAGAGCAGCACCACTGTTGCTCCAACCGCCGCCCTTCCTGCTTCATCCACCGCAGATCCTCCAGGTACCACAGGGACCTGCCTTGTCAGTGATGGCCTCAGTCAGCACTGAGTTCTGAAAAGCCATGAGGTCATCGAGTGGACAGCCATCGAAACCAGAGGATACATCCTCCAGGGCATTCTGAAACCTCTCTGGTTCCATAAGTCTCCAGGGGCGAACCAACTGAACTGGCTCTGCACCTTTCTGGGAACCGACTTGCTCCAGGATACTGGCCTGGAGGAGATAATGATCCATCTATGACAAGGGCACTGCCGATACCTCCCCTGCCTCAAGGCCTGTGCAAAATATCATGTCCAGGGTATGTCCTCCAACATGGGTCAGACCGTCAACTTTCTGAGACAGGCCCATGGTTGGCATGTCAGTGTAACAAAGGTTTGCAGGGCTGCAGGTGAGTGCCTGTGGCAGCTGCTGCCTAAGAGCAGTGTCTGTTTGCTATCCATTTTATAGCATCAGAACAAGGGATCAGAAGTTATGCTTGTGATACTGCAAGTGTTGAAAGAACTCCCCCTTTCAAGATTTGTTTGGTTTACTATTAATTGCCTTACAGCGATAGCTGTAAGGAAGTTAAATGCACAACCACTCTCCATTATAAACAGGGGACTACTGAAACCCCGATTTTGAGTAAACCGCTTGAGCTAAGTTTCTGAAAATTTATCTATGGCTATAATTTGTGAGGACCATCATATGCACAAAGTTTGAAGAAGATCCATCCAGAAAATAAAATGTTATGGCTGTTTAAAAGTTAATTGGTTGTGGTCAAAATGCACGTCATGATTTTGAATCATCAATATCTCTTCCCCCTGGATGAGTTGAGCCCCCAAACGTTACAGGCTTGGAGCATGAGATCGATAGCAGCTGCTTCTGTAATATGATAGTGATTGGTGCAGCCAAAAACAGAGTTATTAATGATTTAAAAATTGGTTCTGCTGGCTCATGCATGCACAGTTGAGCAGCTGCTGAACAGCAAAACACAGCATACGGAAAGTTACGTGACTACTTTTTAATATCACGTAACTTTATCAGAAGCCAGCTCCATCACACAGACTTTAAGCACTAGTCAGTTTCATGTCAATTACCCACTTGCCTCAGAAAGACAGCAAGAGGATGCTCTAGTCAGCTTCATGTCAGTTACCCCCCCCCCCCCACCCCCACCCCCGGCCTCTTTTGCTCCCTATGAAAAGTCTGCAACTTTTCATACCAAGTAAAAAGTCTGCAAGTTTTCAAAAGTTGCAGACTTTTCACTTGGTATGAAAAGTTGCAGACTTTTGACTCTGTACTTTTAAAAATCTGCAACTGAAGTCTGCAACTTTTCATATGGAGTCAAAAGTAGGGAGTGAGGCTGGGGGGGAGGGGGGGAGGAAATGACTGACATGAAGCTGACTAGAGCTTCCTCTTGCTGGCTTTCTGAGACAAGTGGATAATTGACATGACACTGACTAGAGTGTAAGGTCTTTGTGACAGAGCTGGCTCCTGATAAAGTTACGTGATCTTAAAAAGCAGCGTCACGTAACAGCATAAGGAAAGTTATGCCGGGACACCCCTTTTCCCTGGGCCCACTGGCAGGCTTGGAAGCTTAAGGAGGGGGGAATGGGGGGAGAGGAACTATGCCGCTCCCCCGACCCTCCCACCTCACTGGTCTGGTGCTGCAAGTTTTGCTGCCTCGGGCTACCGACACATTTCCTGTCAGGGCATGCTAGGACTACATTTCCCAGCATGCCCAGCCAGGAACAGCAACCCCCCCCCCCCCCCCCCGTGTGTTCTGCAGCGTCACAGGGCCTTTGGAAAACTCTACAGCCCCTCCTGAACCTCCTGTGAGGCTGCAAGTGACGGTGTTGGTGAGAAGAGTGTGTGCGTGTGAGGGAGAACAGTGCATGTGTGTTTGAGAGAGAGTGGGGAAGAGAAGAGTCTGTATGGGTATGTGTGAGAGAAAGAGGGGTGGGGAGAAGAGTCTGCGTGCATGTTTTTGAGAGCGTGAATGAGAGTGTGGGGGGGGGAGTCTGGGAGATTGAGTTGTGGGGGGGAGGACAAGTTGGGAGACTTTCACCAAACACCTCCTGTTCTGATGGGGAGGCTGTTGTTGGGTTTTTTTTAAAAAAAGTCCCACATCAAGTTCCTCCTCTAACTTCTTTGCCTCTTGTAGAGTTACTCCTAGTTTACACTAGGGTTAGAGGGGGATAATCATTCCCATTGACCCTAATATAAACAAGTAACTTCATATATGTACAACTTAAAAGTTGTGCAACAACTGATATATTAATGTGCTAAGATATCATATCGCACAAAAACTGGAAATTTACCAAAACAAAAAACTTTACAGTTTAAAAATTGTTAAATGCACAACCGTTTTTAAAACAAAAAACTTTCCTCTTCAAAAACACCACAAAATCATTTTGACTCTAGCTTAAACTCCAAAAAAACATACAAATTCATTACAATTACAATTCAAAAAACATTCCACTCCATACACTGCAACAAGATATAAACGCCAAAAAACATGGAAATTATTCCAGAATTTGAGGAATATTTCATATTTTATCTTCATCAACATAAATTTCTTACCATACATACGTTTATTCATTTTTATCAATAACTAAACTTTCACATTTTTTCACTATTAAACTTAATTATCATAATGCAACAATGAACAATTTTTTTCAGAGTGCATTAACTCTGTTTCTACAGAACTGCATTCTGTACAATGAATTCTATAACGTTCTCTACACTGACATTGTTAACAGTTTATTGTATAAAGTATATACAATTTGTATACATGTAAAGGACAGAGTTAACCCATGGTCAGTTGTATCAAATGCTGTCGTATTCTCCAGCATGACCAGAATGACCAGCTGTCCTTGATCTAAAATCAGCAGATCATTCATCGTGGTCTCTGTCTTGTGAGAAGGCTTCAACCCTGATTGGAATTTCCCCAAAATATTGTTAAAAGTCTGGGTGTCTTTGTAGCCACACAGCCACAGCCTTCTCAGTTGGCTTCCCTAAGAAAGGCAGATTGGAGACTGGACGATAATTGGCAAGCACTCCAACATCAATAGATGGTTACTTGAGAAGGGGGCAGACCTCTGCACATTTGAGGGCAGCCGGAACCCCCCAATAAAGGTACCATCACCTTGATGCTCTGCTTCACCAACCAAGACAGGCACGGGTCAGAGGAACATGTGGTGGGTCTCAATGATCCCAACAGCGCATGGACTTCCTTGTCATCAGCCACATCAAAGTCAACCAGGTGAATACAGTCCCTAAGTACTTCACACCTCTCCACATTGAAAGGCCCAATGAGTCCTGCCCAGAGTCCCTCTATCTTTTTCACAGAGAACATAGAAAATTCTTAACAATGTTCTATTGAAGAAACTAGACTGATTTATTTATTTTTACTTTTATACCTTTATGAGTTGCCCCATATGCCTATGGCATCCCAGGGCGACATACAGCTAAAAAATTCATTAAAACAATTTTCTTTTTTAAAAACATCTACAATTTAAAACATCATAGGGATGGGGAAAAAATAAAAAATAAGGGCACAGAGAGTAAAAACCCTATCCCATCCTGGCGAACAGCCAGGTTTTACAAGCCCACCAAAATGTTAGGAGGTTTGGGGCCAGGTGAGCATCCTCCAGGGGGGAATTCCAAAGACACGGCCCGGCCACTGAGAATGCCCTCTCCATCGTGGCCCCCCTGCTTAACACGGGGAACCTCCAGGAAGGCACCCCCGGAAGACCGAAGGAGCTGCTCTGAGGCGCAGAGGGCGAGGCGGTCCCTGAGGTATGAGGGGCCAAGACCATGAAGGGCCGTATAGATCATTACCAATACCATGAACCTGACTCGGCATGCTATTGGCAACCAGTGCAGAGTCTGGAGCACAGGTGTTATATGCTCCCGATGACCCGTCCCCATCAGGAGACGGGCAGACGCATTCTGCACTAGCTGCAGCCTCCGAACCAGAAACAAGGGCAGCCCCACATAAAGCACAATGCAGTAGTCCAGCCTCGAGGTGACAAAGGCATGGATGAGGGAGGCCAGGTCCGGCCTGGAGATGTATGGATGCAGACTCCGCACCAGATACAGCTAGCGGAAGGCGGCCTTCGCCTCCACCTGTCAATCCAAGCGGAGACCCGAGTCCAACACCACCCCTAGACTCCGAACCTGCTGAGCTATGGGAGGATGAATCCCCCCAATCAGGGGGGCCGACACCTCCCTCGCTTTCCCCACCACCATCACCTCCATCTTATTGGGGTTGAGCTTCAGTCTGCTCTGCCACATCCACTACACCATGGCCTCCAAACACTGGGATAGCAACGAGACAGCAGGGTCTGGGTCAGCTGAAAAAGAGAGGTACAGCTGAGTATCATCAGCAAATTGGTGACATCGCACCCCGAACCCTCTCACAACCTCCCCTAAGGGTTGCATATACACATTCAATAATAGTGGAGACAGAATAGAACCCTGTGGAACGCTGCAGGACAAGGCGCGAGGTCAAGATGTTTCAGCTCCCAACACCACCCGCTGGCTTCTCCCCGGGAGGAATGAGCGGAACTATTCAAGAACAGTCCCGTCCAGACCCCCCAGGTCACGCAGCTGTCTCAACAGCAGCCCATGTTCCATGGTGTCAAAAGCGGCCGAGAGGTCTAGCAGGACAAGGACTGTAGAATATCCTGCGTCCGTCTCCCGGCGGAGATCGTCGACCAAGGCCACCAACGCTGTCTCAGTGCCATAGCCGGTATGGAACCCAGACTGAAAAGAGTCTAGGAAACCGATGCTATCCAGATGCGCCTGGAGCTGGATCGCCAGCTAAAAGGGAAGGTTAGAGACAGGTCGGTAGCTGGCGAGTGTGTCCACATCCAATATTGGTTTCTTCAGCAGGGGGCGCACCACAGCCTCCTTGAGACTGGGCGACACCCTTCCCTGCCGCAGGGACACGTTAACCACTCTCACCAGCACCGTCCCCAATGTCTCCCTGGAGGCTTTCACCCACCAGGGCAGGCAAGGGTCAAGTTCGCAACTGGTGACTCGCACAGACCCCAGGACATCCACTGCGTCGGCTGGCGTCACTTCCTGAAACTCCCCCCACAAAGTTAGACCAGACGGAGCCTCCGTCACCTCGCGCTCTCCACCTACTGCCCCCAACCCAGCGTCGAAGTCACTCTGAATCTGAGTGACCTTGTCCGCGAAGTAGGTGGCAAATTCCTCACAGCGGGCCTGGGACAAGTCCCCGTCCAGGCGGAGGGAGGCCGGACTGACCAGCCCCCACACCACCTGAAACAGCTCCGCCGGGCGTGACTTCGCGGACTCTATGCCTCACAGCCTCAACATAGGACCGCAAATGGGCCCTATGGAGAAGTCAGTCAGAGTCAGAGCGAGTCCGACGCCAACGTCCCTCTAGCCTCCTGCCTGCTTGTTTCATACACCACAGCCTCTCCGTAAACCAAGGGGCCCTGCGGTGACGAGACAGAGGCAGAGGGCGTCTCGGAGCCACCCTGTCAATGGCCTCCCCCAGCAAGCTGTTCCTATGCTGGACTAGCTCAACGACAGAGTGACCGTCCAGGTCCAAGGTTAATTCCCTCAGGACCTCCTGGAACCGCTGAGGTTCCATCAGCCTCCGATGTTGGACCAACCTAACTGGTCCATTCCCCTTCTGGAGGTGGTGCGCTGAGAGACTGGCCTGACGGAGATAATGGTCCGTCCATGACAAGGGCATAGCCCTAACCTCCCCCACTACCGGACCACCCGCCTCAAGGCCAGAGCTGAAGATCCGGCCAGAGCTGATTGAGACAGTCTGAATTCACCAGGCCATGCACCACCCGAAACAGTTGTGCCAATCTGCTCCCGAGCTACACCCCAGCCTGTTTACGTTTGCCAGATTGCTGTTAATATCACAGCGGTCTATGGACTGTCGAGACAACCAGGGTCCGGCAAAGAGCCAGGAAATTCCAAGATAAAAAATAAAGATTATTGTTTGGACCAAAGGTCATTACAACATAAGGAAAAACATGAAATACAGTGATGATAAAAAATAAAATGAAACTCAAACAAGACCCATATTAACAATCACATTTACCAAAAAGTATATCTTCAGTGCTATGGAACAAGTATTGCATTCCCATTTTTTTTCCTATGGTGCCTTGATCTTCCTCTTAACATATTGTTCCTATAAACCCCTTCCACGTTAGTACCCTGCTTTTTTTCAGTATTTGGAGCATAACTGGACACAAAAGTTGTGGAGTGGCTGCTAATGTCACCTCATCTAGAGTAGTACCCATCTCTGTGATATTCGTAAACAACATTGAAACCGTTTGACTTATCAGTATACACTGAGACTTCAGAATTACACCAATATCATCATGATAAACATTACTCCCCAAAAGTTTATTAGCATTATTGCTTGACTTAAATCCCGCCCCTTGAACCAGGGATGGAAAATCCGTCTGAGTAATCAAATTTGCGTTTTCAGCATAAGGGGATTCAGTCTGGCTTGTATCTTCCTCAATATCTTCCAAACAAGAGAATCTATTTGACAGGGGTAGCAAAGTTTCTGGTCCGGCAATATCAGACAAATTCCTGGGCATGAAATAACTTGAGATTTTTGGCTTGCTTTAAACAAACCGAAAGGGGAAGTCTTGGATTCAGAGGGAGAACAACTCGCTCTTGCACATTTTTTGTCTATTATACTTAAGTAACCGTCCCTTCCATTACCACTAGGAATATACAGTTCTGAAGACCTGGGTTCCTGCTGCCATGAATTGCCCCACAAACGGCCAACACCCTTTGGGTGTCGCCCTTCAGGCTGGCACCTCCGGGGCCCAGCCATAGAATAAGTACCTGTAGGGGAAGAGGGTTGCGGTGTCAGCACTCCCAGGGAGCCAATAAGTCCTTGCATCCCTCTGGAGCAACACACCAACAAGTAAAGCACACCACCAGGGAATTGAGGATCCCCTCTAACAGCTGAAAATAGCTGTCAGTTTCACATAAGTTTTTCCTTCTAGTTTGTTCCTTAGATTTTAAAATGTTATGGTTTCAAAGTAAGGTATTCTAAATTTAGGACATGCCAGAATTAAAGTTTATTCCAAATTGAAGTGCCAGAATTAAATTTACTTTGCACAAGCAATGTACTTCTGTGGTACTAGTGCAACCTTAATCTGGTTCTCTTTGTGCATTTGCAATACATTATTATTTAGTTATATGGTGCCAGTAATGGTATCTGGCACTTTACAATCATTATTACAGACATGCATTTTAACTCCACTTTGACTCTGCATTTAAAATCTATGCATGTTGCAGGGCTGCATAGGGCACCAATACAGTCCTGCAACATGCATAAGAAATGTTAAAGCAGAGTTTACATGCATGTCTGTTTTCACCCTGAGAGAGAGATAAGGAAGGGGAACAGAAGGAGAGACAGGAATGCATCCATGAAGTTGCAGGTGCACATGCTTATCTGAGTTACAGGGGAGAAGGAAAACCCAAGAAAATCAGGGAGGAGACTAAGGAGATGAGGAACTAGGAAAAGCATGATGGAAAAGGTAGGTTTTCAGGAGATATTTGAAGTATTAGTCTTTAATTACATAACATACTATTCCTCATCCACCCCAAAAATGTCCTCATTATTCTATGTCTTTTAAAATGTATATATATAACATTGATTTTTACTTTGATCATTTTAAATAATTAAAATAAACATTGAGCATTTATTCAGGATTATAACGAGGTTTGAGATTATAATTTCCTGGATGGATAGAAACGTTTGTGTTCATATCTTGCTGATTAATTGGTCTATTGGAGGGGTTTTTTTGTTTCTGTTTTTAATCTTGGTTCAAATCAATGTGCCCAGCAAGTTTTGAATGCCCCTTGTTTCTCATACTATGACATATCCCAGAATTACCACTTGGGGTTTGCCTTTGATACAAGGCAGCTCATCAGCTTTATTTACTCGAGTTCCCTACGTATTTTATGCTCATCTCATTTGGAGAACGTGGCTCTCATGTGCCATTTCATTCCCTTCATTTATGTGGTACTGTTGTTCTACTGGTAGAATTCAACAGCTGCATCTAGCCTCTATAACTGAAGACAGCAACATGTGCACAGTTCCCGAGAGTCTTTTTAAAAGAAATGTAAACTTTATGGCACCGTTATGAAGCTGTGACTGATTTTGATGCAATGAATCTATATTCCCTGTACAAAACACTCTTCCTTTCAAAGTTTATACCCCACACTCACTAATTGATATTTACTAGGATTTATCTACATGCAGTGGCGAACCATTTTGACTGAGGAGCAGCAAAACGTGGGGAAATGATGATTTTATTTTTTTACATTTAATACCCTGGCCCCCCCTGCCTCAGGTAGCTCGGGGCAGCTTACATTCCAATATAAAATGTATAAAACACAAGCGTGTTCTGGGAAGAAGTTGAAGAAGTACACTTAGAATGGGAGCCGTTGAAGAGCTTCTTAAAGAAGCAAAACATGGGGAAACTACTGTGGGGAGGAGTAAGGGGATATGTTCTGGGGAGAAACTGAAGGAGTACAATTAGAATGAGAGAAGGGGGCAGAAGGGCTAACTTAGTATGTTCAGGGGAAGGAAGCAGAGCTGTGGGTGCAGGATGAGAGGGAAAGCACCGAGATGTGCACTCTAGAGTAAGAGATGGATTCAGAAGCCAGATAACAAATGCTGTGGACCTGTGGTTCCCCTCCCCTGTGAAGAAGAGTATGTGTTGACTTGAATTGACTGACTACTGTTAAAGTTCTCATAGAGAGAGGTTAATGCAAGTTAGCTAACCCATGTTTGTAGCCTTAGACATGAGGATTTTTTCTCTTGTGCAGATGAAATCCTTAATCCTTAAAGTTCGGGAAGGTTTTCTAAGGGCACAACAGCAGCAAATTAGTACACCAAAAGAGGATATAAGGGCATAAAGGTTGTGATGAAACGGGAACATAAATACTAGGAAAGGCTGCAGGGATGGATGTCAATTGGGTTTTTATTGAAATTTATGCCTATCTCGGAGTTTTATGTTCTAGAGAGACTATGCAGTCTAGTTCCATTAAGCTTTAACTGATGTATTATTGTGACAATATATTTGATATACTTTGATGTATGATGCTGATTTTTAAATAATCTGCACAATTATTTCAGAGGGCGGGGGGAGATCATAGAATTATACTTATTTCTTTTTAGAGAGAGCGTGGTTCCTGTGTTGCTCCCAGCTGTACAAGATGGAAACAAGTAATTCAGAAGATACTTTTTATTGGACCAATTTCTTTTGGTGGGAACATACAAGCTTTGGGGCCACAAAGGGCATACTCTCTCCAACAGAAGTTGGTCTAGTAAAAAATAGCATCTGAACTAATTTGTCTCCATCTTCTAAAAATTCTGGTAACTGCATAGGGAAAATCGGACACTTATTATTTTGTTTTTCTATTATATTCCTTTCTTTTGAAAGTTAAACATCCCGTGTGTCTTTAAATGCATTAGGGTGTCATGAATGCATTAGGGTGTTCCCCCTCCCCCCTGGACTTGTCATCAGCCCTCCTTGCATGCCACGTGGAGGAGGGCGGGCCCAGCAGTCCCTCCCCGCACAGGAGTGTCAGCAGCGGGGAAGGTAAAGCCAAGCAGAGACTCAGCACCCACCACAGCAGTAGCAGAATAGCACGGGGGTGAGAGTTCCCCGATGGGTATGGAAGTTCCCCCTTCTTCCGCCTCCCTGCCCAGGGCAGCACAGCACTTTGGGGCTTGTTCCCCCTCCCCCCTGGACTTGTCATCAGCCCTCCTTGCACTCCATGTGGAGGTGGGCGGGGCCAGCAATACTTCCATTTTAGGAGTTTACTAGCAAACGGGGCAGCTGACTTCAGTAATAACTGTTATCTGTAATCTGGATTTGTTGATAAACCGGCTTATTACTGCTCCTTTTCAAGAAAAGCAGACTGATTTACAAAAACAGCCAAGTACTAGAAGATATGATTCATGAATACATTGTAGAAATAGGGAGAGTGATGAAATTTCATGAATACATTGTAGAAATAGGGAGAGTGATGAAACAATCTGCTATCTGTATGAATCTACTATCCCATGGTGGCCAAAGTTCTCCGTCTCAAAAGCTGTGTACCAAAACCTTCACATGGCAGAGATCCACAAGACACACACCCAATCACATGCCCCTTGAAGCATCTTCTCTCCCACTTCATGATTTGCCTATGGAGCCAGTAGCAGTCCTGCCTGCTGAGATTCTAAGGAGCAGCTATGATTCAGTTGCTGAGACAACAAAGTAAGAAACAGGGCTATTAAGGCAGCCTGTGACCTGGGAATGGCCGTGGTAAAGAGCAGCATTTGAACTCCGAGCCAGTTTGCCCATCCCTCTGCTAGCCTATAATTCCTCAAAACACATCTCTTCTCCATAGCCCTTCAATTATATAGAAGACTAGTAATCAAGTGCAATGCTTTGAGGTTTAAAATTGGTTTGTTTTGTTAATGTATGTATGTTTTTGTTAATGTATCTCTCTGGTATAGATTATCAGCTTTGTGGCAGGAAATGTTTTTTCCTTCATACTTGAGGAAAACCAATACAGTGCAAGAGCATACATTGCTTTAAAAAAAAATAGTAGTACCAGAAACTGTATGTTTCTTAAAGTACCTTAGGGTACTTTGCTTTGAAAGCAGACCATTTCGGAAGTCAGTATAATTTGGTAAATTGTTGTAATAGCTGTGTTAGGATGGGAAGAAAAAATTTTAAACTGTTTTCCCAAAGTTATTCAGTGTTGGGGCTTCATTTATAAGGCCAGGATATAGCCACTTGCTAGAGTATATACTAGTTGTGTATGTAGATGCAAGATCAGGGTGGGTTTTCTTGTTTGCTTTTTTAAAATAATTCTTAATTTTATCTAACTTTTAATATCTAGGAAAGCCGTAGAAGAACTCCTTAAAGAAGCAAAACGTGGAAAAACTAGAGCTGAAACAATGGGGCCTATGGGTTGGTAAGTTATGACAGAAATAATTCAAAACTGCTATGTCTTACATAAATATAAATAGATATAGACATTGCTACATTTATATTTGAGCATGTGTAGAGATACTGAACGTATGGCAGAGCTGTCTTCAATTTTTAATTTATTATTGCATCACTTTACTCCTACTATTGACTTTAAAATAATAATAACAGAAATAAGTGTAGTGACTGAGTGGGTGAGATGAAGGCATAGAAATGAATACATTTAGTTCTAGCTATACTCCCATGCACAGCCTTAAATAACTCCTTCATATATTGGAACTCAAAAAATCTTGATATGTTGGAAATCTGGGTTGAAACTAATAGAATTAATTTCAGCTGAGATGTAAAGTTCTGCATTTAGGGGGGAAAACCAAATGCAAAAGTATAAGATGAGTGATACCTGGCTTGGCAACAGCACGTGGAAAGGATCTAGGGATTGTTGTAGATCACAACTTGAACATGAGTCAGCAATGTGATGTGGCTGCAAAAAAGGCTGATGCAATTTTAGGCTGCATTAACAAAAACCTTGTCTCCAAGCCAGCAAAAGTAGTAATTCCAGTCTCTATTCAGTACTGGTGAGACCGCACCTGAAATACTGTGTCCAAATATTGTTGCCCAATATTATTGTCATTTTAAGAAGTACGTTGTCAAATTGGAGCGGGTTCAGAGGAGGGCAACAAAGATGATAAAATGATCTGGAACACAAGCCTTATGAGGAAAGGATGAGGGAACTGGGTATGTTTAGCCTAGCAAAGAGAAGACCAAGTGGAGGCATGATTGCAGACTTCAAATATCTAAAGGGCTGCCTCCAAGAAGATGGCAAGGAACTGTTTTTCATTGCTACAGAAGGCAGGACTAGAAATAATGGACTCCAAATTATGGGAAGTAGACTTGGGTTAAATATCGGGAAAAGTTTCCTATCTGAGCTGTTCAGCAATGGGACACGGTTGTATATTCTCCATCTCTGGAGGTTTTCAAAAAAAGTCTGGACAGCCATCTGTCAGGGATGTTGTAGTTATTCTACAACATTCAACCAAAAGATTGGACTAGGTGACCCTTGAGGTACCTTCTAACTTGATTACAGTAGAATAATGTTTGTTTGTTTATTTGGACTTATAGCCTACCCTGTCTCAAGAGCTCAGGTCAGGTTACAACGCACAAACAATATCGAATATAAGTGTAGTGCTCCCATCCTCCCAAAAAAGTGCTACACCTCTAAGCTGAATCCAGACAAGACTGTAGTGGTGATGACTTGACAGTCCTGTAAAGTGAATGGCATAGGGACACCTTTCATTGATGGGGTCCAGTCCCCTTTGGACACTCAGGTTTACAGTTTGTAGGTGCTCCTGGACCCTGTGTTGTGCCTAGAACATTAGGTTGAGCCAGTGACCAGGAGTGTTTTTCACCAACTCCCATCTGTTGAGAAAGCTGTGACCCTTTGTATTGATTTGGTCGCCATCATCCATACAGGGCATGAAATTTGCAGGTGCCTGGGAGCCATTGACACCCAGAAAACTGAGGCTGGTGACTCATTCAGGGATGTAGTGGGGCAAGAACAGTTTAATATCAGGGTAAAGCTGACAATTGAATCTTTTTTAGCTCCCAGAGTTAGATCTGAAATTTCATGCCCTGATCCATATCTTCAAGGCTAGACTAAGACAATATGCTCTGTGTGGGGCTGACCTCGACATCAAGTTCCATTGCAGTTTCTGAGGGCAGCTGGGAGCGAGCAACTTCTTGCAGGTACCATCTGCCTATGAAGTTTCTACAACAAGGGCCTGCAGAGAGACGTTCTCAGTGGCTGCCCCACGATTATAGAACTCCCTCCCCTTGGAGATTCATCTAAACCTGAACCTACTCATCTTCCAAAAAAGATACAAGACCTTTCTGTCTGGCCAGGCATCTGGCAGGCAGGGGTAGGTTTGGGTGGGATGATTAAAAGGGCTGCAGGGGGCTAAGCGGATTGTGGGATAGAAGGACGGTATGAGTTAGAGACAGGCTGAACAGTAAAGCGGAGCGGGGCAGGACATTGGTCCTCCAGGGGGAGGCAGCCCGGAGAACTGGCCACGCCCACTCTTGCTATATAACAGATGAGAAGCCAGAGAGTAGAGTCGGCCTTACCGCGGGGCGGCTAGGGGCGGCCGCCTAGGGCCTCACGCTTGGGGAAGGGGCCACGGTTCATGGGGGCCAAGCAGCGTGGGATGGGCCCCGAGGTGCAGCAGCAGTGGTGGAGGAGCAGCGGGTGGTGGCGGCAGCGGCCACAGGGAGAGTAGAGCAGAGGGACAGGGACCCCATTTTGGTAAGTTCAGGGCCCTGGTGGCGCGGGGGGAGGGAGGCCTGGGCTGGGCAGGACCGGT
>QEPC01008677.1:3735197-3751442 GCA_003113815.1 Sphenodon punctatus | reverse complement strand
GGGGGGGCGCAGGGGCTGGTGGTGGAGGAGGGGGGGCTGTATTGTTAGAGTTGGTAGAATGAGATGTCAGCAAAGGAAAATTTGATTGTATTGTTGATATGTATAAATGTTATTTTGTTGTGCTGGGTCCCCTGCGTGGGAAGAAATCCCAGAAAGTGTATTTATTGTTGTTAGCTGCCTCGAGTTGGGTTTCCCAAGAGAGTGCGGGATATAAATAAAACGCTATGCTATGCTATTCTATGACTGTTTGTAAGTTGCAACTGGCGCAGAATGCGGTAGCCCACATTCTTCCAGGGTGAGTCTCTGCAAGCACATTACACGAGTGCTCCAGAGCCTACGTTGACTGCCAATAGCTTTCTGGGCTCAATTCGAGGTGCTAGGTTTGACCTACAGAGTTCTAAAGAGCATGATTCCTGTGTCCCTGCTTGTGCTGCACTAAGAACATCCATGCTCAACAAATAATACATTTGCTTATGAAGAAATTAGAGACAGACTAATGGCACAGCTTTAAAACTTTTTGCATTGGCACTAACTTGTAAAAGGTACATTTATATTAGTAAGAAAATTAAGTTAAAAGTTAAAGGCTAATAACAAGTTTTTGTAGATGTAAATATTTATTTATTTAAGCTTTAGCATCAAGGCTTGTGAATCATCCTAGCTTGTCCTCTCAATATGTGTACATGTCCTACTCCTTTCCAGGTGGTTTCAACATGGTTTTTGTAGAGAAATTGTGTTCACTGTAAAGATTAAAGAGCTCCTCTGGAAACCCTTGAATCATCATTTTGTTCTTTTGTTATCTTTCTATTCTTTGCTTTATTCTCTATCTCCTTTAGAAGGTCAATAGTTCCGTTCTCGTAGCTGTCTGAGTTTGTTCCTATATGCTCCTTTTTCATTCAGAGCTATTTGATCAGTATGAAAGTACAGTTCACTTGTCAAAGCGAATACTTTTGGACCTCACTCTTGTCTTCGCATATGTATCGACATATTCACTAAACATTTTGGTGTAAAATAAAGGCGATATACCACTGTAAAATTGATAAACACACCATTCCCATTGTGTAAACCTTTTCCCTCCTCGGGGTCACTTTGGAAATTAGTCTAAAGTCTGAGACCCTCCTAGACGCTGGGGGCGAAGGCGCTTAAGGAGTGTGCTTAGAAAGAGGGTCCAGATCATGGATCTGTCCAAATAGTTATGTCTGAGACTATTTAAATACTCATCTCTGCTCCCTTACCCTAACCCCATCAAGGTGAATATTTAAATACTGAGCTCTGCTCCCTTAACCTGAGCTCTTCTACAGTATTTGTATTGAAACTTTAATATTTAAATATTGTCAAACATAACTATTTGGACAGATCCATGATTTGGTCCCTCTTCTTTCAAAGAGAGGAGTATTTCTAAGAAATTACCTCATTTCTGCTCCCTTAACCTGAGCTCAGTCTTTCAATGCTTAGGGGCAGGCTTTCTCCTAGTTTTGTGCTGCTAAAATAGCTCGTATGTATAGACACAGGGATGCAAAATACTCTGCTAAGGGAATTTATCATCTGAAGTTAGCTTTTCTGTAAAACACATGGAATAGATTCAATGGTATACTTTTTGGGGGGAACATAAGCATCCTCCCTCATGACCCACAGGGTTTACTGGAGCGTCTACTGCTTGTGTAATTATTCCTAACTTTTCAAATTAAAACCTCTACAACCACCTTTTTTTCTTTTCTTCAAATACCTAAATCCCATTTGGCCTCAGTGACCTATAGGGCCTTACATGTATGTCGCTTTTGAAAATGGAATTAAGTTTCCTAAGTCTGAGGACTTCTGAAAAGTTTACTGTAGGTCTATATAAATTTATTTCTTTTACAGAAATGCAACCACCATTAGAGCTTAGTTTGGCAAAGATTAGCAGTGCTGTGCAAATTACAGTGGAACAAGACACACATTCCTTAACTGAACTTCTGGGGGAATCCTGCATGATGGGACCCTTGGGATGCTTGTAGATGGACAGACTATTCACTACTCAAGTTACTGTGCCCGCACTCCCCATAAGAACAGACCAAGACACTCGTTGGGGTAAAAAGGCCTTGGCTGCAAATTTATTACAATATATATAATTTGAACAGACCAAATGTTAAAGAACCTGTGTGCATATAGCGGAGAGGAACCATGCTACTCAAAGCAGGTAAAGAGGGCTAAGCTAAACCTTGCCCCCCTACCTGGGTGAACCGACCCTTCAAATTCACCCTCCCCTTGGGTCAGGCCGGGTTGCAACCCCAAGCCAGCTGCTCCATGCCTGGGCTGGGGTTCCCGACCTTAAGACCCCCCCGCTCCCCAAGTGGTAATGGGGTACAAGTGCGACCCCTCAGCTCTTAGGAAGCCTTACCACAGCATGGTTCCTACGCCGCTAACCGCCACAAAAAGGGGGGGAGGAAAATAGATACTCCACCCCTTTTCCCCACACAGGTATTCCGAAAAAGGGGGATGAAAGACAGCCCTCTCTCCCCCACCCAAGAGTGCTCTCCTTGGCCAGATAACTGTACGCCCTCCCATAGGACAAGGCCTGCACCAGGCTCCTGATCCAATCGTGGGGCGCCACCTGGTCACCCCAGCACCCAATCAATGCCCCCATATGATGCTGGGGGGCCTTGAGGTGCCAAATTGGCAATGTTACTCTTCATTTTTCCTGTGAGCACCCGCTGCGTAAGCCGAGCTCATCTTCACCCAAATGGATTCTCCTGTGGGCACCCATGCCCTGTGCAGGACCATTTTCCCACAAATGGGTGACCAGGAGTGCAAGTGCCGCAAAATGTCCTGCCTGCAAAGGTATCAAATACTCCTGGCGCATACCACTGCGCCCAAACCAATATGGACAGGCATGGGGCCCTCTAGCGCTGCTGCATTCCAAGTTCTGGATTAGCAGAATGGCGTTTAGCCCACTGTATACTGCTGCGCCCACAGCAGCGTGGCATTTTTTTCACCAAACTATGGTGCACCCGTAGATCCAGACAGCTGACAAGCGGTCAGTGCTTGCAGATGACAAAACATAACAGCAGTATGGCCTGCAACTCGAAGGCGACATTCCCCAGTCCGCCAAACCTTTCGATGTATAAAAGGAGGGGCCTGTAATGTGGGCAAACCTCCATGTAATACTCGCATGCAGTACCACCCTGATCACCCTGGGGTGAAAGCACCAGTGCCCTGAACCACAATACCCCACAATCGCAGTTGAACGAGCAGATCCGGGGCTGTTCGGCCAGTGTGTCAACTGATACCGACTGGCGGGTCTCTCTCCTTGGCCCATATGCCATGGCCCAGCCATCGACCGCCCTCCGGAGCTGATAGCTCGCCCACGGGTCGACTACACCAGGCACGCGCCCTCCTAAAAAGAAAAAAGGCAATATCTGCCCAGCCATCCTTATGGCGCATGGCGCTAACCCATGATGACACAAGCGCGCCGCCAACCCAGCAATGTGGCGTGGAGGGGGTGGGGTTGGGCCGCGACCCCTGAAACCCCCGGACTGAGAGGAAAGATGACACACAAGCTCTCCACAAAGAGAGAGGCCCTGGAACCCCAGTTAAGAGGAAGGGGACACCCAAGTTCACCACAAAGAGATAGAAATGGCAGCCCTAATGCCCTCATTTATCCTGCGCTCCCCCGCCCACACAAATCCTCCGGCATGACCTGTGTCGATGCTGGCGCTGAGCGCCAATTAAGAGGGGAGACAGCCATATCATCGTACTTAACTGAGACATACATATTAAAGGACAGCATTTCCGTCCATAACGGTGATCCAAACAAAACTCTGCTGGGTACCCTGGACCAATGGTTGACCACCTGCACCCTAGCTCGGTTGTGGGACCCGCAACATACGCGGGGGTCCCACAGTCGATGACCCCAGAGCTACAGGACAACTGGGAGTGGGAAGTGGACAAGGAACAAAGGACAACCGGGGGTGGGAAGCGGACGAGGAAAATTATGCCCCTGAGAAGGTCAGCAGCAGCCCACTCCGGTGGCCAGGGAATGAGGTCATAAACCCCAGCCAGAAGAGTTCATGAGCCAGTGCAAGACCCGGAGGAGAACTGTTCCAGCCAGAAGAGCTCACAAGCCAGTGCAAGACCCGGAGGGGAACTGTTCCGTCACTGAGAGACAACAGGCAAAAAACCTCCAGATCAGAATTATCCTATGGAACATGGCTCAAAGAAACAGTAATAAACCAGAATAGTCATGGGACCCCAGTTCAGACACAGAGCTGTTGCATCCTGCCAGGCAGCTCCGTCTTGTAGATCAGATTACAGAGGGATTCATGGAGGCGAGACTCCAAGGGAGGAGAGAGACACGGTTGCACGGAGCCGGTGGGTCCGGATTGTACAGGCCCCGGGCTTCCAGCGAGACAGAACCATTCTCTCCTAAGACGCAGACTAGCGCACTATTCCCTCCTGAGAAGAATAGCTGCAGTTTAAGGTGCTACCAAACCAGTGATGAGCCCGTTAAAATGTAAAATAACATTGACAAGGAGAAATCGTGCAAGGGAAAGACAGAAATTTTCTAGGTGAAAAAAAATTACCAAATGCTAACAGTGATGAGCCCGTCGAAGTGCAGAGCAACCTTGACAAGGTGAGATTATACACGGGATAAGAAACCACTGGTGAAGCTGCAAAGTTATACACTGAACTGAGCCAATCAAAAGTTATCATACTTATCGCACACACTGAACTTGAGCAAGCCGGAGAAGCTTACTACATACCCTCACTTAACCTTTTTTAAAACAAAAATGTTGAAACTGTCCCATGTCATAGGAGAACCAACTGGTGAAATTGCAGCGATAGACAATGCACTGAGCAACGCAAGAGTTGTGGTACTTACTGTACACACTGAATTGATGCTTATGATCTCTCAACTGGGTATTCCAGGTAGCACAGCCAAAGAAGTTGTGGCCTGTACAGACAACCTAAAGTTAACAAGAAGCTATGGTAGATAGTAGCGCAAAAGCCCTAAGAACCTCTACACCAATACTGATATACCCTTAACGAAATGAGCAGGGGGAAAAAACCCTGCCTACAAGAAGAAGCAGAGGGACACACACCCTACGATGTAAAGGTTGAATACGATAGCCCCACAAGGCTACCAGAATTTTGAAGCACCACAAGTAACAACTTGAACCATGAGTGCGGCAAGGGGCGGAGGGACCTAGACATTTCAGTGCATACTCCAAAGCCAAGCCTCTAAGGGGCAGTCTTCCACTTGACTTCTGGTTGCGCTCCTATACTTAAACTTTGCCATGGACTTGATTGGAACTCTATGGAGCTGAAGGAATGGCTCCTGACCTGTTTGGAGTAACTGAACCTAAGGACTGAACCCCTTGCTGCCAGTCAAAGGCTCACCTAAAGTACCTCACATGTTTGTAACCCGTGATGCTTGGTTTAAAAATACCATTGAAGTGATATTCCTTTTTCTAATCTAAAAGATCTCTGTGTGAGTGTTAGCGTAAGTGACTCTCTGCTCCGGTGGCAGTAATTGAACTGAATTATTCTGACTTGTGGGCCTGTCTGTTTAAAGAAGCAGTAGAGTTCTCATCTTCCCTAGAGGGATGGAACTCAAGGCCTACAATCTCCAGGGTGGTGGCTGTGGAAAAGTACCAGATAATAGGTGGGTAACGGGGTGCCGTGAGGCTGGGATTGAAACTCCAGTGGGCTTCGTTACGCCACAACTGGTGGCAGAGGTAATCCCTCCCCCGTGCAATGGCTATAGACAGGCGAACACAAACTATGAAGACAAGTGGACATGATGGCCCCACAATGCCAACGTAGTGTTTGACGCACCACCTCCATAGCTTGAATAACAAATCTGTAAAGGTAAAGGTAAAAGACAGGTCAATTTTGCAGATTCATGAATCCCAAAACCGCAAAGGAAAAAGTCAAACATGATGTCATGTGAAAGCTGAGAGCTGGCTGAAGCTCACTGCAGGCGATGAGGAACTGCAAAGCCATGCTGGATGACCACTCCGAAAAAACCTAGAAAACCTCTGCAGACACATAGACCACTGCGTCGCAAATGGGCCCCTTCTCGAGGAAGAGGATGAAATGCCAGAAGCACCTGGCAGGAAAACAAACACTCTCCCAGCTGGGTGAAATTGCCCCGTTGAGCTTCATTCTCATCACCCTCTCTAACCAGCCAGAGAATGGCTGCAACAAAGGACCCTGGAAAGAAGACTCCGTGTGGGTCCTGGCAATGGGAGGAGAGGAAGAGGCACCTGGCAGGTCCAGGTAAATATACCTGGCTATGACCCCACCCACTGGCTGCCCACCCCCTCGCATTGGTCCTCTGGTGCCGCCCCCCATGGGCAGGCTGCCCATCACTCTGTTCAAGGGGAAGCAGGCCCAAATCCCCCCCTCCCCCCCCCCGCTTATGGCATGGGAGGGTCTCTTATCTTCCCAAGATGCTGCTATTTAGCTCCTCTTTTCCAAAGTACAATAGCTGTCTAATTGACCACACATGGTGCAGGTGTGTTTTTTTATTATCTAAAAGATTTCACCTTCAGGTGGTACCTGACATCATCGTGGGTGATTTGTTGATTATTATTTTTTTGTGCTTGGAGAGTAGAGTGCCACCTACTGAATCACCACCACCTCTGTACAGAGAGTTTCCTTGAAAGTCCTCCATCTGTTTGGCTTGTGATATGATTGCAGCCGTACCAGTTTGTGGTGTGTGGTATGGTTATATTTAAACACCACTGCAGTGTCGTATTTACTTATAATCAGTGTACTTGAAAGTCCAGTGCAGCTGACACAAGGGTAAAACAAGCATCCTAGATCACTTCCATTTACTGTTGAAAATCCAAGTAGTGTTAGTGCTTGTGATAATAGTGCACATAGGAAATAAGCTTTAAAAGGGTTGGGTTTTCTTTAACTATTTTTGTGCTAGGAAATGAGAAGGGGGGGGAGCATGCATAGCGCTGAAGAGAGTTTAAAACTAATCAACAACTATAAAACTTAAGTTATAAGCATTGGTAACATTAAGATGCTGACTTCTGCTGCTTAAAAATAAATGGCTGCAATCCCATGCTCTGCAGATCCCTGTGCACAAGCCATGTGTGCGGTTTGCACACGGCACAATGTGCCAACAATCTGGATTCGTGCGGGGCCCGCACAGCTGTGCACACACATGGCTCTGGACATGATCCGCAGAGTATGGGATCGGGTCCATTATCTTTTCTAGGAATGAAACGTGGGACATAACTGATCTGATGCCTTAAGAAATTAGAAAAACTTGTCTCTGCAATCTTTAAATACAAATTAAAATAAATATATAAACATACTTCTTTAGTATATCTATTTCTACTACTGTAATATAAATATATGCAAAGTAAAAATATACTTTGAAGGTTATTCACATTAGAGTACCTGACAGATCAAATAAAAAGGTAGTTCAAAAATGAAGGAAGCATATAGAAAATAGGAACATTTTAACCAAGTGAAATAAATATTTAAAAATTGGCTTAAAATTTGATAAGCCGAATTGGCAGAGAGCACCAAAATGAGTAGATATATAATATTCAAAGGATTATTGAGACTATGGCTCTAAGAGTTCTTATGTCAAAAGAGCTACATTAAAGTTTACAATTGCGATATAAATGTCGAAAGGGATAAATAAAACAGGCAGATGTAGATCGGGGAATGAAAGGATAGTATTAGTATCCTTCTTTTTGTGGACATATCACAAATCTCAATGTAAACTTATGTTCTACTCTTTAAATTACTAAAAGTGTTTGACCATCCTCATGTAAAAATGTTTTATATCCTCCATTTCTCAGCATACTAAATGCACTGGATATAATAAAAGAGCATTATCTTGAAGATGTTCCTGAACTGCAGTATGTAATCATTTTAAGATTGAGATACATTAATTGTGGACAAAACTTCTATATGGCTAATGCAGATTTGCATGTATAGTGCATATATTTGCATGAACAGTGCACAAATAGCACTCTTCAAATTCGTATTTTTCTTATCTGTATTTCCTATATATCAGGTAAGGCAGCTATTAAGTCTTCATTCTCAAGACTACGATAAAAGGCAAGCATCTTGTTTTTGATTGTGTCTTTTCTGTACTCGCAGTTTACACTAGGTGGCATACAAGGAAAGCCAAACCAAAACCAGACAAATTTGAGTCTTTTGAATGGTTTGGGATGTTCATGTTAAATTTTTGTATTTGATACAAACATTGTATTTGATATTTTCTCTTATTATGGTTATTTTTACATGTCTCTACAGGATGAAGTGCCCTCTTGCTAGTACAAATAAAAGGTTTCTTATTAATACTATTAAGAACACATTACCCTCCCAAAAAGAGCAAGAACATGAGGATGATGATAAGGAACCTGAGGCAGGCCAGAGCATGAAAGAAGAAAAACCAAAGAAATACAGAACTCGTCCTTACACACCCAGCTTTCAGTCCAGGAGAAGGGTCAGCTATTCACCTCCTAGGTACCGGAACAGGAACCGACAGACAAAGGATAACTGCGAAAAGCAATCAAGCAAGCGGTGAAGAAGGTGATGATGAATACATGCTTTTACAAGTTAAGAATGTCATTAAACATCAGACTGGGGGTGTTTATCTGTCTCCTTAAAAGGAAGATATAGTTTTCAGTACAGCTCACTTATCTGGTGACTGCTTTTGTTAGAGAAACAAACCTTGGTTTTTAAACACCTAATCTGTTGATTAGCCTATTATTTCCCTTTGTTTTTTTTTTCCTTCTTCCTAATTAAACTTAGAGCCTTGTTTTTGATGGTTCCAACATTCTTTGTTCAGCATGACTGTTCGTCAATTTACCTTTTGGGAAGATTAGTTTAATATAAATATATATTTACATGAAAAATGACAGTTACATTGATGCTTCTAAATTCAGTCTTTAGAAAAGTTTCTTGATACTTTTGTGTCTGTTTAACTTGGCAAGATAGATCAATTCTAAAGGAAGGGAGGCTTGGAACACTTCTTAATGGCATGTATATTTCTATCGCGCCTGAGAATTCCTTTCCCAAATACTGAGTGAACAGCTGACACCTTATAACACTTAAGACTGAGTGAATTTAAAATGGGCAGCATTGGCTTTAGCACCCACGAGAAATTACCAGAAATGTGGCTGGTTTGTTTCTGTGTATTCCATAAGCTGGTCAGAGAGTACACAATGCCACTAATGAGCTAGAAATATAATAACTTTGTATTGAGGCTTCTGACTTGAGAAGTAGTAGATTTTACATCATAGCATCACGGTGTTTTGAAAAAACACCAGCAAAAATTACCATGTCTCTATCCAGTGCTGGGACCTTCACAAATACAGCGATGTAATGCTAGAATCACAGAGCAAATATTCAAGAAAGTTGTTTTCTAACCACTGATCCTACAATGATCAAAGTCTGTGACAGTTTTGCAGTGCTAGAGTAGACTTCAAAGACTTGTGACTTTGAGTAAACATAAGCATAGTTACACATCAAATTCACTCTATCTTCTACTGTATTTGTGTTGAAACATAGTATCTAAATATCCTCTGACATAACTATTTGGACATATGGTTTAGTTTTTTTGAATCTTGGATAGTTTTAAATGAATTAATAAATATGAAACATGTTACCTGCAAATGCTTCATATGTTTTCTTTAAACGTGGGCAAAATATTGCACTTTGGGGAAGAATATGAACTCTTAGCCAGAACTCAGTTGTTCAAAATCTTATGCCATTATTTTATTGACAAAAATATTGGCTAGTGCAAAGCTGGTATAAGCATGTAAGATGACAACTATGTCTACTCTTATATAAGAAAAAGTTATTTCTAAGTGTTCTTTGAAAAGCCAGATGTTTTGGGATTCAAACAATGTCCTGTCAATACAAAAACATAATCTTCGCCCTTGACATTGAGAACTTTGTAGTTCCTGAGTAAAGTTTTTGAGGGAACTTCAGTGCTATGTAGATACTCTCTAGTGTCTTAGGCCAATCTAAAAAGACACTTATAAAATCAAGAGGCCTTGACCTTTTCCCATTATTCCATAGTCAGCTAATATAGCAAGCAGAACACTGGTGTCGTGCTATAATAGTAATTTATTTTTATAGCACCAAATGGCGCTCGAGTGCATCACAAACATAAAATACAGTAGTATAATAAAATATAAAATCAGTTTAAAAACAATTTAAAAGGGAAAGGTAAAGAGCATGGACAGACTACATTGAGAGGGTACCAGCAGTGAATCCTAAAACCACCTGGAGAATAACTAAGGGCTCATTCAGACGTGCGTTTAAATTGCACAGTGGTGGCATCGGGCGATTTAAAGCACCGCGCACTTCTGGGTTGGTGTGAATGCACCAATTCAGTCTAATGTGAACTGTTGGAGTGTGGTTTTAAAAGCTGCTTGGAGCAGCTTTCAAAACCGCACTCCAACAGTTCGTGTTAGGCTGAAATGTGCACGGTCGGTGCATTCACACCAACCCGGAAGTGCGCGGTGCTTTAAATCGCCCGATGCTGCCGCCGCTGCTGTGCAATTTAAACGCACGTCTGAATTAGCCCTAAGTTTTCAGGTACTTTTTAAAGGTGAGGAGGAATGTACTGAGACACACATCTGGTGGAAGCAAGTTTGACACAGAGGACCACAGCAAAGGCCCGACTGTCTGCCACTTAAGGCACCGTGGCAGGATCCCGAAACCCAGGGTGATTTCTGAGCAGAAATAACCAACACGACGAGGTTTCAGGAGCAGGTCTATTGTTACTTTATTATTATTTTAATTTTTTATCCCACCCTTCCCACTAAAGGCGACTCATGGCAGCTTACAATATTAAAATACAAATGTAAAAACAAAAACTTAAGATAGCCTACACCATCCCCCCAACCCCTTTCTCCACTCCAACTCCCTAACTTGCCCCTATCCTCCCACAAATCCCCCCCAGCCCCCACTGCTAAACACCCTTGTGAATAGAATCGTTTTACACCATCCTGAGTTGTCCCACGCACCCCCACCAGCTCCCGCAGACAAGTCGTCAGCCCCTCGTGATGAACAGTGTCAAAAGCGACTGATAGATCTAATAGGATCAGCAGGGAGGAATTCCCCTTGTCACTCCAAGCATAGATCATTGATCAAGGCCACAAGTACAGTCTTTGTGCCCTACCCTCCCACAAATCCCCCCCAGCCCCCACTGCTAAACACCCTTGTGAATAGAATCGTTTTACACCATCCTGAGTTGTCCCACGCACCCCCACCAGCTCCCGCAGACAAGTCGTCAGCCCCTCGTGATGAACAGTGTCAAAAGCGACTGATAGATCTAATAGGATCAGCAGGGAGGAATTCCCCTTGTCACTCCAAGCATAGATCATTGATCAAGGCCACAAGTACAGTCTTTGTGCCCTACCCAGAACGAAAGTCAGATTGAAAGGAGTACAGGAATCCAATAGCATCCAGATGGGCCCAGAGCTGACGCACCACCACCCGCTCAATAACCTTCCCTAAAAAGGGAAAGTCCGAGACAGGCCAATAGCTGTCAGGGGAGTTGGCATCCAAGGATGGTTTCTTGAGCAGAGGCTGGAGAATTGCCATCTTAAGGGAGTCCATCATCCAGCCATTGACAACCCCAGCCAGAAATGGCCCTAACTCTCCCAGATGGCTTTCACCGACCAGGACAGGCATGGATCTAATTCACAATTGGTGGCCTGCATAGCCCCAAGCACAACCTCTGCCTCAGATGGGATGCAGAAGTCCTCATGCATAAGTGTGATGAGTGTTGGTAACTTGGAGGTCACAATAGTAGGATTCAATGTCCAGGCCTGGGTTGTAAGCTTTCAACATTCTCCTTGCTACAACCCCATACTTTTCATCCTACTAAACCAAATGTTTCTAAAATTCAGTAGACATGTGCAGTTCTGAATGGTGCTTTAGGCCAGAATTCTGTTACTGCTGTTCCTTCCTGAATATTGTTGGAGGAATATTAAGGGAGAAGCCTGAAAAAATAAGCACTACTGCTGCCCATGATTATTATTATTAGCAAGCTTTTATATAGCGTCAGTAATGTACCTGGCACTTTACAAAGTAATGGAATAGACACGGTCCCTGCCCTAGGGCTTACAATCTGAGAGACGGGGGAGAGACGAAGGGGAACAGAGGGAGAGACAAGGAGTGTAACATTCACAACGATGCGAGGTCCCAGGTGCACGTGCTTGGCTTGGTTACATCAAGAATGATAGCTGGCTGGTCCATGTGATGAGGATACGAGTACACAGACCTCGGATAACAGATGGTACTGGATGGAAGGTAGATGAGAGGGAGGAGTTGGGGAGGGCAGAGCGGCAGAGGCAGGTCTTTAGGATTTGAAAGTACAAAGGGAGGGGGCAAGGCGGATGTGGGAAGGGAAGGGAGTTCCAGGCGTGGGGGACAGCTAGGGAGAAGGGATAAAGGCAGTTAGGAAAGGCATAGGAGGGCGAGAGGGGACAGGAAGAGGAGTTCACAGGCGAGTACAGAGGGAGATTAGCGCAGAGAGGAGGGAGCAAAGTTGTGAAGAGCATTATAGGTGAGGATTAGGAGCTTGTGCAGGGTTTGTTCAGTAAGAGAGACAGGAGAGGAGGGGCTGCATGTGGTTGAAGAGACAGGCGAGGTGGATGACCCTGGCAGCAGGGTTTTGGATGGAGATAAGGGGAGAAAGGGGAGAGCGCGGGAGGCCAGTGAGAAGGAGGTTACAGTAATCAAAGCAAGAGATGACCAGGGTGTGAACAAGATACACATCTAGATGTGTATAAGAGACAGGTGGTAGGTCATAAGGCCTTCTCCTCAGCTACACTGTTTCTAAGGACTGCTAACTATCTAGCTGCCATGTCTGGTTATCAGCATTGACTCTGCTCTCAACTGTCTGCCTCCTCTGACCCCAACCAGATGTCCTCTGTGCAGAAAGAGGAAGCTCAGCTCTTTTGATTCCAGCTTACCATGGCCATGTACATAGTGGATTCTGCCATACGTGCGGTGGCCTCAGTTGTGACTCTGCGACTGCATGCTTGGTTGCGCTCTACCATGATTGCACTCAAGAACAAGTTGTGAATAGAAGACCTGCCTTTCAACTCGGACGGCCTGTTCTCTGGCACAACTGCTGCTACCAATGAGACTTTGAAGAAAATAAAGGAGACATACAAGACTGCCAGGTCAGCTGTGCCATTGGGGCCATAAAACAGTACTACTACGTTCCAGGCTCCTACTACTCATATATGTAGGCCACTCCTCAAGGGAGATGAACCCACTCACAGCAGCAGCACCAGTCCTGCTAAGAGGGCAGGAAAAAGTTTGAGGCCTAAGTCCCACCCTAGACAGCAGTCCTCTTTGTCTTCCAGGCAGCAAATCCAGTTGCTGGTTTAACCCTTTTGAGGTTGAGGGTTATGGACATGACCACCCCTTCCATTACAACCGCTTGACAACTTTCTACAAAGCCTAGACCCAAATAGCTAAAGATTCTTGAGTCAGAAAAAACGTTGGGGAAAACCCCTTAGGTTAGACCCGATAGCCAGCCCCAATGGGGTCAGACACGGAGAGCCAGATACAAGGCAGAATGTCAAAGGAAACTAAGTTTATTTACCAGAGTCCGATCAGTGCGCACCAGTGCTCCAACACTGGGAGACCCAAATACTTACAGGAAGAGAGTCTGGGATGTTTGTGGACACCCCAGGTACATTTATAGGGTTTTAGACAAAGACCCCAAAACTGGCCAACAAGAAAGGGTTCGTTTACCTATTCTAAGATACGCATGTGAGATTTCACAACTTTACAAAGTGTCATATTTTGGAGTACAGTAAGTTTTCAGATTTTCAAACAGACCTTGATGGAATTAGTCCTGGGTACCATTCTCACAGCAAAAATGTATCATTATAGCCTCTCCTGGCTCCCGTGTGGTTGGGGAAAGAGCCCCTTATCATGAATATTCAGTCATCAGTTATGGTCCCTTTTGGCTGGGCCTGTCCATCTGGGACTGAGTTTCATTTTTCTGTGAATGGTAGGCCGCAGTTTCTTAGCTATAGTCAGGGCCCCAATTCTCCAATGGAATTAATTTTTTAAAAATTACACAGGCGTCTGGGAGGCTCAGGGCCCAATTCTATGCCTCACTATGGCTCCCCAGTTTCCCAGATGCAGCACAGGGGCAGCTTCCCTTCCTCGCCCCCCCCCCCCCNCAAGTGGAAGAGTTGGAGGAGGAGAACAGGGAGGAGATTTCCTCAAGGGAGGTGGGAAGCAAGGAGGGGGAGGGAGTAGGAAGAGGAGAGGAGTGGAAAGCGATATCGAGGCGGATCTTATCTATCTTGGCGGTGAAGAAGGAAGCAAGATCCTGAGCAGAAAGGGAAGAGGGAGGAGGAGAACAGGGGGTTGAGTAGGGAGTCAAAGGTGGAGAACAGGCAGTGAGGATCCCGAGAACAAGACAATGTGGGAGGCATAGTAATGCTGTCTAGCGAGGGAGATAGCAGAAGTAAGGGAGGAGAGAGAGATGATGTATCCATACTCTGGATGTTTCAAGACCATTAACCTGATTATTATTTTTTGACTTTGACAAAGTGAAGAATCTTAAATTTATATTGAAGTACAATGTAAACAAAATTTGACAGCAGTGTGGGAGACATGTAAGACGAAAAGGAAATAAAAAGGGGTGGGGAGTGGAGTGATAAACAGCAATGGTTGTAAAGATATCGGGTCTTTATTGAAAACGCCTATACAACAGTTTCACAATTTTGAAGATGCCCTTTTTAATTTTTTTAATGACAATGGGTGTTAACAGACATGATGGTGGCGTGCTGCTGTTACAATGCAACCTAGGTGTGGAGCACTCCGGCAACTGGACCTGCTGACACAAGAAACGTGCTGGGAGTCGGAGAACTGCAAAAATATAAGGCTATTCAGCCCTTCCCTCATACTGCCCAGTTCCCCATCCCCGCTAAGACAGGGAGCCAGTGACAGCCACTATCCAGGCTGGGTTATGATAGGCCATAACCAATGTTATGGACCAGTTGAGCAGATGGCAACCTGTACTATCATCCTGGAGGCCTCTGACTACACCCCGGGGTCTCCACCAACACTCCTGGGAACATTCATGGGTGAAACTTGGAGGGGCACTAACAAATGTGCCAGTGGTTCGCAGGCCAAAATCATGTTTTAACACCCAATATCAGTACAGTACTAAATTAAGGACATGTACTATTTGCCTTATAACTATATCCTAGCAAACGTACTACTTAAAGGATCTCCATGATCCTTGCTTATGGGATCCTCTTCCTGTTCTGCAGGCCACCGGAAACACTTATTGTGTCATCAGTTTCCAGGCAGACTGCCTGGAATCTTTTAAACATTCACCAGGGCGCTCCCTCCTGGAAGGCCCCTCCCATCCCCCATGGTCTGCCCAGGTTTTTATTATTATTATTATAAGCATTTATATAGCACCAGCAATGTACCTTGCGCTTTATAGAGAACAAGATAGAGACAGTCCCTGCCCGAGAGCTCATAATCTAAAGAAGGCAGGGGGAGAGGAGATAGGGAAGGGGGAACAGAGGAGAGACAAGGGATGCAACTTTCATGAAGATGTGAGAACTCAGATATGCTCCTTTGGCTTGGTTACAGTACATTGGGAGTTTGCAGATAACAGGTGGGGGATAATTCTGGGTGGGGATGATTAGCAGGAGTTAGGAAGGGCAGAGCGGAAGAGGTGGGTTTTGTGGAGAGACTTGAAGGTACGAAGGGAGGGGGCAAGGCGGATGTGGGCAGGGAGGGAGTTCCAGGCATGCAGGGCAGTGAGGAAGAAGGGACGAAGGCGGTTGGGGGAGCAGGGGAGGGTGAGGGAGAGGATGGAAGAGGAATGGAGTGCTCAAACGGGTTCAGAGGGAGATCAGGGCAGAGAGGTAGGAGGGAGCAAGGTTGTGAAGGGCTTCGTAGGTGAAGACGAGGAGCTTGTGCAGAATGCGCTGAGGAAGAGGGAGCCAGTGGAGAGAGGAGAGCAGCGGCTGCACATGGTCAAAGCGACGGGATTGGTGGATGATCCTGGCAGCAGAGTTTTGAACAGAGATGAGGGAAGAAAGGTGAAAGCGGGAAGGCCAGCGAGGAGGAGGTTACAATAGTCGAGGCATGAGATGACTAGGGCATGGATGAGAGTTTTGGCAGAGGAGACAGACAGAAAAGGGCGGATCTTAGCAATGTTGTGGAGGAAGAGGCGGCAGGATTTGGCCACAGAGTCAATGTAGAGTTTGAAGGTAAGGTGCGAGT
>QEPC01008677.1:3690897-3721556 GCA_003113815.1 Sphenodon punctatus | reverse complement strand
TTGTCCCTTTGACAGGCAGGCAGTGGAGACAGTTGGCCATATGCTTCTCCACTGCCACCTTTATGATGAATTGAGATACCAACATCTAAAGGTATACTTAGATAGACTCCCGGGCTGGTCTGACAGTGAGATCTTATCTTTTTTGTTAACTAGCCCTGGAAAATGTATAATTAAATCCATGGCTAGCTTTTTGACTCAGATGATTGTAGCTAGGGAGAACTTTTTGGCATTCAAAACAGCTTAATTCAAGCCAGTACTTCTGGGTTTGAATGTCTTGTTTTGATATTTAGAGACTTGTTGATACATATTGATATATAAATCCTTTGTAGAGATGAAAGCATACTGTAGTATCAATTGGTCATAATTGCTGCATTGCAAATGTTTTTCTTTGACAAACGCTATGGCCTTTGGCTACGCGTGAAATAATAATGATGATGATGACATATTGTGCTTACTTACAACTTAGGCTCCATGCAGCCTTGCTTTGCCTTCATCTTTTAGCCCCAATCCTCTTCCTCTTTGCAGGTTGGGGGCAACACTGAAGCTGGGGACTGGAGGGTGTGAGCTGGCCCCTCACCCCCTCCTTTCCCTCTATCCTTTCATTTCAGTTGGGGAGAATGGGACAGCTGAAAAGTGGCTCACAACTGTCCCTCTGACCCACTAGTCCCCACTGCCCTCTCAGAGCATTCTGTAGACCTCCCCCTGTACTGGGTTCCATATTTTGTATCCTCAATAAAGCTTCTCCCTGTAAAGTGCTCCCCCTGTGCATGGCTTCAACTGTGGAAGCTATTTACAGAGGCTCTGCCCTACTCTCTCCCCTTAATGTCCTCCCTCTTTGGGTATGCTCCCTCCCTGCTCCCCCATAGGATTTCCCTCCCTGGGCTGAGACTCGCTCTTAGAGTCCTCCCAAGAGGACTACACTTGCCACTCTGCTCCACAGGGTTGCTCTGCACAGGACCCCACCATCTCCGTGCCTCCCGCCTGCAGAACACCCACTGTATCAGTCCAGAGCACCTGCTTACCCCTCATTCCTTAGTGGGGTTGGGAAAGTCAGAGGGAGAAGTGCTGAAAGAAGATCAATTCCACTCTGCCTGTAGCCTCCTGTCCCTGTCTCTGGGATAAACCTCTGCCCTCTTCCTGCACCTGAGACCATCCCAGGCAAACCAATAGGGCATCCCATTGCAGTCACATCCCAGACAGCCCACGTTTTTGGAGGGGGAAGGACTGTCACTGAAATCCATGCACTCTGTAGTTCTGGCCAGGTTTAGGGGGCAAGGTCATCCACCCCAAATATCACGGCGGCATTAGTTAGCTCTGTTGTTTAGCCATCTCAGCATCCCTGACCCCCAAGCCGAGGCGCCTACTGTGCAGGATCAGATCAGAATGACCTTCAGCTCTCTCCCTTCCACAGACTTTGCTCTCTTCTTCTCCCCACCAGATCAGCTCTAAACATGGCTGACCAGTCACTCACACTGCACCCTCGGAGGTGCAGTTCCCTCTCTTTCCCCAGCACCGATAGGCTCTGGCAAGCAGTGTTGTTTGCTGGGAGTTGTAGTCCCCCGTATTCAAGACTCTTTGCTTTTAAACAGTCTCTGCATTACAAATAGAATGTTCATGAGAACTCCACAATCAGGATGGTCTCCGTAGGCTAACACTGAATTTTCAAGATGTCAAAACTTAAAAACTACTAACCAGATTTACAAAATGGCACACCCCACCAGCCTCCTTGAATTTTCTAAAAGTCTTACACCTCCTCCCAACTAACACAAAACCCCTTTACCCTGCTGAGATCGAGACAATCTAACTTTTGAAAAAACAGGCTTTCCAAGTGCAGTTTTCAAACTGCAATATCTCAGCTGTTATCCAACCGATTTGGCTGACATATGGACAGCATGAACCGCTTACTCCAGTGATCCTTTTCCACAAATTTCATGATCCTAACTTAAATCATGCCAATTTAAAAGCAAATAGAATGTTGTGGCTTTATAATGGAAGGTATAACACATCTTAACTATTATAGTGCTCCTGTACTCTTATAATTGGAGCAAAACAAAGAAAGCCTTAATCTACCAAAAATATTTCTTAAAGATGCTAGTAGGATATTTAAATAAGGCTCATGTTCAAAACTGAGCTTTAAAATAGAAAAATGAACTATACGAGATTCCCTAATCAAGGCCATGTCTTCTTGAGCTGAGAAATCAGAGATTCTCTGCCTTGGACTGAGAGGTGCTGCTAATAGAACTAAGGTGCTCTGCATTTAAGCCTAGTTGTGGCTTAAAAGTCTTTAAAATTTGAGAAATACAAGGAAAAGATTTAGAAACCACAAAAGAGTACTGCTCCTCCAAAACAAATTTAAGAAGAAAATCATTAGTTTTAAAATGCAGAAAATGCCAATACTTCACCCTGTGCCAAATAGCAAGACTAAATATAGAGATCAGACCCAGTTCTGATCTCTACGCCACCCGGTGTAGCAGCCAATAAATTAAATAGGGATTTTATTAAATAATTTTTAACGATGTCCAATTTATACCTCAAATTAGTACTCCAAATTTCAGCTCCATACAGGCTTTGAGACAGGACCTTAGCTTTGAAAAGTTTCAGAGCCAAAAAAACCATGATATTCTCTTTTTTGTTTATAAAATTGTAACACCCCACGAGCTGTCTGCTTAGTTTTAGTTTGCACCACTAGCATCAACCCTGCTAGTCCTCACTCTCCTCCCAGGAGTCTTCGTTCCCAAACCCCCCATACCACTGTAACCCACTGGCACTCACTTCTCTCCCAGAGAACCCAGGAGTCCTGGCTCCCAGCCCCACCCCCTGCTGTAACCCACTAGCCCTCCCAGAGAACCCAGGAGTCTTGGCTCCCAGACCCCCTGCTCAACCCCACTAGACTCCACTCACCTCCCAGAGAACCCAGAGTGCTGGCTCCCAGCCCTGCCCCCAGCTCTAACCCACTAGCCCCTAGTCACCTCCTGGAGAACCCAGGAGTCCTGACTCCCATTCCCCCCTGCTTTAACCCATTAGCCCCCTCTGCCCTCCCAGAGAATCCAGGAGTCCTAGCTCCCAGACCCCTCCCCTCTGCTCTAACCCACTAGCCCCCACTCCCCTCTCAGAGAACTGAGAAATCCTGGCTCTCAGCCCCTTTGCTCTAACCTACTATCCCCCCTCTCCCCTCCCAGAGAACCCAGGAGTCCTGTCTCCCAGCCCTCCTGCTTTCACCCACTAGCCCCCCTTCCCACACAAAGAACCAAGGAGTCCTGGCTCCCAGCCTCGCTCAACCACGCTAATCCTCACTCCCCTCCTGAAGATCCACCCCCCCATATGTTCCCCTCAGTTTTGAAGACACTATCTGGAACTAGGCCTTTAGGCTTTTTCTTTAATATCTCAGCTTCCACAAGAGCTAGACACTCAGTTCCTTCTAGTGCCATGTTTGGGGATCCCCCCTGGATCAGATTGCACTATCAGTTCCTCCCTGGGCACCATTTTGAGGGTGTGATATCATCAAGATTAATTGCTAATAACTTTTTTGGTGGGGGGGGGGGCTAGAAACGTTCAGGTTCCTGGTACCATGTTTGGGGAGTCCCCTCTACCTATCACAACAATTGGATGGATTTTAAAAATTCAAAAACCAGAACCTCCAAGAAACACCCCTTAATTAAATAACAACTGTAAATGCCAATGCTATCTTTCAACATTAAGTACTGATGCCAAAAAAAGTCTGAAACCAGAAATAAAAAGCATTTTTCTCCAACTTTACAACTGCTATAGGGTTTTTTTTGTTTTTTGCCTGCTTTGCATGAAATTTCAACAGGTTGTACCCGACCCAAAAGCAACCCAGTTTTCCAAATTTCAGACAAATACAGTAAATGGTGCCAATTTTATAAGCAATAGAATGTTCATGCTTTATAATGGAGACTTCGTGCTGACCTTAAGTAAAGAGCGGATACTGCTGCTCCTTAATTTTAAAAAGTTAGTAAGAGGACCAAATGTCTGCTATCTATTAGAGCCAAAAAGGCATCTTTTAGAAAATGGAACACTTGTCCTAATGAGGAAAATAGGAAAGAGCGTAGGCACTGGCAAACTAGATGTAAAATACTAATAAGGCAGGTCAAGAGAGAATTTGAAACAAGACTTGCTAAAGAGGCAAAAACTAATAATAAAAACTTCAAATACATCAGAAGCAAGAAGCCTGCTGGTCCATTAGATGACCAGGCGGTAAAAGAGGTGCTTAGGGAGAATAAGACTATTGTAGAGAAGCTGAATGAATTCTTTGCTTTAGCCTTCACTTAAGAGGATGTTGGGGTGATACCAATGCCAGGACTTTGTAGGCGATGAATCAGAAGACCTGCCACAGATCAACATGACTCTGGAAGAAGTTCTAGAGCAAACTGACAAACTGAATACTAACAAATCACCAGGACCAGATGGTCTTCACCCTAGAGTTCTGAAGGAACTCAAATATGAAATTACAGAGCTACTACTGGTAATTTGTAACCTATTGCTACAATCTTTCACTGTACCTAAGGTCTATAAGGTAACAAATGTAATGTCAATATTTTAAAAGGGTTCCAGAGGTGATCCTGGAAAATATAGACCGATGAGGCTGACATCAGTGCCAGGCAAACTGGTGGAAATGATTATTATGAACAAAATTACTGGGCATATTGATAACATGGCTTAATGGGGAAGAGTCAACATGGATTTAGCAAAGGGAAGTCATGCCTCATGGAATTTTTTTATGGTGTAAATAAGCATGTGGATAAGGTGGACCCGGTCTATATAGTGTATCTGGATTTTCAGAAGATGTTTGATAAGATCCCTCATTAGAGTCTCTTGAGGAAATTGAAAATTCATGGGATAGGTGGCAGTGTCCTATTGTGGGCTAGTAACTGGTTAAAGGAGAGGAAACAAAGAGTAGGACTAAATTGGCAGTTTTCACAATGGAAAGAAGAAAATAGTGGAGTGTCTCAGGGATCTGTATCAGGATCACTGTTGTTTAATGTATTCATTAATGATATGGAAAGTGGAGTAAAGAATTTGCAGATGACAAAAAGTTGTTTAGGATGACTAAAACATGAGCAGACTGAAGAATTGTATGCGGATCTTGCAAGACTGGGTCACTGGGCATCTAAATAGCAGATGAAATTTAATGTTGACAAGTGCATGCACATAGGGAAAAATAATCCAAAGTATAGGTACACAATGGTGGGTTCTAAATTAGGAGTTACCACTCAGGAAAAGGACCTTGGAGGAAAAGGACAATGTTTTACTGCATTGTTAGCCATCCTGAGATGCTGTGGGCATGAAGGGGCAGCATAGAAATGTCAATAAATAAATAAATAAATAAATAAATTGTGGACAATACATTGAAATCCTCAGCTCAGTGGCTGGCGGCCATCAAAAAGGCAAACAGAATGTTAGGAATTATTTATAAAAGGATAGAGAATAAAACTGAAAACATAATAGGCCTATGCGTGACTGTGTGAGCAGCAAAAAAGGGGTTATTTGCTGCTTTCATAGTGTCCACAAAGTCTCAGCAGGGGGAGCTCTTCCGGGTGGTGAAGGGACTGGTCAGTTCAACCTGTCTCCCCCTGGAAGTGGAAATGTCTCAGGCCCACTGTGATAGATTTATTGACTTTTTCACTGATAAAATTGCTCGCATTCACCATGACTTTGACGCTGCATTTGATGCAGTGGGGGAGCCAGAGGTTACGAATGCCCTGGCGTTTCCTGTTTTGTGGGATCAGTTTCGGTTGGTGACACCTGCTGACATGGAGGATGTTCTTGGGGCTGTTAGGGCCACAACTTGTCAGTTAGATCCTTACCCGTCCCGCATGGTTAAGGCCACCAGGGAGACAATAGAATCAGTGCTGGCGCGGGTGATCAATGCCTCCCTTTGGGAGGGCAGGGTCCCAGGGTCTCTTAAGGAGGCCATAGTGAGGCCTTTGCTCAAAAAAACATCACTTGACATTGACTCCCTCACCAGCTATTGGCCTGTCTCTAACCTTCCCTTTTTAGGGAAGATTATTGAACAGGTGGTGGCTCAACAGCTTAAGTATCATCTGAACTGGGTTGGTATCCTAGATGCCTCACAGTCTGGTTTTCATCCAGGATATGGCACCGAGACTGCACTCATGGCCTTGGTCGATGATCTGCGCCATGCTTTAGTTCAGGGACAATTGTTACACGAGTCAAAAAAGACCACCACCACCCTCACTTGGAAGGGGCACATGGAAAAAAGCGGTGGAACCCCATGTGGAAGGATAGCAAAAATAGGTCAAGTTGGCCTCATAGAAATCCCCCTTCAGAAGACCAGCCTCATGCAAAACACCCAGCCTAAGAAAGAAACAGGAGGAGCTGGTACTTTTATTCATTTGAATAGCCTTCAATGCTTGCTTCAACCAGCTTATTTTGGCTTTGACTGGCAGAGCGGAACATCCTGTTCCTCCATATATGGACAGGGTAAGTTAGATAAAATAGTCAGGAGACTTTGCTTTAAGCAGACTTTTTCCTTAGCAACTAGCACTGGACCAATTACAATGAAGTTAAAGTATGTGTAATCTTTTTTACTGCGCAGCTGTGAGATTGTAGAAATATGTAATCCTTTGAAATGCGCAGAAGCGAATGTCTCTGCTTAAGGGTATAAATATGCTGTACCTCATTTCCAACTTTATCTCAGAATTCCTTGTGTTACTGAGATCCACAGCGTTGTGTATTTTTATTTGTTTTTGATCAATTTGGAATAAACTGATTCTTGGATCCAACGCAGCCTCCACTCTTCAATCTGTTGGGATATTTTTCCCTAACAAATGGTGCCCAAACCCGGGACAGAGTGGAACTTAGGAATCGGGTGTGAAATTCCTAAGGTAAGTACTGCAGGGGGACGCCCCTTTGCTTCTGAAGGTGTAGAAATTAGGACTTAATTAATTTATTTAGTCCTTCTAACTACCTCAGAGCCTGAGAATTGAAAGTTTTAAGATCTGTAGTTGAAAGCTAGCTTCTGAATTTAATACTGAATCTAATATCTGAATCTGAATCTGAATCTGTTACTGAATCTAAATCTGATAATCTGTTACTGAATTTGATACTGATAATTTGTTACTGAATCTGGTACTGATAATCTGTTAATCTGATACTGAATCTGTAACTGATAGTCTGAAACTGAATTTGTTCTGATATTGTCCAAGGACCTGTAACTGATAGTTTGATACTGAATTTGATCTGAAATATTGATAACTGGTTTGTTAATGTTTTTTTTCTGGTGAATGTTAGAAGCTGCTGCTGGCAGTGGTTATTAGATTGATAATTGGGTTGTTGATGGGTGTTTTAACTTTGTCTGATTTTTGATAATGGAATGTGGTTTATATTTGTAAAAATTATAGAGTGAGTTTTATTGTTACTTTTGTTAATTTGATTGTTAATTGTGTTATGGGCTCAGAGGAGTCTAAGTTGCCCCGGGTGACACCCTGGTAGGCTACATGGCCCAAAGATATGGCCGGCCTGTGTGCCGTTATGTGCATAAATGGTATTTTTATACTGCAGATAATCCGGAGCTGCAGTTTCCTTTAATTGGGTCTTTTTGCATTCCTGTTCTTACACATTTGAGACTAAACCTTGAGTCCAAACACCCCCATCAAATGGAATCTTGGTATTTGTGGGACGATGAAGTGAATAAATCCACTGTTCAGGAATGTTTTTCTCCTTGTCCAGAGACACCGGGATCCCCTCCTAAGTGTTCCCTATTCCCTGTCTCCTTTCTCCCCAACCCATTTCACCTCCAGTTCCCTGTACCTCCGTATCTCAACCCTCCTCTCTGCTCGAGCTGCGTTGTAACTCGGCTGCTACGTTGAGGGAAAGACGGCAGGCAAACCCTGGCTGTTTCTTCTGCGATTTTCCACAGGGTCCTAGTGCTCGTCTTTTTTTCCCTCCTTATTGCTTTTAAATTACACTCAGGGTTAAATCCTGATGCAGTGGCTGGCCTTCAGCCAGTGGTACGCACTCGCTTACAGACTGCTATGATTAATTATAGGACCCAATCCTTGAATGATGTTACCTCTGCCTGTTCCCAGATTTGGGAAATAATATAGGAAGAAACAGATAAAAAGCAACTTGTCCAAATGTGTGTTATGCAAGTACAGCCCCAGTTCCTCCAGTCCTGCAGGACCCCAAATCAGGTTCCCTATTGTCCTCGCCAGGAGGGATGGCCCCTAACCCTCCGGGAGGTGACGCTAGAGGTCAACATTTTGTCATGCGTGAAAGCCCTGTCCCAAGACACCTGCGCGTAGTGTTTTTCATAGCAAGAGGTTTCCTTGTAAACCAGCGCACACTGAAACCCCCTAACAAAGAAGAACTTTCTCCATTTAAATAGGGTGTTAATAATCCTAAAAAGAGCTTATTTTCCACACATGTTGGTGTATGCATTTGTGTGTAAGTTTAATACTGGATGTCTGCAAGAAACAATGTATGCAGCTTCATGTGAATTTAGAGGTGTGAAACAAAATTTGTGTTGTTTAAAGTTTGTAGGTCTTTGAGTGACAATGTAAGTATGTGTGTTTGAGGATTTTCTTTGAGTGTGCTTCACATCACACGTATAATAATAATTATTATTATTTCAGTTTACAAATATCAATAGTCATGTTGTTTCTGCCCTAATAAATACCGGGGCTACTTGTTCTGTGTTTAAAGTGTCAGACGTTCCCTTTCTTGCCCGGGGTGTGTGTACTATCAGGGGTTGATGGTGTCACAACTAGCCAGCCACTCTCTGAAGTTGCCACTGTAACCCTGGGCCCACTCATGGAGCGTCACTCTTTCCTCATTAGCCGTGACACCTCAGTCAACTTGTTGGGAAGGAATTTACTATGCAAATTGAATGCTCAAATTTTGTGTTCTCCAGATGGCATTTTTGTCAAACTATTGTCTCCTGATTCTCCAACTTTACTGATGGCCCTTGCCACGAAGGAGTCGGGACATCCTCTCCTGCCTGATCAACAGGAGTTGCTGTCTGCTTGCCTCCCTGCTTGTGGGCAGACTCACCAGATGATGTGGGTTTGCTGAAAGGTGTTGCCCTCTTCGGATATCAGTAAAGTTCGGTAAATCCTTTCCCTCTATTCCACAGTACCCTCTGTCTTTGGAAGCCACTGAAGGCATTCGTAGGGTAATCCTGAAATTTTAGGAACAGGGCATTTTGGTGCCTACTTAATCCCCTGTAAATAGTCCTATTCTTCCTGTGGAAAAAAAACCTGGAAAGTTTTACCCTGATGGTTCTCCTATTTACAAATTTGTTTAGGACCTCAGAGCCATAAATAATTTGTTGTTCCTTTGCACCCTGTTGTTCCAGATCTTGTTTTAACTATTGCCAGTATACCGGCTACAGCAAAATATTTTACTGTTGTTGATTTGTCACAAGATTTTTTCTCTGTTCCTGTTCATCTTGACTCTCAATATCTATTTGCTTTTACTGATCCTGCTACTAGAATTCAGTTAACTTTTACCCGCTTACCTCAAGGATTTAGGGATTCTCCCTCGTTGGTTGGGTTGACTTTAAGGGCGACTTTGCAGGATTTACGCCTTTCTTCAGATACTACACTTATTACCTACGCAGATGACTTGTTGATAGCTGCCCCAACTCAGGAACTTTGCCAACAAGCCTCATTACAACTTTTAAATCATTTGGCTTCCAAGGGACACAAGGTTTCCAAAAAGTAAGTTGCAATTTTGTCAGACTAGTATTTCTTATTTGGGACATGTCATCACTGCCCATTCTAGATCACTTTCCCTGGACCGTTTACAGGCTATTGTGTCATTCCCTTGTCCACCACCAAGCGGCAGCTGCGGACATTTTTGGGAGCAACTAACTACTGCCCCCAATGGATTTTAGGTTTTGCCTATTTGGCCCAACCCTTATACTCAGCATTAAATGTGGACCCTTTTTCCTTAAACATGGAAACTATACAGGCATTTAACACTAGCAAAAGTGCTTTGTCGGCCCCACCTGCCTTAGCCCGACCAGATTATCAAAAGCCTTTCACCCTGTTTTGCCATGAATCTCAGGGCTTTGCTCTGGGAGTCCTTACTCAGCCTTTTGGCCCTGATCAATGACCTGTTGCTTATTTTTCTTCCCGTTTGGATTCTGTAGCCCGGGGACTGCCCCCTTGTGTACGGGCTGTGGCAGCAGCCTCAGACTTGGTTGAAAAGGCCTCTACTTTGGTATTAGGCCATCCTTTAATTGTTGCTGTTCCTCATGCGGTTTCTTCTTTGTTACAGCACAAAAAGACATAATTTCTTTCCAATTCTAAATTAACCAAATACTAGTTAACTTTGTTAGCTCCTGAGAACATCACCTTGCAGAGAGTGTCTCCTTTGAACCCTGCATCCCTTCTTCCAACTCCTGAGGAAGGGGAACCTGATTGTATACTTGATTCTCAACCTCATGACTGTATTAACACTGTAGCTTAATTGTTTACACCAAGGGTAGGTCTCACAGATATACCCCTCCAAAATCCTGACTTGGAACTTTTTGTAGATGGAAGCTGTTCTCGCAAGGAGGGCATTTTACAGGTGGGTTATGCTGTTTGTACCCCTACCAATGTTGTAGAAGCCTTTTCCCTTGTTGGACCTTACCAGGGCCTGCACTTTAGCTACTGACCAAAGAGCCATCATTTACACTGACTCCTGTTATGCCTTTGGAATTTGTCATTCCTTTGGATTAATTTGGAAAGAACGGGGATTTTTGACATCTTCAGGATCATTTATTTCACATGCTCCTTTAATTTCTGAACTTTTATATGCTTTACTTCTCCCTTCTCAAGTAGCTGCTGTTCATGTACGAGCACACACTACTTCTTCCTCCTTTAAAGCTTTGGGTAACAGATTCGCTGATCAGACTGCAAAACGAGTAGCGATATCAGGCCCTTCTGCCTCTTTTGTAGTTGCAGTTTCCCTTTCAGATTCACCTTTGCCAGTGCCACTCCTCTGTGATCTCCAGGATTACCAACAGAAGGCCCATCCGTCAGAACACCTCATCTGGACAAAGGCTGACTGCATCCCTCATGATCAAGTCATTTTCCGACACCCCGATGGACGTCCAGTAGCACCCCGATCTTTAGTCCAACATCTTGCTCGTGTGTGCCATGGTAGGACTCACTCGAGCAAAGGGGGGATGGCAGCCATGATTTCAGCTTCCTGGTTTGCTCCTTTTGTCACCACTGAAACACTTAAGGTTGCCCAATCCTGCCCTACCTGTCAGTCTTTTAACCCTTCTCATACTGAACCTGTGCGACCATCATCTCACCCATGGAGTGATGGCCCCTTCCAGAACATACAGAATGACTTTGCTGAGTTACCACTGGCCCAAGGGTTCAAATACATGCTTGTTGTTGTTTGCATTTTTTCCTCATGGACTGAAGCTTACCCCTGCCGTAAAGCAGAGGCAGTGGCCAAACATCTCCTTCGAGACTTTATTCCTCGTTTTGGTATTCCTCTTTCCATTGACTGTGATCAAGGTTCTCATTTTACTGCAAAATTGATTCAGTTACTATGCAAAAGTTTGCAAGTCATGTTGCATTTTCACACACCATACCATCCACAAAGCAGTGGACAGGTTGAACAAAAGAACTCAGATCTCAAAACTCGACTAACTAAGTTGACTCATGAAACTGGACTGAAATGGTCAGAAGCACTCCCTCTAGTCCTGATGGCCACCAGAGCCAATCCAAACCGGAAACATGGCATGAGCCCCTATGAACTTGTCTTTGGCCGGACCATGCGAGTGGGCATTGAACTGCGCCCTCCTCAGGTACGTGGTCTGTCTGATTTAAATGACCATTTAACTCAAATGTGATTTCTCTTTTCAAAGCCTTAAAAACTGCCCACAACCAGGCCAAGGAGGTGCACGTGCCACCGCTCACAGAACCCTGCCATCCTTTCGAGCCAGGAGACTGGATCTTCATAAAGGAATTTAAAAAAACAAAAAACTGTTTGGCTCCTCGCTGGACTGGACCTCACCAAGTTCTCCTGACAACCCCGACGGCTGTAAAAGTTAAAAGAAAAAGTGCCTGGATCCACGCCTCACATTGCAAAAAGACCTCTGATCCTATAGAAATAGCCTATAGAAGGAACAGGGTATAAGTGCTAGTAACCTCTCCCCTGTAAATGAATCTGCTGTACCTACCCACAATGGCAGAGAAGAAGCTCCTCACACCTGAGAAGCCACTCACACCTGAGAATTTCAGTAGGAGCAAAACCAGCATCCAAACTGATAGCTACCAAAGTTTGCTGAAGAGTTTGCTCCTCGGGGTTGTTGGTATCATTGCTTTTTGTGAGAGTTTATGTTTTCTTGTTCATGAGGTAATACCACACATTTTTCAAAATAAGACTTTTCTTAGACCTAAAAGATGTATAGACTCTGATAATACTTACTTGATACTAATTGAGAGACTTCATGTGGATTTAAATGCTTCTAACTGCTGGATTTGTACACATGTTCCTTTACACTCTCAAGGAGGAATACCTATGGTTCCAGTTTTGCTTAACGCTACCCAAATTACTCAGGGAGTCACCATACCATTTCCTGAGAAAAAACTAACATGGGCTAATGTAGGTAGAAATAAAACTGAATACATGCAACTTGCAGACACCATTCAAGGAGAATATTGTTTCAAATCAAATCGTTCCATGTGGGGAAAAATCAAACCTAAAGGTATAAATGTCAGATATAGTCAATGGGTGTTTTTAGACATGACGGGGCCAGTTGACCCCATCATGAAATCAATACATTGATCCCCCACCGGGATGACCCCGTCACGCCCTACCAGATGTGCCGGAGGATCCCGGCGGGGAATCGGGGAGGAGGCGGGGCTGCGTGGCGCAATGTGTGGCCGCACGGCCCCGCCCCCTCCACGGTCCCCACCGCCCGCCCTCTGGGGAGACGGGCAGGCGGCAGGGCCAATGCCACTGCAGAGTCTGACTAATTTCGCCACGGCCCGGAATCCCGCCAGTGATTCCGGGCCGTCGCAACCGACCAGACGTTACTTTTCTTTGATCCCCACCAGGAATCACTTTCACTGTGCTTCCTGGGGAATTGGTGCGGCTAGCCCGGGAAGCGTGGTTGAAAGTGACCCCATGTGGGGATTGAGTGTGGCGAACATCTTGCGGCCGCCAAACAGACGTGCGAGTCACAGTGACCACAGGTGGGTATTCACCGTGGGTCACTGTGATCTCATAACGTCTGAAAATACCCAATGTAACTATACCTTCACCATCAATTTTATTGGTTATGTGGAACCTCTTATAGGTGTTATTTCCCTTATCCTTTAAATGTTAGTTACTATGGATTCTGTTTGATGAGGAGTTCCATAGCATACTCCCAGGAACACTTTGCCCTGATTGGCCATTACTTTATTTGTGGATATAAAGCTCACAAAAGGCTACCTCCATAGTGGGAGGGCTCCTGTTTCATAAGTACTATTGTCCCAGCAATAAGATTGAGCCCTAACTTACCTCAGGGAATACTTCGGCACCGGAGAAGAATAACTGAGGTCCAACGATTCTGGGGAATTACCATCCCAGGTTATGCAGTGGCACTTGCTATCAAGGAAGTAAGAAAGGTTGCTATGGCCCTGGAAGAGGTAGCAAACCTGACCGCTGACACCTTTCAAAATATAGCTACTGAAATGGGTAGCATCAGTCAAATGGTTTTACAAAACAGGTTAGCCTTAGACTTTATTCTGGCCAGTAAAGGGGGGGGTTGTGCATTAATACAAAAGGAATGTTGTACTTACATTCCAAATAATAATCATACCATATTTCAAAACACCCATAACATTAAAACGGCAGTAGCTAGTCTACATGAAGTGCAGGACTGGAGTATATGGTCATGGTTAACTGATTGGTTCCCCAATATTTCAGGGTGGATAAATAAGTTATTGTATGGGTTCCTTTTTATTGTGGCTTTTATATTTTTTATTTATGTTTGCATAAAAGGTACATTGGGGAGGGAATCAAATATTAAAAATCAAAGGCAAGCCCCTCATTGACCCATTCCATATAGGGTCATACCAAGTCCCACACATGGGGTCTGTTATTCCTTTGAAGTGATACTAATAGATTTATTAGTATCATAGGGGGGAATTGTGGTCGCAAAACTAGTTAAAAAGAGTTTTTCTCCTAGTTCATGATTTAGGGATCCATGTTCCCTTTTTAGGTTACTATACGTCATTTTAATAGCCTTCAATACTTGCTTCAACCAGCTTATTTTGGCTTTGACTGGCAGAGCGGAACATCCTGTTCCTCCATATATGGACAGGGCAAGTTAGATAAAATAGTCAGGAGACTTTGCTTTAAGCAGGCTTTTTCCTTAGCAACTAGCACTGGACCAATTACAATGAAGTTAAAGTATGTGTAATCTTTTTTACTGCGCAGCTGTGAGATTGTAGAAATATGTAATCCTTTGAAATGCGCAGAAGCGAATATCTCTACTTAAGGGTATAAATATGCTGTACCCCATTTCCAACTTTATCTCAGAATCCCTTGTGTTATTGAGATCCACAGCGCTGTGTATTTTTATTTGTTTTTGATCAATTTGGAATAAACTGATTCTTGGATCCAACGCAGCTTCCACTCTTCAATCTGTTGGGATATTTTTCCCTAACAACGCGCATGGGTCTCCTGTGCAAATCTGCTCCAAGGGTCTCCCAGGCTTATGTCTATCCCCCTCCCCCTTCTGACTCATTGCAGGATCACTTGGGCTCACCCATCCCCTTTGCAACATGCAAAGGAGAGGTTATCTTTTCCCCACCTTCTTCGCATTCCATCTCTCCCTCTCAGTCTCTCTCTCTCTTTTTCTCTCTGCTTTGAACTCAGGAATTTCAACCCCTCCTTTGAAGACTTCTTTGCTGCCTGCCTAACCACGTTCACTCTCTCCCTATCTCTTGTCTCTGACCTTGGGCAGCATTGGGTGAAAACAGCATGATGCTAACCACCCTTTAACCACCCTTGGTGGTTATTTATGCATGTTGCAGGGCTGTATTGGTGCCCTATGCAGCCCTGAAACATGCATAAATGACCACCAAGGGTGGTTAAAGGGTGGTTAGCGTCATGTCTGTTTTCACCCATAGTCTCCTTTCTGTTTTCCACAACCTGGAGTCTCCTTCCACGCTGCATAGTTTAACCCTGTAATTACCAGTCCAGACTAGGCAGCACTGTTTGTATGTGTCTTAGCCTTGATAAATAAACATCCACTCTTTCTTTGAAATATTCCTTGTTTCTGTTCCATCTTTTGGAGGGGAAAGAGGGTAGACCAATGGGTAGCACCATGACCTCAGACTGAATTCCTAGCACGCATGGATCCTAGGTGACTGAAAAGACTAATTCCTCAAATTTTGAGCTCTTGCCTGGACACTGGGACCTTCTCTCCCGGGACCCCTGTGTTCACACGTGGAAGAAGGGTCATGTGGTAACAAATTGGTGGAGAATTCAGACAGTCATGTGGTGTCAGTGTCCATGGCAGAAGGGTCATATGGTAACAAATTGGTGGAGAATGCACAGTCATGTGGTGTGCAAGTGTATGTGTGCTTCCTCACCCCTGTTGAAATTTGTGAAATAAATTTCCCTGGGAGTGGGTTGTTGGGGAAAAATATTGGGTTTATGAATTAAGAAATTGTTGTTATTCAATATTTAGGCTTGAGTATTCCCCTATAGTACTTTGCCTTCTCCCTCACCTTCTGCCTTCCTGAGACCTACTTTAAAATGGCACTGAGGAGCGTTAGAGCCACTTTGGGTTTGGGGTCTGGGTTATTACAGTTGAATTAGCGCCCCAGGACTCAGGCAATCACTGGAGTAGTGTGGAGTCCCCTTTTATTTCTCTCCTGACCCCTCTCCCTTGCAGCTTCCGAAGCTCAGTCAACTGAACTGGGCCAAGTTCAGGTTGGTTCTGGGTTGAGAGCTTGTGACTGCAATCAGTTTTACTGTCCTGTTCTCTTGGGGAAAAGTGACAGTGGCCTCCTTGGGTACAGTATTCCCCCACCCCACTTGTTGAGAAAAAGTCTTGGCATTTGCATTTGGCAAAGTGCAGGGACATTGGTAGTCTTGGCATTTACGTTTGGCAAAGTGCAGGGACAATGTTAGCCTTGAGTCTTGCATTTGTCAAAGAGCAGGGACATTGGGAGTCTTAGCGCTGCATTAGGTGGCACAAAGACCTTTGTAGCCTGTACCTATATTGCTTGGCTGTGGTGCAGAGGCATTTTTAGACACTCGGGTTTTACATTAAGCAAAACATTCAGTTAAATAATAGAGAGTATGGCTACTACTATGGAGGCTATACTTAGAAAGGAAAGTAGTATTTCTAAAATAGAGAAGTGGGCAGCTAAGAAAGGAAAATATACATGGGAGCCCAGGTGTTTCAAAACCACTTGGCTAAGGCCACAGTCAGCCATGAAGGATGTGAGGCGACCATCCAGAGGCTTGGTAGCTGCTGTGCAAATCAAAGACCTCCCAGAACAGGACTTTGAAATTCACATACCCTGAGATCCCACAGTATCCCTAAATGCCCTCACTGAAGCTCCCTTTAACCCTGCATGGCAGGAATCTAAACCCCTTGCACCAGTGGTGGATCGACAAGTCAAATGAACTGGGGCTAGAGGCTGCCCAATTTGGGAGGAAATAAGGGAGACTATTTGGTGGACCCCCACATAGGTGAAAGCTGTAGCGGAGCAGCTAGGTCCCTTAAACTGGGGCACGGTGGTGCAGTGGATGGCCCAGGTCTGGCAGATGTATCCCACCATGGATGGGATGGATCTGACCCACCATAGATAGTTTACTGAAACAAGGAGTCATAGTCCAAATACAATCCTTCTGTAATGCCCCTATCTGGTCAATATAAAACCCCATCCCCCCTACCCTACCCTAACCCAACCCACCCACACCATCTCCCTTGGGAAAGGCCTGGTGGAACAGCCAGGTCTTACATTGTCTGCGGAAAGAGGGGAGGCCGGAAACCAAGCAGATCTCCAATGGGAGGGAGTTCCACAGTCGTGGTGTAGCCACAGAAAATGCCTTCCTCATAGTGGACACCCAGGAAACCTGGGGGACCTCGAGGAGGGCACCCCCAGTCAACTGCAGGGGTCGCTCCAGGACCCGGAGGGTGAGGCAGTCCTGCAGATAGGCAGGGCCTGTGACAGACAGGCCAGCCCCGGCCCCACTGATCCTGAGGAAGGGTGCGGGGACCTCAGCGAGAGTGAGAAGACATACCCGCTGCCGGCGGTGGCACTGGCGGGTTCCGGAAGCGAGGAGCAGACCCAGGGAGCCAAAGAACAGGCCGAATGGAGGCGAGAATCCAAACCGACAGGGAAGTCTCTCAGAGGCTTCTGGGTGTCCTGGCAAGAGGAGAGGGACTGGGAGCCTCGCGGGGAGTTGCTCGGTTGATGTCATCAGGGAGCACCCATCCAAAGCCGGCAAGAAAACGCTGCACCTGTGGGAGAGGCGTGAGAAGCCTTAAAAGGGACTCTAGCAAGACACGAGGGGGGAATGACTGGTGAGAGGATCTGGCAGTGCAGGTTTACCACGGGAGAGGACAGGAGCTGTAAAGGACTAGACCAGGGGATTACCAGGGAGAAGGGCGGGCGGTGGCACAGGGAAGAGGAGGTGAGGTGGAACTCACAGGGGAACAGGGGGGTGGTGCAAGGGATCCTAGGCTCAGGCCACGGCCTGTGTCGGCACCCCTACCGGAGGACAGGGTGGTGTCCCTGTCACTGTAGGGTGTATCCCGGAGATCAAGGGGGACTCCCCACCCGGTCGGCCCCGGATTTGGAAGCCGACTGGGCACACAACTAGGAGGTCATGGACAGGGCCCAAGCTGTTTAGGGCTTTAAAGGTCAACACCAACACCTTGAATTGGGCCCGGAAACCTACCGGCAGCCAGTGCAGAGAGCGAAACACCGGTGTAATATGCTCGCGTCGGCCCGTCCCTGTCAAGAGATGGGCCGCCGCATTCTGAACCAGCTGCAGCTTCCAAACCAGCACCAAGGGTAGTCCCACGTAGAGTGCGTTGCAGTAATCCAGTCTCAAGGTAATAAAAGCATGGATGACTGTGTCCAGATCCGAGTCCGAGACATACGGCCTAAGCGAACGCACCAGATGTAACTGGCAAATGCTCCCTTCACCATATCCGCCACCTGGGCATCCAGGCAGAGCTGTGGTTCCAGGAGCACCCCCAGACTCAGAACCTTAGAAACCAGGGGAGGGCAGACCCCATCAATGATGGGGTCACCACTCCCTTGGCCCTCCCCACAACCATCACCTCCGTCTTGTCAGGATTTAGCCTTAGGCAGCTCGCCCTCATCCAATCCCCCACAGCAGACAAACACCGGGTAAGCACCAAGACTGCTGGGCCTGAGTTGGAGGAAAATGAAAGATATAGCTGGGTGTCATCAGTATATTGATGACATCTCACTCCATACTCCCTAACAACCTCTCCCAGAGGCTCCATGTACACATTGAACAAGAGAGGGGATAAGATGGAACCCTGAGGTACTCCAAACGTGAGGCCTCTCGGGGAAGATGAAAACTCCCCCAGCACCACACGCTGGGTTTTCCTGGCCAGGAAAGAGCGGAACCATTCAAGAACAGTCCCGCCAATTCCTGCCTGGTCCAAAAGCCAAATCACCAGCAACTCATCATCAACGGTATCAAATGCAGCCGAGAGATCTAACAGGATCAACAGGGTTGAACGACCCCAGTCCAACTCACAGGAGAGGTCATTGGTCAAGGCCACAAGCGCAGTCTCTGTGCCATAACCTGGATGAAAGCCCGACTGCGAGGGATGGAGAAAATTAACCCGGTCCAAATGCCCCTGAAGCTGCTGAGCACCCGTTCAATAACCTTCCCTAAAAAGGGAAGGTTAGAGACTGGCCGATAACTGGCAGGGGCATAAACGTCCAAAGATGGTTTCTTCAGCAGGGGCTGCACCACCGCCTCCTTGAGACAGCCCAACACCCTTCCCTCCCCAAGGGTGGTGTTGACTATCCCTGCCAGCAGCAGCCCCAATATCTCTCGGCTAGCCTTAACCAGCCAGGATGGGCATGGATCTAGTTCACAATATGTGGCTCAAACAAACAGTCCCAAGAGCATCCCCTGCATCTGAGGGCGACACCACCTGAAACTCATTCCATAAAACAGGACAAGAAGGGGCTTCTACTGCCTCTGACCCATTCCCTGCTTAAAAAGTCGCATAAAAACTGTGGTGAATTTGAGTGATTTTATCCGCAAAAAAGTCTGCAAACAAATCACAGCAAGCATTTGATGAGTCTACATCCAGGCGGAGGGAGGCCGGACTGACCAGCCCCCTCACCACCCGGAACAGCTCAGCCAGGCGGGACTTAGCGAACGCAATGAGGGCAGCAAAGAAAACCTTCTTTGCTGTCTGCACTGCAACAGCATAGGTACGTAACCAGACTCTATGCTGCAATTGGTCAACTTCAGTATGCGAATGACGCCACAGTTGCTCTAACTGCCACCCTTCCTGTTTCATCCGCCGCAGCTCACCAGTATACCATGGGGAGCTGTGTTGTCGGCAACTCGGGAGTGGACACCTGGAAGCCACACAGTTGATGGCCTCCATTAGCACAATATTCCACCTGGACACAAGGTCATTGAGTGAGTGGCCATCGAGGTCAGAGGAAACATCCCCTAGGGCTATCTGGAACCTTTCAGGTTCCATAAGCCTTCAGGGGCAAACCAACCTAACTGGTTCCACACCCTCCCGAGGGCCGACATGTGCCAGGATATCTGCCCGAAGGAGATGATGATCCATCCATGACAAGGGCACTGTTGATACCTCCCCCGCCAATGGATCCCCCGCCTCAAGGCCTGTGCAAAATATCCAGGGTAAGTCTTCCAACATGTGTGGGGCCCACTACTCTCTGACTTGAGTGATAGGAGGCTTACTTCTCCCTCCCCTGTCTCCATTGACTTGCCTCCAAAGAAGGGGTCCTCTACCTCTTGTCTCCCCAGTAAATTAAAGATGCTACCAGCGTTGATGTTGTGGTGTGTCAGGGTTGCAAATGTGGGCGGAGACCCCTCGAGAACAGACGATGAGGTGAAAGGTCCGGTGATACCCCTGAAGGTCTGAAGCTGCATCCCTCAGAAAGCATCCCTCGAAGCCGAGTTCTTGTGCCAGATGGCAAACTTGTACACTCACAGTAACAATTCCAGGGCATTTGAGTTGATATACATGTTCAACACCGTTTCAAGTGAGGCCAGGTGCACCTGGAGGAATTATGCCAGTTGCACCCACAGAGGCTCCAGAGAAAGGATCCCGTTTTGCTACTCACTTCCCATGGCTGCAAAACCAACAGCAAAGGACACTGGCCTCCATGTGCAGTGCAACCCTCTCATGGGAGCTGCCAACCCCAGCATCCTTAGAGACAGAGAAGTGGGGATTTGCGATGCCATGAAAATCACTTCTGCAGCCTAGGCACCTGGGACTCTCCTCAACATCACAATCGTCATAAGTAATCGCAAGCAATCATCATAGGTACCGAGAGCCCCCAAGCCCCTGGAGATGAACTTCCAGTATCTCTGGTTGCCCCTGATGGAAAAAGGACCTCCCATGTAATTGCTAATTGGGAAACTTATGGGTGAGAAATTAAGGGAATCCATTTACACAAACAAGGACCACCTGACTGGGTCATTCCGTTAAGAGGAACCCACTGTGATATGTACAGACCGGTAATTCAATTTAAATTCTATGGCCACATTACCTTTGAGGAAGGCACCGCCTTGGAAGGGAGTTATAAATTAGAATTTGGAACAGGGGACCAAACCACTGTAGAGATTCACCCTATAACTGAACATGAGGAATCTTTACAGAAATTAAGAGCCCCGGACATGGGTTCACATGTCCTCAACCTAAATCAGTCTGAGAAGATACTTTTAAATCCTCAGGCTTCCCTGAAGGAGAACCAGGTTGGTCTAGACGGTATGAATATGTCACAGGCAGTACCCAGGTGCACTCCTTTCCTTAAAGTTATCCGGCAAGGGTGGTCCAAGTGGGTTGCAATGGGGCAACGCGTGACCCCCAAAACAAGGGCTAGGCGTGGGTTAACAGATTGGTTGGGGACAAACGGAGCAGGAGCCTCTTTCACAGACACAGTGAACATTGAAGTGTTAATGAATAAGGTGTCTTAGGCTACCAGGGACATGAGGAAATTAGATACCCCTATCACCAGATCATTTACCAAACTGACAGTCAGGCAGCTATTAGCAGGATTCTGCCCACTTGGGAAATGATTCTTGAAAAGGATAAACTGCTTATACGAGTACAATCTCTAAAAAATAATGTGTCATTGCCATTAGCCTTGTATGCAAGCCCAAAGTCTAGTCCAAAATGTAGCCATGGGGATGATCAGGCAATCAAAAGGGGCAATATTCCCATGGAACTAATCAATTTAATTAGAGCAACATTGACCAAAGGAGAAAATGACCTCCAAGACTGGTGGAAATTGGTAAATGTCAGTTTTGACTCCACCCAAAATCAGTTGAAATTGTTTATAGTGACAGTCACAGCTGCAGATGCTCTGCAAGTGTACCCAGTTGTCCCACTGGGATGGCAGATTGGCCATGACAAAGTGTTGTATTCCTGGGACCTCAACCGATTTGCTTTCCCTTGGAAGGGTAGTTTTAAGACTGTAAATAAGTGTGGGTGTCAACGAAGGGAAGAGCTGGGTTTCATATGTTTTAATGATAATTTAGAAGTACATGATTCTTGTTTTTCTCTACATCCTGGTAGTGACTCGTGTTCTTTCAAAGTAATGAAGAAATCCAAAACAGCATTAGTTTATATAGGGAAATGATGTGTATGTATTAGAACTATGGGTAACTATGTTATGCCTATTGTAAGGCTTTGTCTAGTCCTGGACTCCCAAGTACCCACCCAGGAAGCTTCTTTCTAGTATCCCAACTCTCCATTGTGAGTTTCTGTGTGGCTTTGTCCCCTGGTCTCTACAGTTGACCCAAGCCTCCCATCGTAGAGTTGAGTTGCTTTTGGATGTGGACATGCATGGATCTCCTGTGCGGATCTGTTCCAAGGGTCTTCCAGGCTTAGGTCTTTCCCCCTCTCCCTCCCAACTCATCGCAGGATCTCTGGGGCTCACCCGTCCCCTTCACAACGGGCAAAGGAGAGGTAATCTCTTTCCCACCTTCCTCGCATTCCCTCCCCCCCCTCTTTTTCTCTCTGCTTCGAACTTAAGAATTTCCACCCCTCCCTTGAAGACTTCTTTGCCGCTCGCCTAAACACTCTCTCTCTCTCTCTCTCTCTCTCTCTCTCTCTCTCTCTCTCTCTCTCTCTCTCATGTCTCTGACCTTGGGCAGAATAGCCTACTTTCTGTTCTCCACAACTTGGAGTCCTCCTCCACACTGTTTAGTTTAGTCCTATAATTACCAGTCCAGACTAGGCAGCACCGTTTGTATGTGTCTTAGCCCTGATAAATAAACATCCCCTCTTTCTATGGAATATTTCTTGTTTCTGTTATGTCTTTTGGAAGGAAAAGAGTGTAGACCAATGAGTTGTAGTGCGCCACAACCTCAGACTGAATCCCTAGCATGCATGGACCCTAGGCGACTGAAAAGACTAATTCCCCAAATTTTGAGCTCTTGCCTAGTGGGCACTGGGACCTTCCCCTCCCAGGACCCCTGTGTTCGTGCGTGAAAGAAGGTAACACAGTTGACCCATTTGGTCTTACTGGACCTATCAGCTGCTTTTGATACAGTTGACCATGAGATGTTGGTGACTTGTCTGTGGGACCATGCAGGGGTGGGCGGGATCATTCTTGAATGGTTCCACTCTTTCCTGGATGGGAGAACTTAGCGTGTGGTGCTGGGGGAATGTTCATCGTCCGCCGGGACCTCATTTGTGGGGTTCCACATGGTCCTATTCTGTCCCCTCTCCTGTCCAACGTATATATGCAGCACTTGGGTGAGGTTGTGAGATGGCTGGAGGTGCAGTGTCATCAATATGTTGATTATACCCAGCTTTACCTCTCACTTTCAGCAGACCCAGGCCCAGCAGTCTCCTTACTTACCTGGTGTCTTGCAGCTATGGGGGAGTGGATGTGGGTGAACTGCTTGAAGGTGAATCCCGACAAGATGGAGGTGATGTTGGTGGGGAGGACTGAGGGAGTAGAGGCCCCCATCATTGATGGGGTGCATCCTGCCTTGGTCCCTCAGGTTCACAGTCTGGGCATGCTCCTTGACCGGAGCATGCTCCACCTGAATATCCAGGTGGTGGGTGTGACAATGAGCACGTTTTGCCAATTACATCTGCTGTTACAGCTGCGGCCGTATATTTCGGACTATGACCTTGCCACCATCATCCATGCCTTCATCACCTCGAGGTTGGATTACTATAACATGCTCTACGTGGGGCTAACCTTGGTGATGGTCTGGAGGCTGCAGCTGATGCAGAATGCAGCAGACCACTTCCTTATGGGGACAGGTCGCGGGGAGCACATAACTCCAGTGCTTTGCTTACTGCACTGGCTGCCTATAGCCTTCTGGGCCCGATTCAAGGTGTTGGTGCTTAACCATAAAGCTCTACACAGCCTGGAGTCTGCCTACTTGCAGCACCGCCTCACCCACCGAGTCCTGGAGCGGCCTTTGCAGTCGTCCAGGACCACCCTCTTGGAGGTCCCCTGAGTTCAGCGGGGGGCCACATTGAAGAGGGCATTCTCGGCCATGGTGTCCAGTTTGTGGAACTCCCTCCCAGCAGAAGTCTGTCTGTCCCTGGATCTCCTCTCCTTCAGACACCAATGTAAAACTTGGCTTTTGGAGGGGGATATGGGTAATGGGTAGGTTGAGGTGAGTTGGGTGTGCAGGGAGGGTTTTCTGACCACCGTTTTGTACTTTTAATGTGTTATTTGTTTATTTATTTTTAAGTTTTTATATTCTGCCATATCCTGCCTAAGCAGCTCAAGGCAGCTTACAATAATCATAAAAATATCAATCATCATCATCATCATCATCATCATCATCATCATAAAATAAGAAGTTAAAAACACCACCAAGTGGAGCAGAAAACAACCCCCCTTCCTAGCCCCCCACCCCCACCTTACCCCCCTCCCTCACTGAAAGCCAGGCAGAACAACCAGGTTTTACATTGACATTTAAATGAAGAGAGGTCTGTGGCCACCCAGGCCTCCGTGGGAAGGGAGTTCCACAGCTGTGGTGTGGCTTCCGAGAATGCCTTTTCCATTGTAGCCCCACAGGATACCCAGGGGACCTCAAGGAGGGCACACACACCCCCAATGACCGCAGGGGCCGATCCAGAACCTGGGGGACTGAGGCGGTCTTGCAGATAGGTGGGGCCCAGACCCATATAGGGCTTTATAGGTCAACACCAACACCTTGAATTGGGTCTGGAAGACTACAGGCAGACAGTGCAGAGAATGGAGCACCAGTGTTATGTGCTCCCGGCGACCCATCCCCCGTAAAGAGATGGACTGCCGCATTCTGCACTAGCTGCAGTCTCCGAGCCATCACCATGGATAGCTCCATGTAGAGTGCATTGCAATAGTCCAGTACTGAGGTGATGAATGCATGGATGATGGTAGCCAGGTCAGCGTCTGAAACATATGGCCGAAGCCGATGCACCAGATGTAATTGGCGAAACACGCCCCTTGCCACAGCATCCACATGGACATCCAGGTGGAGCTGAGGATCGAGGAGCACGCCCAGACTACGGACCTGAGAGACGAGGGTGTGTGTGCACCCCATCAATGATGGGGGCCTCCACTCCTTTGCCCCTACCCACCAGCATCACCTCTGTCTTATCAGGATTCAGTTTCAGATGGCTCGCCTTCATCCAGTCCCCCACAGCCGCCAAACACCGAGTAAGCACTGAGACTACAGGCTGGGGTTTGATTTGTATTTTATATTTTTATTGTATGCCACCTCGGGCTGCCATGAGCAAGAGGGGGCGGGGCGGGTTATCAAATTTGGATAAATAAATAAATAAATAAATAAAATAATGTCTCTATATAAATTTATGGTGCAACCGCATCTTGTGCAGTTCTTGTTGCCCCATGTCAAAAAATATATGGTATAGGGGTTGGTTGGGTTGTGGGGGAGGTCGGTGTTTTGAGGTTAGAGGGGGTTTGGGAGGGGATAGGAAAGCTTTTGGAGGTGGTTTACGGATAGGGTTTTAGGGAGGGGATTGGGTTTTGTATGTGTTTTACGGATTTTTATTAATTGTAAGCCACCCTGAGCCAAATTGGGAAGGGTGGCATATAAGCTTAAATAATAGTAGAAATAGTAGAAATAGAAAAGGTACAGAGAAGGACAACAAAATGATAAAGGGTGTGGAACAGCTCCCCTATGAAAAGAAGCTTGATAGGTTGGGGCTCTTCAGCTTGGAGAAGATGCGCCCGAGCGGGGATATGATCGAAGTTTGTAAAATCATGAGTGGTGTGGAACAAGTAAACAGGGAATGGTTATTGACCCTCTCAAATAGTACTAGAACTAGGCGGCACCCTATGAAACTAACAAGTAGCAGATTTAAAACAAATAAAAGTATTTTTTCACTCAACACACAATTATGTTGTGGAATTTGTTGCTAGAAGATGTGCTCACGGCCAGTAGTATAGCTGGGTTTACGTAAGGATTGGACAAGTTCCTGGAGGATAGGTCCATTAGCAGCAATTAGCTGGGTAGATTTGGGGAAACACTCATGGGGAATAGATCGCCCCAGTCTGACCTGAAACTGACTGAAATTGGCCACTGTTGGAGAGAGGTGCTGAGCTCAATGGACCATTGATCTGACCCAGTATGGCACTACTTATGTTCTTATGTTCTCACTTAAATATCGGAATATTGCACTTGAACACAACTGTAAAGAATTTCTCTCCTGCAAATCATGAGTTATTTACAATAAAGCAAAAGTCATTAACCTCAATGAAAGGCTGACAGATCTGATGTATGACAGATTTAACTATAAAATAGTTTTGTTTCTAGCCGTGAAATAAAATTGGTTTCTAAACAGTAGCTTGTTGAGGCACAGTTGCAAGAGAGACACTGTGATTATGAAATTTCTACTGAGCTAGCAATAGAGATGTAAATGTTTTAGATCAAAAGAATAATGTAGCAGGAGGGGGTTGCTCTCTCCCCCTTTTCCAGAAACAGAACTGTGTTTTGTGTTTGCCTGCAAGTTGATTACCGGGAAGTACATTTCTTCTGATGCTTTATCAGAGTGACCATTAATAATGATTTTGTTTTAACTAATGAAACTGGAACAACATATAACAAATTTACTATGGAACAATATCACAAAAATAGTTTGTTTTGTGTTCAGAGAAAGATATTATTCAGCTTGCTAGCACGGTTTTTATGCATGTGAGTAATCCTTGTCTGCTCAAATAATTGGTTGATTTGTTAAGGTTTGCAGAACTATGTTCATGAGTTCTTTAATATAAAAATGATTTTTTTTTTGTACTAACGATCTATACCACATGAATTTGCTTACAACATTTTTTTTTTTGACTGCTAAGGTAAAAAAAGGGTACAAAATCATTTACATGTTTTCAAGAGCAAAACTGTATTAGATATTGGTCACTGGTAAACTATAAAGAAACCTAATTGTATACTAAAAATATTTTACAAGCTGTCTTAGCCATTAAAAAAACAATTACTACATTTGGGAAGCTGCTTCTTCTTTCTTTTCACTTAATATAAGAACTGCCATGTGCCCAGGAGATATATATATATATATATATATATATATATATATATATATATATATATATATAATAAGTTTAACAACTCGTGACCTTAAGTTGTGACTAAAAGAAGATACAAAGAAATACATAATATACATAAACAAGTAAAATTGTTCATAATAGACTAAAAACGAAGTATCTAAAAGTAGAAGGTTATACAGCATATAAAAATAGAACGGATAAAAATAAGTACCTAATATACAGAAAATCAAGTTCTTTTAATTAGAGCCATAGCCATATTAGCAAGAGCATGGATCATAATAGAATCGTTTACACAAAATGAAAAAAGTAGCAGCTGGTAAGGGGACCAATAAGGTCTATTTTGGAGCAAGGGAGCCAGAAACTTGAGGCGGAGTTTCTCTGTAAAAGGGCAGATAAATAACAGATGGAGGAGATCTTCAATTTGGTTTAGCGGGCAGCTACATACTCTAGAGGAGTACGGAAGCCCCTTCCTCCTTGCATTCAGCACCCTAAAGGTGATAAGGTCAAACCTGAGGAGTGTAAGAGCCCTTCTCAAATGTGGGCTATCCAAAACAGTGAGATACAATTTTCTTCCCGGGATTATCTTAATATGTTTGTAAAGAGGAACCGATTTCAATTTTCCAATCTTTTGTCTATCTTTAGCAATTGCTAAATCTGTCAATTGTCATAGAGTAAATAATTTAATACTAAAATTGGGAAGAGAGACAAAGCTTTCATAGACTGCCCCAATGATCGCAATAAAATAATTTTTTTTTTAATGTCACAGAAAGGTGCAACGCAAGGAATCAGATTCTGCAAGACAGAGACTTGGGAGTCTATCCTCCGTCATGCTCCGAACTCTCAACCAAAAGGAAATCTGAGCAAAATCCAGCTTTACCTTAACTGGTAGCGCACCTGTTTCTAGGTGCACAAGAGCAGCTGGGGTCAGAAAGAATTGCTTTCTGCTCTTAGGGACAGAAAGAATTGCTCTAAGGAACCAATTTTGAAAGAACTCCAGCTTATATCTTAAAAATGGGCCGCATACTTCTGCACCATAAAGGGTTCGGGGGCTGGCTTTCAAGTCAAGCAGTTTTAATGCAGGTGCTATAAGTTTCCCGCTGTTCTATCTCCAATATTTTAGGAGCCCACCAATAGATTGATCCATCTTGATTTTTAAACAATTGGCATGTTTAAACCATGTGCCTGAGGCAGAAAAAGTCAAGTCCAAATAACAATAGGAGTTCACTTGCTCTAATTTAACATTATCTAGAACCCAATTAAATTTAGAGTAAGATTTGGCTGCTACAAGAACTTTGGTTTTCTCATAATTAATTGATAGATGATTAGTTTTACAAAAAGATCCCAGTGCGTCCAAAAGTTTCTTCAGGCCCAGCCTGGCATTGGAAATTGAAACCATGTCATCTGCATAAAGCAATATGGAAAGATGCCTATTCCAAATAGCCACTGGGAAAAACAAATCTCTATTACTACTGAGTTCCATAATTATTCCATTTATAAAAAAGTTAAAAAGGAAGGGAGCCAGAACACACCCTTGTTTCACCCTGTTTGTGACAGGGATGACATCTGTAAGATGGCCTCTCGGGGAATATCTAACTCTCAGCTGCGTATTGGCATAGAGCGAACGTACTAGGAAAATCAGTCTTCTATCCATGCTGGTAGAAAATAATTTGCCCATAAAAGCTTCCTATCTATAGAGTCAAAGACTGCTCTAAGATCTACAAAAGAAAGGAATAACGAGCCTCTTCTGACCCTGACATACTTATCCATTAGATACATTAAGGTAAAGCAGTGGTCAAGGGTTGAATGTCCTGCCCGGAAACCTGCTTGTTCTTCTGGGAAGTATGAGGCTGTATTTGCCCAGGCCTCCAATTTGACGAGTAAATAGCGAATGCAAAGTTTCTCGATCACATTTATTAAGCTAATAGGTCTATAGTTTGATGGGAGGTCTCTATTCCCCTTTTTAAACATTGGAATAACAATGGTAATATTCCACCCAGCAGGAACTAAGCCTGAAGAATTTATGGCATCAAACAAGATACAAACAATAGGAAGCCACCAATCTATTTTGTGCCTTAGCAAATTCCCAATGATTCCATTCACACCCGGTGCCTTCCCTAGGGGAATTTGCTCCAGTAAAGCTCTAATTTCAATCGGGTTTACCAAAGGCCACAAGGGAAGATCCTGGAATGTACTCACATCCAAAACAGGAATATCTAGGAATTGATTAAAAGTCCATGAAAAATGCAGTTCCCATGCAGCCACTGTAATGTTTGGATGCAAATCGAGGAAGCACATTCCATTATGGACTAACTGCCAAAACTTTGAATGGTTCCCTTCCAATATTGAAGCAGCCAAAGCAGAACACAGGGTGCGTTGATGCGCTAACCTTTTAACTCTGAGCAGTTCCCTATAAGATTTCTTTTGAAGAGCATACTGAAAATAGGTCGTCCTGGACCTACAGTGTTTAAGTTGTCTAGCTGCCTTACCTAGAGATTTTTTAAGGGTAAAACACTCCTGGTCATACCAGGGTATTTTTTCAATGGAATTATTATTCCATTGTTTTGAGACCTAGTCTTATTTTAAATTTCAAAAACCTTATTTTTAAATAGGTCTATCAAAGAAGAAAACGCTTCAAGAGCCTCTTCAGGAAAAATAAAGTAAGATTCTAATGAAATATTTTAGAGAAAATCCACTTCTTCAGACATAAGTTGCATCCAGCTGTTCCAGGTGGTGCGGGGGCTGGTCAGTCCAGCCTCCCTCTTCCTGGACAGGGACTTGTCCCAGGCCCACTGTGAGGAGTTTGACATCTACGTTGCAGACAAGATCGATCAGATCCAGAGTAATTTCGACACTGGGTTGGATGCAGTAGGTGAGGAGCGTGAAGTTATGGAGGCACCGTCTGGTTGATCTTTCTGGGAGGAGTTTCAGGACGTGACGCTGGCCGATGTGGTGGATGTCTTGTGTTCGAGCCACAAGTTGTGAATTAGATCCGTGCCCATCCTGGTTGGTGAAAGCCTCCAGGGAGATATTGGGGTCAGTTCTGGTGAGGGTGGTTAACGCGTCCCTTCGGCAGGGGAGGCTGTCACCCAGCCTCAAGGAGGCTGTGGTGCACCCCCTGCTGAAGAAGCCTCGCTGGATGTGGACGCACTCGCCAGCTACCGTCCTGTCTCTAATCTTCCCTTTTTAGGGAAGGTTAGTGAACGGGCAGTGGCTCTGCAGCTCCAGGCGCATCTGGACCGTATTGGTTTCCTTGACCCCTTTCAGTCTGGGTTCCATCCCAGCTATGGTACTCAGACGGCAATAGTGGCTTTGGTGGACGATCTCCGCCACAGTGACGGCCCTCGCCTGAGGGAGCCTGGGGCAGTGCCCTGCCCCCACTCTCCTCTGCCATCCCCCCGGTGCCACTGACACAGAGCGCTCACTGACTGAGTACTCTGTCTCTGCCGGGCAGCTGAAATTGACATTGGAGCACCACGCTGCTCTGACTGCTGCAGCTTGGCTTACAGTCAGAGCAGCACGGTGCTCCAATGTCAATTTCAGCTGCCCGGCAGAGACAGAGCGCTCAGTCAGTGAACGTTCTGTCTAGAGTCCCAGAAGGGAGAAACAGACTGAACACATGCCGGGCGGCTGAGCATTCAGTCCAAGCGCGCTGCTGGGAAATGATATTTCCCACCCGCGGCAGTTTTGTATTGAGCCCTATGGGCTCAATGCTAAGCCTCACCTGGGTGTTCAGTGGAGGCGCTCGGCGGTGAGATGCTGCTAAAGTACACATGCTTGAACTGACTCAGTTGAACATGCGTGCTACAGTACATCTCGCCATCGAGTGCCTCCACTGAACCCTTACCTTAACTGCCTCTGCCTGGTGCCTGCCTGCCTGCCTGCAAACGGTGAGTAAAAAACACATTCGGGGGGGGGGGG
>QEPC01008677.1:3670918-3689704 GCA_003113815.1 Sphenodon punctatus | reverse complement strand
AATTGAGGTTTTGAAATCATGAGATGTAACTGTTAGTCTGGTGATCTGCCTGCTTTTAAACCTGGCAGAGGAGGTGAATATAACCTGCCTAACTGAAATTGCTGGATTAAGTAATGTAATGTCCATCCAATGTTAACCCTGGGAACTCCTTGCTGCTGGCTGGGTCATGCCCTGGCTCCTTGCTGCTGGCTGGTTTAATGTGGCATTCCGCAGGGTTCGATCTTGTCTCCTCCTTTGTTTAATGTTATCCCTGACTCTGCCTACCATATCCCTGGCTCCGCCCCAGGCTAGACTCTGCCCCTAGACCTGCCGGCCTTATTACCCCAGTGTCCCTCCAATATCAAAACCCACCAGCTGCCCCTACTCCGTTGGGAGATGAATGCAGGACATTCTACATTCTTGATCCTGTTAGATCTCTCAGCCGCTTTTGATACCATGGACCATGGGTGACTGCTGAGACGGCTTCGAGACCTGGGGGGTCTGGACAGGACTGTCCTTGGGTGGTTCCACTCATTCCTCTTGGAGAGAAGCCAGCAGGTGGTGCTGGGAGCTGAAACATCGAACTCCCGGGCATTGACCTGCGGCGTTCCGCAGGGTTCGATCTTGTCTCTGCTTTTGTTTAATGTGTATATGCAGCCCCTGGGGGAGATCGTGAGAGGGTTCAGGGTGCGATGTCACCAATATGCTGATGATACTCAGCTGTACCACTCATTTTCGACCGACCTATGTCCTGCTGTCTCGTTGCTTTCCCAATGTTTGGAAGCCATGGCAGATTGGATGCGGCAGAGCAGACTGAAGCTCAATCCTGATAAGATGGAGATGATGGTGATGGGTAGGGCAAGGGAGATGCCTGCTCCTCTGGTGGGGGGGGGCTGCCCTCCCATAGCCCAACAGGGTTGGAGTCTGGGGGTGGTTTTGGATCCGGGCCTCCGTCTGGATCGGCAGGTGGAGGTGGTGGCTAAAGTTGCCTTCTGCCAGTTGTATCTAGTACGGAGGCTGTGCCCATACATTTCAGGGCCCGACCGGAAATAAATAAATAAATAAGCAAAGTATCAACTGTAATGGCAGTTTTAGGGTTCCATTTGATACGAAAATAATCATGGGGCTTAAGGTCAATTGTATTAAAATTAAGGTGGTTAAGAGTTAATTTCAGACTTGGCAAAGAAAAACAAGCAGTAAGTGGCTGGTGGTCACTAAGACCTACCATAAGGACTTGAAAACCACCAAATCTACCAAAGAAATTAGCAGGGACACAAATATAGTTGATTACACTAAGACCTAACCTAGAAATAAAGGTAAAATCTCCACAGGAGTCAGAAGAAAAATTACCATTTTAAAATTTCCATCTGCCTTTGTACAAAAATTGCAGAAGTTGAACACCCATAGCATTTAGGACTTGATCTTTTGAGTTACACAATGGTAAGAAAAAGTCATTGTCCTCATCAATGTCAGCAAGTTGTGCCTGTGTAACAATTTAATTGCCTATTCTGGCACTGAAGTCCCCAAGAAGAACAATTGGTTAAGAAGGGTACAGCCCCTCCAGAGTCTCAATCAGACCTTCCAGGGAACCCCAGAAGGGGATAGGTTTGGCTGTATTTTTAGATGGAGGAATATAAATGTTGATTAAAATAATACCTTCATCCTGCCCCCAAGTAAATCTAACAGCCAAAATGTTCTTACAGGTAGTCTGGATCTTAAAACCCATGATCTTAAGTGATAGTTTGGATAAAATAAGTAGGCCACCAGAAGGACGCCCAAACTTTCCTGTTTTGGTCACAGGGGTATCTCCAAATTGAAAACCAGGAAGCAACAAGAGCTTGGAATCAAGAAACCAGGTTTCTTGAAGACATAAAAGGTCAAATTTGTTTAAAATATCAAGAGACTCTGGAGCAAAAAGTGTTCTCCAACCCACTATATTCCATGTAAATAGTGACAGATTCAAATCATTAGAATTCATATTAGTAATAGAATAATGTCAGGTTTTACTGGGGTAGGGATCTGGTAAGATCGGGGAGGCATCAGAAGCAGCAATAATGTTAGTTTGCACCTTTTAATTTAAGGGTAAGGTCAGAGCCTCAGGAGCAGAAGTCAAGGTGCAACATAAAAAAGGATGACCAATCTCCTGGGGCAGGGGGGCAGAGGCGGTAGCGGTAGAATGTAATTCAATATTAGGCACAATAGGAGGTGAAGAAAAAGGTTCCTCGATGGGATAATTTGGAGAGTGATCTAGATTAGAAGATGGAGATGTGTCTTCTCCCAAGGGGGGAAGTGGAACCTGGGACGATTGACCCAGCTTAGCCTTTTCGAGGAATTTCATATTGGTTAAATGAGTCAGGTCATGGGAAGGTAGATACTTGTGAGCTGGAGCTACATAATCAAGTACTGAGCAATTAATACTCTCCTGAATAAGGCTAAGTTTCCCTTTAATTTGGTCTTGGTCAATAGGGGGCAGTGCACTGAAGGTGTTGATAATCTCTCTCTCAGTTTGAACTGTACTACTTCTGTCAAAACAGAAGGTTACAACTTCTGATGTAAATTATGTCTTGGTGAAATAGGCTCAACCTCTAGAAGAAGGGGCTGGGCTGAAGATGCCTCCATTAATTCCGTTTAAGATTGAGACTTATTAGATTGAGCAGGAGGAGCATAATTACTCAAGTTAATTGAAAAAAAAAAGTCTGGGCCTTCCTAGGCGAAGTAACATCCCTTAACCTATGGGACTGCTCATGAGAAAATACTGTATCTATAGAGACCCCCCATTGCCTTAGGTACTTCTGGGCCTGGACTTCTTTCTGTAAAAAAAAAAAGGGGGGAGTTAAAGTACGCCTTACAACAAATAAAAGAAAAGCTATGAGACAGATGAATAGTTTTATCTATAATGCCAGAATCAACATTTAAAGACAACAAGAAGGATAAGTTCCTGGCAATAGCTGATTTATCGTTCCAACTAGGGGTTATCCCATTAGGTGAAGGTCGAATTTTAAACCAGACAGCCCTATCATGAAAAACAGTATGGTGGGAGTCCCTGTTACATCTGTTTGCCAAGATCTCATTCCTACTTGGGATTGGAGGCTTGCCTGAGGAGATATAAGTGGAGTCTCCAACAAGAGAACGAGAGCCGGAGACTGTATTAGAGTAGGGCTGAAATACTGTACCGCTGCGGCAACACTTACTGGCAGAAAGTGCTATTCCGCACAAAGCAGCACGATTAGGAAAGGGATGCTATTTTCGCATCTTGTATCGTGGCTTTCATGGTTGCCGCTGATGTGCTGTCGCAAATTGCAGATCTGACACGGAAGCGTCAGGTTTACCACAAAGTTCGACCTTTCACTGAAGCACGGCAGCTTTGTATTGTGATCCCTTGCCGCATGTTTCCACCGCCCAGCAGCAGTGCGGGATTCTCCCACCGCTGCGCAACACATGCGGTGACCCCCTGGGCCGGGCCAGGGCTGGTCCCCTGTGCCCCCGACCATGATGACCGACACCAGTCTGATTGGCTTCAGAGACAGTACACACACACAGAGACTGCCTGTACCTTTTGTTTCCATTTAAAAATGGGGTTGCTCCCATTTGATCCCTTTTCTCCCCCACCTCCCCCCTATGCGGCCCTGAGGACGAAGTTTTGTAGCCGACCCTCTGGGACGGACTCGAGAAGAGAGAATCCTTCTGATGACGAGTGAATTATTTGATCATTCATCTCATACACTCCAATGAAAAGTTATTTGTGTCAGTTACTTTGACTACAACATGATACATATCTATTTTGTTTGCCGATGGTTGTTGTTGTTGTTGTTGTTGTTGAGACTGAGAGCTTTGTGTTATTAACTGGGAAATTCATTAATTTGCCTTTGTGCCCCTGGCCCCTGCACCGTCAGGCAGCGGGATAGAGGGACTCAGTTAGTTTTATAATTAGTTATGGTTAGGTATGGATGGACTTGGGAAGGAAGGATCCATGCATATGGCATACCACCTCACCAAGTCGTCTGGGCCGGGGGGACTCCCCCCCAAGAACGTGCTTCTCCAGTCCCTAGTCCCTCCTCCCTTTGACTTTGACCCTGGCCTGGCGGGCGGGAGGGGGGGTGAAAGAAGCTGAAGCGGCTGCAGACAGTCTCCCACTTGTATTATGTTATGGGATGGGGGGAATATGGGATGGGACAGGATGAGACCCATGCAAGTGGCTTTTCAGAGTTTGCAAGCAACCCTCACCCTCCCGCCACCATGGTCAACATTATAAGTCAAAGGGACCCCATGCAGCGCGTTGCCTGCTGCAGGGCCACTGTGGCAGGGTGGGCATGAGAGCTAGCTGGGGCAGCAAGATAATGGGGAGGCCTGCTTTGAATTTGATTTCGCACACAGTCGGTCACACACAAAATAATTGGGGTGGGGACTGCCAGTCCACCTGCTAAAATAAACGTATTTGTGCTACCTATGCGTTATGCTTATGCCCGGGAATGCAACACATCTAATTGAGGCTTTGATGTATTTTCTTTTGTGGAGAATGAGGGGTTTTGTGAACTGATGGAGGGAATGGCCCCACGATGGAAGGTCCCTTCAAGGTTATACTTTGCCACTAAGACAATTCCCACACTGTATCATGAAACATGCAAAGCAGTTAAATCTGCTATGCATGCTTGTGAAGTTGCAGTTGTGCACCTAACAACAAACATGTGGACCAGTGCGCAGCTCATGGAATACCTCTCCATTAATGGCCACTGGATACAGCGGGATGCCAATAATGTACTGCAAAGGCAACAGGGTATACTTGCTTTGGAACACTTTTCACAAGTTCACACAGCAGAAAACATAAGTCGCAAATTATTACAGCTGACAAAGCAGTGGTTGCAGCCTCTTGGTCTCTCGGTTGGCTTCATAGAAGCAGACAATGGGGCTAATATCGTTAAAGGGATTTGTGATGCTGATTTTGAGAGCGTTGCTTGCATGGCACATTCACTGCACCTTGTTGCAAAGAGATTTCTGGAAGCTGATAAATTTGTTCCAGAAATTATCAAAAGAGCAAAGAAGTTGGTGGCACACTTTCGCCGATCGACAGCATTTGGTCATCAGCTACGGAACATACAGAGGGAGAGAAAACTTCCATGTCAGTTTTTTCCACTTGATGTCTGCACATGTTGGAACTCAACATATAATATGCTAAAGAGATTGCACTCACAACAACTTGCAGTGGACACTTACTTTGTTGTGGCATCCAAGTCAGTCCTAAAAGACACTGCTGAAATACAGTTGACAGTGACACAGTGGGATACTATTGAAACACTGCTACTGCTGCTGGAGCAGTTTCTTGCAGATTCTTGCAGAATTTGTCAGCAAGGCAGATGCAATGCTCAGCGAGACCTTGGCCGCGTTTGTCTTATTAAAGAGCAAAGCGGAAGATCTCGCTGAGAGATTTGCTGCGAAGGATGATCCACAGAGTGCGGCTGCTGCTACAATGGCCCGTACCTTACAAAACTTGATTTACGAGAACCCACAGTTTCAGACTATGACTCGTAGTGCGCAGTACCAGACAGCAACAGCTCTGGACCCACGATTCAAGAAGGTTAAAAAGATCTTGGGTGGTGATGAATCGGCAGATGCTGCAAGGCAGGACATTGCACAGAAGTTGGTTTGCTCTCTGAGCGAGAAGACATATGTTGCAGATAATGAACATACTGTCATCAGTGCAGAAGACCAGACAAAAGGGCATGTTTCATCAGTTTGGTCTGATTTTAAGAAATATGGCCTCCTGTCATCAGATTGTGCACTAAGTGGCACAAAATTAACAGGAACGGATCCTCAGCATTGGCCCATGTCACACACAGCAGCAGAGGACATTTATGACCAGTACCTCATGTCTCCAGGGGTGGTGGGCATGAGTACAGATCCACTCATTTACTGGAATGCAAAAAAAGAAACTTGGCCGACACTCTATAATTTTGCAATATCCCACCTTGGTTGTCCGCCCAGCAGTGTGCCATCTGAAGGTCTATTCAGCTGTGCTGGTGCAATTCTGGGCGATAAAAGAACTAGCCTCTCCAGTGCAAATCTAGAACGGTTTGCGTTGATACGCATGAACAGGGCCTACCTTCCAAAAATTAACAAGGACTTTCTGAAAGGCACAGATGAGGAAATTATGCAGCTAACTAAAGAGGCATTGGAACTTCAGCAAAAGAGCTGTGATCCTGAGGATGACATGTGCGAGGGCATACAGAACCATTGTTGAGAAGGCAAGCACTAACTGTGCAAGTGCCACTACGTGTGTGCATCGCAATGGAAGTACTATTGCTTAACTAGGTTGCAGGCAGCCTTCCATGGCATTACTGTGTTGTCCTCTGCTATTCATAATTTAAATCTGTGTTCTGTTGCTTTCCTTTCCTTTTAAAACCAAACAGCTATTCATAGAAATTACTTGGATCACTGCCTTGGAAGAAGGTTTTCTTGTCACACATGCAAGCATGCACTGACACTGATTGGTGCTGTGCTTGGAGGGCATGGAACTCCATTAGAAAGTTGAGATGATGAGGATCCTCATCCTGGCATTCTCTGCAAGACAGTGGTGTCGCAATATATGAAGTCACTCACCAACTGAAAGTTAAGTGTTCTCGAGTACAAAGTGATCACTGGCTGTGTGCCCTTATCCCTCCTGGATTTCCGTGTGTCTGTCAGAATGTTCAGGCTGCCAAACACATCATACAACTTTCTGGTACATCCTGAAACACTCTTACCCCCATGTATCCGTCTAGAAGTGTGAGGTCAACTGTCCTGTGTTGTGTCTTGTTCCTTCCCCCTCCCCATGTGTTAAAATTAAGGTTTGTAGAACTTCAACATCAGGTCAGGGCTGGGTCTTTTCTACCTCCATTTCAGCCAATGTGAAAAGGGACGCACTATACCCCCTTTGCACTGTGCGTGTCCTCGGCAATTGGCTTATCTTGCCTTCCTCCTATGACTTGAGCACCATGAACACTTTACCTAGTGAAACATTTCTGTTCGTTGTGCTGCTTAACATACGTGGTTGAGGTATCCCACAATACAATGGGTTTTGCTTGGTATACATAATTCTGTGTTGCTGTAATTCTTCATTGTAAATTGTTTATCTTAATCAGCCATCCAAATCAATCACAATAATTACTTTTTGCTGCCACTGCATGTTATTGTGCCATTTGATATTATCATAGTGTCAAGTTTAGAGTGGGCAGGGGCAAGTGGCCTTGAAAGAGTGACATACAGTACTGCAGGAATTAGAAAACAACCAGGTCATATGATTGCTGACTCTGCTTCTTTCTTTTTATTCAGAACCATACTCCACTGCCTTGATCTGCATATGGACTTGTGGGATGCTTTTGTACAATAAAAACTGTTCCTATTCTTCAGGGATTCATATTTATCTGATTGCCATTTTTACATGGAGTCGGGAAGGAATTTTCCCACCACTGGATCCTTTTCCCCCCGATCTAATATACAGGTTTTTGGAACTTTTACAGATGGGTTTTGCCTTCCTCTGAAGAATAGATATACTTACTTTTGATTACAAAGTAAACAATTACCAAAAATAAGAACAAATCTATGCAATAAACAGTAATTGGATACCTGTACTCGTTGTGCTTGGTGCAGTCTTGTTTGTATGTTTAAACAAGAAAGGTACCTGGACTGCTCTGCTTAATTACATACATAGTGAGGAACCCCATTGGCCAATTATCATCACCTACAGCAATTTGGATAGGTTGCCAGTTTCAGAAATCTCTCTCTCTTACTGCTCAAAATCAAAAAGTCCCTCCCTGCTCGGTTATGCTGCCACACAAAAAAAACAACCTCAGAGCATATGGACAAGAAACAGTTTTGGTACAAAAAACATACTTCTTTCTGTGTTTGCTTGTGTGTATGTGTATGTGATTGCAAGCTGCTGCTGTAGCAAAGCTAGTGCTAACCCACAGCCTTTCTTTTTTGTACTGGTGGTTATTTATTTATTTATTTATAAATATTTGTTATTAGCCACCCCCTCATGTCTACACCATCTCGGGGCGGCGTATGCTACTATCTTATAAAAGGAGAGACAGAGACAGGCCATTCCCTGAATCCACCTGGCCAGGCCCTGCCTAGTCCCTCCCTCCTCCCCATTCCCAGTCCTTGCCCTGAACGCTGTGGTCTGCTGTTACAGACAGTAACTGTGAATAGAAACCTCCTTCTGCCAGACCGAGATCTCATACTTATCACCCCTGGAAAAAATCTCAGCCTGTGAGGTTTATAAAAAAAAAAAAAAAAAGGTCCCTCCCTTCCTGCCCTGCTGTGCTGATTGACTTTGCAGAGGACACTGCCCTTCAACTTTGTAATGCAAATCGCAGGTGAATGTTTCCCATTCCAAGCCAAGGCGTGATCGTGGGCAGTACGGGTGACTATGGGTGTGGGGCATTTACAGAGATGGTGATGAATGATCCCTGAGTGCTGATAGTGCACAGAACGGAACAAGCAAAAGCACTCCATGCTTTGCTGGCATTTCAGTGACTGACATTGGGTATTTTCAGATGTTACGAGATCACAGTCAACCACAGTAAACCACGGTCAATCCCGTGGCGGGGCCAAAGCGCCCTGAACGTCTGTTACGCGGCCGCCAGATGTTCACCACAGTCAATCCCCACCAGGGGTCAGATTCAACCACAATTCCGGAGCTCTGACCTGGATCATCGCCGAAAGTGTGGTCAATGCGATTCCCAATAGGAAACAAAAAAAAGTAAAGTCTGAACGGCAACCACCGGACGGAATCAAGCAAAATGATTCCCATCCAGGGACAAAGCATGCAACATTGCTGCCAGGCAACGAGCAACAACACAGGCCATGGAGGGAGATTTAAAGGGCACACAGCAGCAGTGGGACATGGTGGGATGGAGTGAGGCAGAAGGGAGAGGAGAGCGGAGGGCGAGAGAGTGAGGGAGGAGGAGGAGGAGGCAGTGCAGGCAGAGGAGGAGGTGGTCGTGCTGCACATGGAGGAGGTGGAGGAACAGCAGCAGCAGCAGCAGCAGCAGCAGCAGCAGCANAAGAGGAGGAAGAGGAACTGGAAAGACCACGGGGGAGACAACCCTACCACAGAGGGGGGCAATGGGGGCTCAGGGAGACCCAGGAGTTTATCCGCATCTGGGGGACCCTGGAGCATCAACTGGAGCTCACGCTCAATCAGAGCAACGAACACGTGTTCTGGGAGATTGTGCAGGAAATGGAGGTGGCGGGGCATCACAGGACCATGGCACAGTGCTGATCGAAGGCCAAGGAACTCAAGAGGGGGTACAAGGCCATTCGGGACAACAATCAGCGGTCTGGCCACGGAGCCCAGAGCATCCCCTACTATGATGGCCTGGACCACATACTGCACATGAAGGGCTCAATATTATCCCCACGCCTCATGGGAAGTGCCGTGGTTCAGGGCAGGGAGCGGGCCGATGTACCCCCTCCCCTTGCCACCCCCCCCAAGAAGGCACCGGCTCCAGGACCCCTGACCCCCAGAAGGAACGCCCAGGGACCTCGGGGGTCAGTAGCCCCCCCCCAGTGCCAGCCCAGAGAGCCCCCACCCCCTGGCAGGACAGGACAACTCCAAGGCTGGCACACTGGTCACCCTCAGTCAGTGGTCAATGGGGGACCCCAGCTACATGGAGGGATTGGCCTCGGAGGGATCGGAGACAGAAATCGAGGGTAAGTGAGCAGGTGGGAGGGGAGATGGACCAGGGGTGGGGGGGGAGGAGGGAGGCCCACCCACAGGAGGAACACCCAGGGACCTCGGGGACCAGAATCCCCCCCAACACCAGCCCAGAGAGCCCCCACCCCCTGGCAGGACAGGACAACTCCAAGGCTGGCACACTGGTCACCCTCAGCCAGTGGTCAATGGGGGACCCCAGCTACATGGAGGGGCCGGCCTCGGAGGGATTGGAGACAGACATCGAGGGTAAGTGAGCAGGTGGGCAGGGAGATGGACCAGAGGTGGGGGGGAGGAGGGGGTCCAGCCCAGGGGCAGGCCCCGTCCACCCCAGATACCCCAGACCACTGACTGGGGTCCCGGGGGGGGCCACCTGGGCACACCTACAGCCCTCCTCCACACACCCAACCATATCCCCACTGGGCACGGCACGGCCCAGCACCAGAGACAGGAGGGCGGGGATGTTGGGATTTTTTTAGTGGTCAAAAACCAAAAACCAAAGTTTCACTGCCTACTGTGTCAGGACCTGTTAGAGCTCTGACTAGGCATCAACAGAGTTTACACACAACAAAAGAAAATAGCTCGAATTCTCAGTAGCAACAGTTTAGAAGTAATCACCACCTTGGAGATTGTTTCTAGATTAAAATAATCTACTTTATTGAGAAATACATTGTGATAGGAAAAGCCTATCCCTAAATCTTACTATCTAGCTGCCACCAGCATGGTGGCCAGTCATGTTGAAGGTCAGAGAGAGAAAAAAAGGAATTGAGAAAGGTCAGGAAGAAGGAGGAAATCTAGTAGGAGCTTCCTGGGCACATCCCACCTGAGAGGGGGAAAGGGGGAGCTTAGAAGCAGAGATCAGAAAGGTTAAAGTGACACACACACTAACTCACTATCTCTACTCCCAATGCCCCTAGTGGTCATTAGGGTTTGTTGGTGCAAAAGGTTGATGTCGTCTGGAACTGTTTCTCCAACACCCCTTCTCATCACCTGTTGCACCGGTTCACGACTCCCATTTTCTCACGTAGCATCTGGAATCGATCCTTTGGTAATGGCTTGGTCAGTCCATCTGCCACCATGTCTTCAGTTGGGCAATACTTCAACTCAATTAGCCCTTCCAGCTGTGCATCTCGAACATAGTGGTACTTTATGTCAATGTGCTTCATTCGAGACTTGGCCTTCTCCATTTGTGAGAGCTTAATGCAACTCTCATTGTCCTCAAACTTCGTCGTAGGCCTTGGCTCTTCAATTCCAAAGTCCAACAGCAGCTTGTGTATCCACACAACTTCCCTGCATGCTTCACTAGTGGATATGTATTCTCCTTCTGTTGATGAGAGTGTAACAAGTGCCTGCTTCTTGCTAGTCCAACATATGGCTCCATCTCCATAGAGAAACAGGTGTCCACTGGTGGACTTGTGATCAGCTATGTCTTCAGCCCAATCTGCATCCATGTATCCCACCAGTCTAGGGTTGCTGCTTACTGGAATCTTCAATGCGTAGTGCGCGGTACCCTTCAGGTATCTCCCCAGTCTCTTGACTGCAGTCCAGTCATTCTTGGTTGGGGCACTTACTTTCCTGCTTAAGATTCCCACCGCTGTGGCAATATCTGGCCTTGTCACTGTGGCTATGTACAAAAGCTTGCCAATCGCTTTTCTGTACTGGTTGTTGGCTGCCAGAGGCTCATCATCTTCCCTTTGTTTCAGGAAATTGACATCCATTGGTGTACTGACCTCATTGGCATCTGTCAGTCCCAGACATTCCAAAAGATCCTTGATCTTTGCTTTCTGGTTGAGAAGATAACTTCCATCTTCTTCTTTTTCTATTTGAATGCCAAGGTAGTGTGAGATGCTTCCAAGTTCCTTCACCTCTACTTCCTTGTTTAGGTGCTCAACAATCTCGTGACTGTCTTGCTCCTGTTCACAACAGATGATCAGATCATCAACATAAGTCAGGATATAAGTCCACTTATTGTCTCTGAATCTTGAGTACAGGCAGGGGTCAGCTTTTCCTTGCGTGAACCCTTCCTTAAGCAGTAGCTGATTCAGTTTCTCATTCCATGCTCTAGCTGCTTGCTTCAAGCCATAAATGCTCTTCTGGAGTTTGCATACAAGCTTCTCCCTTCCAGGTTGCTCGAAGCCTGGTGGCTGCTGCATATAGATGTCTTCCTCAAGTTCTCCATTCAGGAATGCAGTTTTGACATCTAAATGGTTAACATGCATCTTTCTGGAAGCTGCTATGCTAAGTAGTGTTCTGATGGAAGTGTGCTTCACAACTGGTGCAAATGTTTCATCATAGTCTTCTCCATATATTTGGGAGTATCCTTTGGCTACTAGTCTCGCTTTGTAGCGCTGTACATCCCCTTCTGCATCCTGTTTGACTTTGAAGACCCATTTGCAACCTACAGGTTTTCTTCCAGCAGGTAGTTCCATAAGTGTCCAAGTTTTGTTCTTGTGTAAAGATTCAATCTCTTCCTTTGCTGCTTTCCTCCATTTTTCAGCTTCATGGGTTGACATCCTTTCAACATCTTTCCATGTGCTGGGTTCTTGCAGCTCTGCACTTGTGGTGAAGTAGGTGTATCTCAAGGGTGGAACTCCTTTGTTGGACCTCTGTGAGTGCCTGGGTTCTGGCTCAGCTTCTGTGACCCCTTCTGAATCTGCTTCTGGTTCTGGTTCACAGATTGGCATTCGGTGCTTGAGGGTCTACTCACTTGGTTCCTCTTTCATTTGGATCCTTGACTCCAGGTCTGGTAATTCACCTTTGATTGACTTTTGTCTTTCATCAAAGTACACAACATTGCAGATTTCAATATTACCAGTTTGAACATCAAGAATTCTGTATCCTTCTCCTCCTAATACATATCCACACAAAACTCCTTTCTTGCTTCTGCAATTCAACTTGTTTCTCTTTGCCTTTGGTACATATGCATACACATCACATCCAAATACTCTGATGTGGTTTAGGCTAGGCTTGTGTCCAAACCACAGTTCAAATGGAATCTTCTCTATGGATTTGGTTGGCAATCTGTTCTGCAGATAGTTGGCAGTTATTACTGCTTCGCCCCAGAATTGACTTGGCAAACCTGCATCTTGTAGCATGCATTTGACCATCTCCAATAGAAATCTATTTTTCCTTTCCGCAACACCATTCTGCTCAGGAGAATATGGGACTGTAGTCTCATGTTCAATTCCCTGTTCTCTTAGGAAGGCTTTCATGTCATTTGAGATGTATTCACCTCCGTTGTCTGACTTTAGTCTCTGAGGCTTTCTTCCAAACTTGTTGCTAACCAATGCAACATATTCTTTAAACTTCTGAAATACTTGGCTTTTCTCTCTCAAGGTGTAAACATAGGAAAATCTTGAGAAATCATCAATAAACGAAACTATGTAAAGATTTCCTCCAAAACTCCTTTCTAGAGGACCTGAAACATTACTGTGAATCAATTCTAGAGGGCGCTGAGACCCTTTCTTCTCTAGCTTGTGAAATGTTGGCTTCACACCTTTCTCAGTGACACAACACACACATCTGCCTGTAGTCTCTTTACACGGCTGCCCCTTAACGTCTTTAATTAATTCCCCTTTTTCACGCTGGTGAATTACATTAACATCACTGTGCCCGAGCCGTTGATGCCAAATCATATCACACAATCTATGGGTGCACTTGCAGCTGCTTGCTAAATTCATTTGCTCAATTACACAAACCACTTCAAAGAGTCCACTGCCTCTTAGAGATCCAGCCATCATTAAATTACCTGCTTTTGTGACATAGCAATGTTCATCCATGAATTCAAACTTGCATCCTTTCTTAACTCCATACTTTACAGAGATTAAGTTATTCTTTAATGAAGGAACATAGAGAGCATCATGTATGATCACTGTCACAGTTTCTCCATCAGGGAGTTTGCAAAAGATTTTTGCAGTGCCTTTCCCTTTTGAACATATTTCTCTCCCATCTGCTAAGGAAATAGGAACTGAGTAGCCCATATAAATTTCTGATAATAATTCTACATCCTTGAAGAGATTTTCAGAAGCACCAGAATCAATATAAAAAACATTTTCATTGATTTCTGGCATTGCATTAAAACTTTTGATTTTTCCTTTTGCCTTCTCATTCTTTCCTTCAGTTTTCTGTAGACACTCTGTCTCAGCAGTAATGGTTGCTTTATGCTTCCACATTGTTTTGCCCTTTGGACAATTAACACGTAAATGTCTCTCACTGTCACAGATAAAGCACCTCTTCTTGTCCCCTTTCTTTGAGCTAAAAGCTGTAATCTGGTCTGTGGAAGTTTGCTTTGACGCTCTGATAAAATGCTCATTGAGTCTACGGGAGAGATATTTTAACTCAATTGTTGCATTAGATACTTCAATTGCAATTTTAAAAGGTTTATACGAAGGAGGCAAAGGATTCAAAATGAATCCCACAATTCCATTTTCTCCAAGATCTATTCCTGAATCTTTCAACTTTTTTGCAAGAGACTGTATTTGACTTACATGCTCTGTGGGATCTTCATTCTCTTTTAGCCCCATATTACAGAACCTTTGAATGATAAAAATTGCTTTGCTGGAACTTTTACAGTTATAAAGTTCTTCCAGCTTCTTCCAGACTTTGGTGGCCAATTCCACACCCTTAAAATGAACAAATAGCTTTGGACTTACATGCATCCCAAGGATTCCAAAGGCTTTGTCATTCTGTTTGTCCCAATAATCTCGATCAGCTCCTGCAGCTGTAGGCCTCTGTGTTATCAGCACATTGTAAAGACCTTGATTCTTCAAGAAAGACTTCATAAGGAAATACCAATCCTTGAAATTTGCTCCTTGCAACTTTGGAATGCTGAGGCTGCCTTGGGCTGTTTCCATTCTGTTTCCTTTTGTTCCCAAAAAAACAAAAACAAAAAAAATAAGCTGTGCTTTTCTCTTATGAGATTCAATTCGAGTTCCAAAAAAATCTGTTAGGATTTTCGGGAGGATTCTGGGCCCATAACCCTATGTTAGGATTTTATTAGTGGTAAAACTACCTAAACCAAAGTTTCACTGCCTACAGTGCCAGGACCTGTTAGAGCTCTGGCTGGGCATCAGCAGAGTTTACACACAACAAAAGGAAATAGCTTGAATTCTCAGTAGCAACAGCTTAGAAGTAATCAACATCTTGGAGATTGTTTCTAGATTAAAATTATCTACTTTACTGAGAAATACATTGTGATAGGAAAGGCCTATCCCTAGATCTTACTATCTAGCTGCCACCAGCATGGTGCCCAGTCATTTTAAGGTCAGAGAGAGAAAAAAAGGAATGGAGAAAGGTCAGGAAGAAGGAGGAAGTCCAGTAGGAGCTTCCTGGGCACATCCCACCTGAGAGGGGGAAGGGGGGGCTTAGAAGCAGAGATCAGAAAGGTTAAAGTGACATACACACTAACTCACTATCTCTACTCCCAATGCCCCTACTGGTTGGTGCAAAAGGTTGATGTCATCTGGAGCTGTTTCTCCAACAGAGGAGGCTGGTAGGGAACAGCCCCAGCAGCAGCCAGAGGGCCCAGGTGAGGCACACTGGCAAGGAGGTGGGGGCCAGGGAGGCCGTGTGTGTTTGTGACCCAGGTCACGTGGGGCGAGGGTGGCTGGGCCACTGGGGAAAGCCGGGGGGTGGCTGCCAACCTGGGGGTGGGCCACACACCCCCAGTTGAGTCCCCGGACAGAGGGTGGCTGGGCAGGGTGCCTAACCAACACTGTCTGTGTATGCTACAGGGCAGCCCGAGGGGCCCCAGCAACCCAGGGCTGTGCCCCCAGTACAACAGATGAGAGAGCACTGGGCATGGATATGGCACCGGAGGGAAGACCAGGCGGAGGACATAGTCCGCTCCACCACAGAACAGGGGGAGCAGATGATAGCAGCCATCGATAGGATGGAGGCAGCAACAGAAAGGGCCATCCAACAGGTGGAGGCAAGGGACCGGAGGTGCCTGGAATGGAGGTGGCAGTGCCGGGAGCACAGCAGGCAGGTGGAGGCATTTGGACAGCTGGAACAGGTCATCAAGGGGATGATGCAGGAGCATTCTGCAAAAATGGATATGTCCCATGACATCGGGACCTTGCTGCTCCTGCACGCTGGCACCATGAGTGCCTATGTGATGGCAGCACCACACCGGGCACCCTGCCTGCCCAGGCCCAGATGCCCAGCCCCGTGGTGCCCCCACCACCTCCCCAACCACCCCAGCCACGCCAGCTGAGGCCGTGCATCTGCCTCCCGGTCCCTGTAGGCCTCTGGAGGAATCAGCTGCCCAGGGGGGCCCCCTCAGGCCCCAGATCCTCCCTCCCTCCCTACCTCTCACCACCACCTGTCCCTCCATACACCGAGGCCTCCCAGGACACCGTGGGGGACACAGACATCCAGGGGCAGGGGGTGCTCCTAGAGCTCTGTGGCGCCCACAGGGTGGGCAAGGGGGAGGCCCCAGAAATGTGGGGGATGCAGGGGGAGGGGGGAAGGGGGAGAGTGGTCTGAGAGTGGGGGGCATGGAACCAACATGGTGGGTGGTGGTGGTGGTGGTGTAGGGGGCACATGTACTAGGGTGAGAGATTAAATGTCTGAGCACCACTACTACCTCCTTTGGTCTGTTCATGGGCCCGGGGGTGGGGGCGGACTGATGGCCGTAGGGGTGGGGGCTCACCCAGGGAGCCGGTGGGGGCCCCAGGGTGGTGGGGTCAGGGTTTAGCACCCTCACGCCTTGGCCTCCCAGCTGATATTCCTGGCCAGGGTGGCATGGATGCACTTGGCATGCCGGTTCTCCCTCGGGTTGTCTGCATTCATGTACAGAGGCACAGGTCCGTAAGGGCGACATGGCGGGGATTCGAGGGCTGCCCCATCGGTCTCGCACACGTTGTGCAGCACACAGCAGGCACCTATCACCAGGGCTGAGGTCTCCACCGTGTAGTCCAGCTGGCCCTCGAGGCTCCTCCAGTGCTGCTTGAGGGCCCCAAAAGCCCGCTTGACCATGGTCCAGCTTGTACACCGGTGGGAATTGTACAGCGCTTGCACTGGGGACCTGGTGACTGGGTACACCTTCATCAGTTACTGGGTGAGGGGATAGGCTGGATCCCCAGGATACAGGGGGGCATTAGTACCCCCTCAATCTGGGTCATCCTCGCGTCTGCAAAGTCCCCATGTTACATCCGGGCATAGAAGTGGGAGATGGTCATGATCCATGCATCGTGGCTGTACCCAGAGTTGCCCATGAAGATGTCTATGAGCCCCCCCCCGGTGGTCCACAACAGGCTGCAGCTACAGGGAGTGATATCTGTGTCTGTTAACACATTCCATGGCCTCTCCAGTGGAGGGGCGGAGGATCTCTATGTGGGTGCCGTCCACAGCACCCATGCAATTGGGGAACCCTCCAGCTGCAAAGCTGGCCATCACGGCCTCCTGGTCCACCAGCTGGATCACTCAGTCAGGAGGATGCCCTCCACAGCCCCATATACATCCCAGGGGATACAGGCAATGGTGCTCACCCTGACACCGAAGTGCTGAGAGATGGACTGGCAGGGGTCGGGCATTGTGAGGGCCCAGACCCCGATGGGCACCCACTGGACCATGGGGATGGGGGTTCTCATGGGTGTGTGCTGTCACTCCAGCCAGGACTGAGAAGCTCTGCAAGCTGCAGTAGGGTGAGCCTGTCCATCCTAAAGTGTGCCCTCCAGGTGGCCTCATCCCACCGAGCCAGCACCTAGGACCACCACCCCTGTGCCCGCTCCATGACCCATACCCACCGGGCAATGGGCATTGTGAGCTGGGTGGCACACCCCATGGTCTCACTCCACCATTGGAGGTGCCCGGCCGCTGCACGAAGCACAGCAGTCCTGTTCTGGCCGCAGATCAGGGCCTGCTGGTCCACCCTGGATACCCGCTGAGCTCTGAGCCAGGCCAGGGAGCACCTGCGGCCGTGGTGGGCTCTCCGGGCCCTAGCCACATCCGGGCCATGCCAACCTGCAGGCAGGCGCCCAGGTGCACCTCTGCAGTCAGGAGGCGCAGCTGATCGGTGTACAAGTGGTACCACTCGGCACAGAGTGCTAGGTGCATCCCGCAGGCACCCATCCGGCCTTGCTCCATGGTGCCGGCTGGCCCGGGAGGGGTGCAGCTGGCCCCATTATAGCCTGGGCCACGTGTAGGCCTGCCCCCGGGTCATGACCCAGCAACCGGGTGGGGGCACTCGTGTCGGCCTGGGGTGCCCCCCCATCTGGCCCTGGCTGTGCTTGGTGGACAGGAGGGCCAGGACAGCTACGGTGGCCCATTGGGCGCTTTTTCTTTCCCTGCATGAGGCCTTGCGCACGGACCAGCATGCACCCGGGCATTTTGGCAGCAGCTGCATTCCTGCTGTCATTACCTCCCATCTCTCTGTGTTGGCAACATTGTGTCCTCACCAGCCTGATTAGTGTGTTGGCTGGCCTGCCTGTGTGCTCGGTTCCTGCAGCTATGCTGGGTCTGCACCCCACGCCTCACTTGTTTGCCATGCCTTGTTGCAGCCTGTGGCTTTATAGTTTGGCCTTGGGGCTCCCCTGAGTCCCCTCCCACCCTTCCGGGGAATGTGGGTCCCCCTTTTTGTGGTGTCAGTTTGCCTGGCTTGCTGGACCATGGCTGGCTGCGCTTCCACCAGGCTCCCAGCTCCCGGCCCCCATGAGGCCCCCCATACGTGGACCTTCCTCGAGACCATGGCCCTGTGCGACCTGTGGCATACCCCGGCCATGAAATTGCTCCTGAGATGCCTGGACAGCCTGCCTGGTGCTTATGTGAGCCTGAGCTATGGCCTTCGTTACTTTGGCTATGAGGCGAGCACCCACAATTGCCGGCTGCATGCTGAGATGCTGGGGCTGGTTCCCTTTCCCAATGGGTGCATTCCAGAGATGAGGTGCTCGCATGTGGGGTGGTCTGTGGTGGAGACCATGTCCGCCCTCTCCGTGTGCAGCCTGGCCACCTACACGGTCTGTCTGGTGGAGGGGGCCCCTGCCTTGGCCGTGTCCTACTTTGTCTGCGTTCATGGGGCCTGTGGGTACCAGCGCTCTCGTGGGGCAGTCTATCACTGGCTGTTGGAGCTCGGTCACCTTCTGTGCCCCCCCGCTGCTGACTCCTGCTTGTCAGAT
>QEPC01008677.1:3660380-3670818 GCA_003113815.1 Sphenodon punctatus | reverse complement strand
CTTTCTTGTACAGCTCCAGATGCTTCAGAAACATTTTTGTGAACTGGTTCAGCAGAAGCCATGATGCATGATTCTGAAAAATTCATGATGCATGATTTTGAAAAATTCACCCTTCTTTGAATGTATGGAGCAGGGAGGCTATGGGCTGCAAATAACTGCTGAGATCAGTAGTGGTTTATGGAGGCACAGGGCCCAGAGAGCACATCAACCACAAGTCGAGAAATTTCCATGCCATGGTGGAATATGCCTTTAGCAGATTTAAATCCAGGTGGAGATTGCTCCATTCTTGCTTGGATACATCTGATAAAGATGCCACTTCATTTATAACTGATTGCTGTGTGTTTATGACATCTGTGAGATCAACAGTGAGCCCTTCCATTGCCCAGTGCCCAAACAAGATGTTTCCCTTCAGTGGACATTCTACATGCTGACCAAAACTGATGCACTGACCTTTTGTGTTGTCTGTCTGCAATAAGGGCTGCTACACCAACTGAATGTCCAGCGAGAAGCCAAATTTGTTAGCCAAGTCTTGCTTTCTAACCAGCGACCAGCCTGTCTCATTCTACTGACTCCCATTTATCTGAATATTTGGCTGACACCCCAGGAGTGGGGATTTCTCCTGCAGAAAGTTAAGAAGAGGGTTCAACAAAATGTCAAGTGGAAGGATGGCCTTGTGTTTAAGGCACTCAGTCTGACCGTGGACAGGTTACTGGATCTCTCCGTGTCTCCGTTCCACATCTGTAAAAGTGAATAATAATTTCTCCTCTCTGTCACCCAAGGCTTATTTAGGGTACAGTGGCTTAACCCTTTGCAGAACACTGCACATGCTGTCCCAGTGCGCCTTCTCACAAAGCGTACTGTTCCAAATGGGTCTAAAATCTTTGCAGGACCAGAGCTTCTCTCGTACTATATTTTCACTTGACACATACAATGAGATTTTAGTCTTGGTTGGATTGACTATTTTAATGCAGACAATAATAATGGATTGATTTGTCTATTACTAATTTAATTCTTCCTAAACAGAATTTTAATGTCCATAATGAAAGATTAGATACGCCTGTCATTAAAGAACTGGGTCACTAAATGAAGAACATTGTGTATAGCTGGCTAGTAATGCCTGTGTTAATAAATTTAGGCTCTGAGCTATTCCACTGGTGTGAGCCCAATTCCTTTTACTGGGACTTGCACTTGCAGAGTACTTTACAGCTATGGAAAAAAACCTACATAAATATCCTGCAGCAAATTCTACACCAAAAAGCACTACAGATCAGCTAAAATCTACTCTAAAGGGGGAGAGGTTATTAAAAGTAAAGTATTCTCATCTCATTTTCCTCATAGGCCTTTTATACAAATATATTTAATTCATTTGCTTTCCCCCCAGGGTTTGCAGCTAGGGAGGGAGCAGGAAAAAGGAATGATTCTTACAAGTGAATTGTTCGAATGCATCTCCATCTCTCTGTTCAGTCTGTAAAACAAATTCTTTAAGCAGGTGCTTGGATTCACAGACTCTTTAGAGGGACTATCTCAGCCCCAGGAATATACTGGTTAAGAATTAAAAAAGCAACCCCTAGCAACATCAACTGCTAGTAGGAAAAAGCTAATCATCTAAACTTTACTGCGGGAGAGGTGCAGCTGTCAAAGCAATAAGGTAAATGAAATGGTTTCTGCAGCAGAACTCTGCTCCCAGATAAATAGGAGAGATTGAACTATAGCACCATCCTACTATTCCTTGGTAATGCACCATTTTGGGGCTGACTGGGTGGTCTTAAGTCCATTGCCACAGTGGCTACATACCAATCAAGGCCCTGCAGCTGAGACCCTGAGTGACCTGCTTCAGCAGCGTTTTTCAAACCCTGATTCACTCATTTGTGTGGGATGCTTTTCTGCTACTTTATTTATGGGATTACATAAATGAGCCATTAAAAATGTAAATCTTCAGAACAGTTGAATAATAAAGATTTAAACAATAAGCTCAGGGCGGTACAGTACAGAAACTGCCCTGGAACCAGCAGTATTGCACTATTGTGGCTATGGCAACAATAGAAGTCTAAGGAAGAGAAAAGGAGAAAAAAATAAACCATCTCGGCATTGTAACTGTCATTGGCACCAGAGGAAGATTAGAGTTTCTTGTTTTCTTTTAAAAGAGTATTAGGATAATAATGAAGATATGCCATTATAACCAACAAAGGAGACCGTGCCATCCCTCACACAGTGCAGGTGTCAAAACAATCACGCTCGCCACAAAAATGAGTTTAAGCAAAGTTTGTCCCACCTCACTAAAAGGCATTTAACCCTTTTGGATCTACAGCAAGCTACAAAAACTGGCATGATTTGTTTGGGTATTTTTTTCCCTTTCTCTCTCTCTTGTGCTACATAAATGCTTTTGCAATATATAGAACTGCACAGTCTGAGCTTCACTCTTAAACAATAGTGACAGAGTCGCCCATTATTCCCTTATTATAAATTGACTGGTGTTTGGCTTTGTCTTTTATTTTGCTCTGGTAAAATGTCAAATATTTGCCAAAACAAAAAAATTTTTTTGACTGATGCTTCTTGTAAACCAAGTGTATGAAAGATACAGATTTTATTTAAAAGAAGTATTTTTGATCTCTTTACTTGTCTGAGCTTCTTCAGGACTGTATTACTGTATCTTTATGAGGGAGAACATGAAGATTATTCAGGCTGCGGTAGCAGCTTGAATAGTTAAATGCACAACCACTCTCCATTATAAACAGGGGACTGCTGAAGCCCTGATTTTGAGGAAACCACTCGAACTACATTTCTGAAAATTTATCCATGGCTGTAAGTTGTGAAGACCATCATATGCACAAAGTTTGAAGAAGTTCCATCAGGAAAATAAAATGTTATGACTGTTAAAAAGTTAATTGCTTGTGGTCAAAATGCAGATGTCCTCACGACTTTGCATAAGTGGCTTAAGACAGTAGAATGTTACTTGGCTCAGATTGACCTTTCTATAGTAAGTTTGAATCATTATTCTCGGCTTCAAACAAAATCCTTAATTAAAGCAAAATTAGATGATGTGTGTATTCAAACTGAAAGGACAACTCAGGCTGAACAAAAAATTGCTATTTGGTATTCTCTGTTTAAGACAGGTCCTGGATTGGAACCATATCTTACGGACATTCATGGCTATAGGGCAAGGAGAGCTCTAACTACACTAAGGTGCAATATGATGGACATGAAAGTAAGAGAAGGGAGGTACCAAGGAGTCCCACAGGAACAAAGATTAGGCCTCTGTGGGCAACCAGTGGTAGAGGACTTCTATCATTATTTGTTTTCCTGTCCTATATATAGGCAGATAAGGGAAGTAGTCTTGGGCCAATGGCTTAAGAGTAAGATCTACTGGGACCCTCAGCACTGGATTTCTTGTCTTTTGTCAAATACCGATAAAGATTTTACACGTAAATTAGTTTATATGGCACTGAAAATGGAAACAGTTAGGTTGAACTTTATCAGTGGTAATTTCACAAATTCTAACTAAGGAACTAACTTTTTAAAATGTCCTTGAGGTCATGGTTTTATGATATTATGTAATAGTTGGACTGGTATTGGTTTCATTTTATTTTCCTGATTTTAGTGGTTCATATCAGTTGATTGGACCAGAGGTTAGATGTCTGATCTTGTGTAAACGAAGTGTTTTAGGTTGGCATCTAATTATTGTGGTAACTAACTGTATTCTGGGACTTATAGTAGGAAGTTGAGAAATGTTTATTCTTGATTTTAGGTTTTGTTGTATCTTATTCCTTTACTTTATTTATTTTATTTTATTCATCTATTTATTGAATTACTTTAAGTGATTTTAGAGATTGAACTATGTGATTATTTAATTTGTATGTTAGATTCTATGTGAACCTTGTTGAATGTTAGGAATATATTATTTTTTGCTGTTATGACCTTGGGTCAAAACAATAAAACTTGATGATGATGATGATGATGAAAATTACAGTTAAAAAACCATTCAAATCCATACATTGCAACAAGACATAAATGCCAAAAAACATGAAAATTATTTCTGAATTTGAGAAGTATTCAATATTTTATCCTCATCAACATAAATGTAATATATGTGCTTAATTCCTTACCATACATACTTTTATTCATTTTTATCGATAACTAAACTTTCACATTTTTACATTATTCAACTTTAATTTATTATCATAATTTGATAATGAACAATTTTTTCACAGTGTATTAACTCTGTCCTTTACATGTATACAAATTATATACACTTCATACAATACACTGTTAACAATGTCACTGTAGACAACATTATACAATTTCTTCTACACAATACTGTTCTGTAGAGTTAATACACTGTAAATCAATTGTTCATTATCGAATTGAAACTGATCCAAATAAACAGGACAATACTGAGCTTCCATAGCCCCAAACTGATTTTGCGAATGAAATGGCAGCACCCAAGTCGTGGTGAATATGAGCGATTTTGTCTGTAAGTAATTAATAAAAATGTCACAGTGGACATTAGATGACTCCATTTCCAGGAGGAGGCAGAGCAGATTAACCAAGCCCCTCAACACCTGGAAAAGCTCCACTGGACATGACTTTTCAGGGATCTGGACTTTCAGAAGGTAATGATCTGACCCTGACAACAGTTCCCTGATAATCGGAAACCCTATATCCAGGCGCATACAAAACATCAAATTTAAGGTGTTGGACCTGATATTATCTGGGATAGGTCCATGGTTGTCATGGTGGCCATGAACTTTTAAAACTCAACAGCAAGCAAAAATCCTGAGAACTGTGAAATGGTGCAGGAATGAAGTTGGAGGGTGCTATAAAACTAAAATAATAATTTTATTTTTATAGCATCCCCCTACCTACATGGCACTCAGATTGCTTCACATATTATATATAAGTAAAAACAATGTAAACAGTTTAAAACAAAGTAATTTTAAAATAGTATTTAAAAATGAAAAAGGGTGGACAGAGTACATAAAGGGAACCAGCAGTGGATCCTAAAAGCATGTAGAAAATAAATATGTTTTCAGGTGCTTTGTAAAGGTAAGGAAGGAGGAACTGAGATGGACATCTTAAACTCAATCCGTCGCTCCACAGGCAGCCAATGCAGAGAACACATGGTGGGCGTAATATGATCATGGCTGCCTAAACCAGTAATCACCAGCCATGCTGCCACATTCTGAACAAGCTGCAAGCGATGGATAGGCACTGCCGGTAGCCCATAGAAGAGGGAATTACAAAAATCAAGCCTCGTAGTCACCAGGTCACTGTGGCACGGTCAGTCTGGGATAAATAAGGGCATAACTTAACCAAATTGCATAGTTGAAAAATTTCTGCATCATGTTCAGTACCTGAGTTTTCATGGACAGCGCGTGGTTGAAAATGATGCCCAGGTTCTTTACTGGCCCACTAACTCTACCCAGAACCCATCCATATTCAGGGGCCTGAGGAAGGCAAGGGCATAAAGGGCAAGCAAGGATGTAGATGTAATAGGGACAGGCAGTGCAGCTGTAGCAGGTCCCACCAGCCTAAGGGACCCACGCTCCCTGGTGCAGCTGTGTTCCCTGCTGGGAAGGAGGATTGGGGGTGGGCACTGCATATTCCCCACCAGGGTCCATTCCATCCTAGCTATGCCCTACAAGATAAGAGGGATGACTCTTAAACTAAATGGCTCTATGAATAGGGCCCAAGCATGGGGGTGAAATGGGTACATTTTACCGAGTCCAGTGGTCCTGGGCTGCAGGCCCATTACCATGAGAAAAAAACTGTGGCTAAATTGTAGATGCTTGAGAAAGTTTATGCAAACTTATTTCCCTGTACCTATGAGGTTTTATTGTCAGATTTTGTGAGATTTGCTGGAGCCAATCAAAAGCAGTTTTAGAGCAGAACAAGCAACTTTCTGAACAGTGAGCTGCTGGCCCAGGCCTCCTCCTCTGTGTGTGTGTGTGTGTGCGTGTGTGTGTGTGTGTGAGAGAGAGAGAGAGAGAGAGAGAGCTATCTAGCTTGTACAAGAAACTCAACAACTTGTAGTTTGAGAGACTGGAATGGTATCATGATGTGGGGCTCAACCGGGCCCAGAGAAATTATAATCGGGCCCTGTCTGTAATTAAAAATAAAAAATTTTAAAAGTTGTATTTCAGAGCTACAGGACTGGATTAACATCTTACTTACAAAAGTGTAGCTGCATTGACTTCACTGGAATTCCTTCTCCTCCTGGTCTGCATGGGTGGACAGTAGAGGAGAACTGGAACCCCACTCCTTATAAAGTCTAATGCCAAAATTCAGTTTTGAGATCTTATTTTGTGACAGCACTAGTCTCACAGTTATCAGTGAAAAGGTCAGTGAGTAATAAAATGACTAGGGCTGGACTGAACAAATTTGATGAAACAGTTTGATGGAGCCAATGGGAATTCCCTGAGTCTCTACTCTATCCCTCCATCTTGTAGGATATTTCTATGGGTATTTTCAGACGTTACGAGATCACAGTGAACCACGGCGAATACTCACCTGTGGTCAATGTGTCTCGAACGTCTGTTTGGCGGCTGCCAGATGTTCGCCACGGTCAATAGCCGCATGGGGTTAATTTGAATTGCGCTTCCCGGGCTAGCCGGGGGAATGTCCCGGAAAGCGTGGTCAAAGAGATCCCCAGCGGGGACTCAAAAAAAGTAACGTCTGGCCGGGCGCCACGGCCTGGGATCACCGGCGGGATCCCGGGCCGTGGTGAATCTGGCCTNGAGGGCGGGCAGCGGGAGCGTGGAGGGGCGGGGCCGTGCAGCCACACATTGCGCCGCACGGCCCCGCCCCCTCCCAGATTCGCCGCCGGGATCCCCCCGGCACATCTGTTGCGGCGTGATGGGGTGACCCCGGTGGGGAATGAATGGGTTGATTTCGGTACGGGGCCAACGGGCCCCGTAACGTCTGAAATCACCCTATGTCCCTCATCACTGTAATATCAGCCTGTGAAATCCTCAAAGTGCTCTGCTGGTGCAAGTAACATTCATTTGAAAAGGGCTTGGTCCTGTGGCTGACTATGTGAATTATATTTGTGAATACAGAATTGCTGGACAGCCTTATAACCAGGTAAGAGGTCAATTGGGAGGAGTGCCGGTGAGGTTGACCTAGTAGCTGGCAAGAGCTGGGCTGAAGTTAGGGTGTAGCTGTGGAGCTGGCCATCGCCCCAGAGATGCTGGTTCAAGGTCTGATTCCTGACACTGATGTGAGATGCATCAGAGGAAACACAATGAAGGGCTTTAGTAGGGCTTGCACCCTATTTATTTTATTTTTTATTTTATTAAAACATTTGATATCCCACCCCTCCTGCCAAAGGCAGCTCAGGGTGGCTTACAATATATAAAAATATAAAAATACACATATAAATACACAAACAACAACATAAAGCATCTAAAAAAGGGGGAAGAGGGGAAAAAAGGGGGAAACACCCCCCCCACAGGAAAAGAGGAGGGAGGAAAAAAATACTCCACCCTTACCATGCCACATAAAAATAAAAGACCACCCTCACCCATCTCCCTCGCCAAAGGCCTGGCGGAACAGCCAGGGCTTGCATTGACGATGAAAAGAGGAGAGGTCCGAGGCCACCTGCCTGGGCCTCTTCTGGGAGGGCGTTCCACAGCCTCAGCGCAGCCACCGAGAATGCCCTCTCCATAGTTGCCCCCCAGGATACCCGGGGGGCTTTGAGAAGGGCGCTCGGTTGACCGCAGGGGCCAATCCAGAGCATGGGAAGTGTGGCAATTCTGCAGCTATATGGGGCCCAAGCTGTATAGGGCTTTATAGGTAAGAACCAGCACCTTGAGTCTGGCCTGGAAGACTATAGGCAGTCAGTGCAGAGAACAGAACACCGGTGTAATATGCTCCTGGTGGCCCGTTCCCATAAGGAATGTGCTCCTTGCCACAGCTCCAACCTGGGCATCTAGATGAAGCTGCGCATCAAGGAGCACTCCCAGACTCTGAACCTGAGGAACCAGGGGGGGGGACAAACCCCGTCAATGACAGGAGACGCCACACCCACCACCTTCCCCACTAGCATCACCTCCGTCTTGTCAGAATTGAACTTCAGTTGGCGCGCCCTCATCCAGTCCCCCACAGCTGCCAGTCATTGTGTAAGCACTGAGATTGCACGGTCTGGGTCGGATGAAAAAGAGAGATAGAGTTGAGTGTCGTCATCAGCATACTGATGACAACGAACTCCAGAGCTCCTCACGACCTCGACCTTGCCCAGCGGCTGCATATACACATTGGACTATTGTATCCCAGGGGGCAACTGTGGAGAGGGTGTTCTCAGTGGCCGCACCGAGGCTGTGGAACTCCCTCCAGTGACGGAAGTTTGGGTGGCCCCGAACCTCTCCTCTTTTCGACATCAGTCCAAGACCTGGATATTCTACCAGGCCTTTGGCAAGGGAGATGAGTGAGGGTGGGTTTTTATTTTTATGGGGGGTGGTAAGGGTGGTGGGGTATTTTTTTCCCTTCCTCCTCTTTTCCCGGAGAGGGGGATGTTTCCCCCCTTCCCCCTCTCTTCCCCCTTTTTAGATGTTTTATATTTGTTGTCTGTGTATTTTTATATATGTATTTTTATATTTTTATATATTGTAAGCCACCTCAAGCTGCCTTTGGCAGGAGGGGCGGGATATCAAATGTTTTAATAAAATAAAATAAAAAATAAACATAGAGCTTCAGAGTCCAAGTGACTAGTGAAAGAATGAGTATGTGTATCAGAGAGTTGAATCACTCATGATATAGGTCTCAGAATGAGGAAGAGCAAGTTTCTAATAGACAAAGAATTTACTTTGCCAGTTTTCTTGAAAGCCCATTTTCAGTAATGGGTAAGACTGAAACAAATATTCACAATATACCAAATTTGTTGAAATCAGCATATTTGTTCCTGTTTAAACAAAACAAACAAGAATGATATTCGCTGCCCAGTTTATTTATCAAACTAAATATTAATTTTAGTAATTTCATTTTGGTTATTTAGTTTACTTTGTTAATTATACTGTGCTTCATTAATTTTGGCAGTAGCATTTAACACCAAATACGACTATAGAATAGTACTAGTAAACATTAGTGATGTGTATGTCCTGAATAGCAAATAATGGACATAACCAAAAGGAATAATAAACAAATCAATGAAATAAACAAAAGGACTGAAATGAAATAATGACATAAATGCGTATGTATCTTTCACATACAAGGTGACGATAACTCATCCTTGTGGTTGAATATGTGAATTATATTTATGAATACAGAATTGCTGGGCAGCCTTATAACCAGGTCGGAAGGTGTGCAGGTGAGGTTGACCTAGTAGCTGGCAAGTTCTGGGCTGAAGTTAAGAGGTGGCAGTGATGCTACAGAGGAGGTCATCACCCCCGAGCCCCAGAGATACTGGTTCAAGGCCCGGTTCCTGATGAAGACATGAGATGCATCAGAGAAAGCATACACAAACAAGACATATATGGAATGGTTTGTTCCTTTTATTCATCCTCAGCTTCAAGCAATCGGAGGCTTTATCCCCCCAAACTACTTGGCAATCAGTGTCTACTGAAAAGAGGAGAGGAGAGGCTTCAATCTCAATTGCAACTTTAGGGCATTATTTGCCATGCAAGTACTCATCATCACTCTCCTGACCCAGGGAAGGCAAGGTGTGCTGCACAATCATTGAGTATGTGTGGAACAGGCTAGGACTCCAAACATTATTTCTTTGCTTCTGGAGTTTTAATCCAAAGCATTTCCTGAACAGAATGTTACATTGAGCTCTGGACAACTTTGTTTTTCCTTTTGTAAGCTCTCATTTTGTTAACTGCTTTGGTTTCTCCTCTTATTCAAGCTACTCACTCTCTCTCAAAGGTTACAACAAGTTATGTATAACTATCCTTTTATCTTAGGTGCCTCCCTTGAACCACTGAAGTCAGTGAGTTCTACCACCGACTCTTCATAGATTTGAAGACTAGAAGTCACTGTTATGATAATCTAGTCTGGCTGGCCTAGCAAAAGCCTCAGTCCATTCAGACATTAGATAATCAAGCCTAAAACTTTTGGTTGGGCTATTAACATATCTTTTAGGAACACATGCAATCTTAATTTCAAGACCTCAAGTCACGGAGGATTCACCAGCCCACATCCCTTAATGAGCTGTTGCAATGGTTAATTATCCTAATTTTTTTAAAAAAATAAGATTCTTATATCTAGTCTGAATGGGTCATGTTTTGGTTTCCATTCACTGGATCATATGTCTTTGCTTGCTCAATTTCTGTACTGTCCTAAATCTTCTTATCTATGTGCAGTAGGTACTCGTTAATCTGGACCTTGCTCTTCCCAGTGTTACCAAGGGCCCATTTCATTTTTTGTTTTCTGTTTTCATTTTTGTTATTAAAATTTTCATTTTCCTGGTTTTCGTTACTGAGTATTTTTGTTTTCCATCCAATTT
>QEPC01008677.1:3644237-3660280 GCA_003113815.1 Sphenodon punctatus | reverse complement strand
ACATGGACCTGCCTGCTGTCATTCTCATCGTAACCAAGCCAACTTCTGTTAAAATCACAAATGTTTAATTGCTTATAAAATTGGGGTCCTTTATCCAATCTTTCTGAAGGTTTTCATCGTTGATCCCTTGGGTAAGGGAATACACCCTGTCCAAATTTCATCCAAATTGGGTTTAAAACAAAGACATTACTACTGGAAGTGTGTGGCAAAACAACAAACATACATTGCTTATAAAATAGGACTTATAATAAATAAATAAATAAATATGGCAGGGCTGACCTACTAGGTAAAGGGGTATATTCCTTCCAAATGTCATGCAAATAGGACAGAAAGCAAAGAAGTTGCAAGCTGATATTTATGTCCCAATTAAAAATAAATAAATTATTCAGAATTTTTCATTTTTTATTCCAAACTTCCCCCCCCCCCCTAATTTTTCTGGTATTAATAATGAAATATGAAATTCTGTTATTAATACCAGAAAAACAAACACAAAATGCACATCCCTATGTTCTCCTCCTCCGGAGGCACTGCTTGGATGAATGATGCATCTGGAGAAGCTGGGGCAGCTGCAGGGGCAGGGGGAGAGTGGAGCGGGAAACTGGTGTTGTTGCCACATCCACCACTCCACTCGCTCTCCTTCTGTCCACAGCCTGCGGGTTTTGCCACCCCTGCTCATCTTGCTGCTTGCCCTCCAAAGTGTCTGGATGAATAGGTCTGTACTGTACTTATAGATTGTGAAGAAACCCCCTCTTAAGCTTCAAAACTAACTGCCCTTCTCAAAGCTATACAGCAGGATTTCTCACTTTAGATCATTCTTGTAGCCTTTTCCCAAAACTTCTCTAATTTTTCAGCATTGTCTCTTATTGGAAATAGAGCGTTTCCATTCATATTAAGGTGAATTGCTTAACCTGTAAGACATGTTTGCAGCCAATGTAGACCAGATTTTGGGCACATGTTTATAAAGCATTTATATAGCTTAGAAAATGGGATTTTCAATTTTTCTTTAGAAAAAAGAAAAGCAGTGTAAATATAAGGGTGTGTGTGTGCTGGTAGATGTAATCCTCTTGTTCTTAACTATCCAGTAGGGTGAGGCAAGAGAGGCACGGCAGAGTAGCTGGGTGGAGGCACAGAGCCTCGGAGCATCTCCTGCATTCTTCACAGACCTCGGGGTAGCTTTTAGCTTTGGAAGTTCCCTGCCAGAGTTGAAAGGTGGTGGCCAGGAAAAGACAGCATCTCTTCTTTCCTCTGACACTCAGTACTAGGATTGCCACCTTTCTCAGGCTTTGAGGCAAAGCATAGGTGAAGCGTGGTGGGAGGTACAGGGGTCTGTGTGTCATGTGCCTTCCCAGATTTTCAGAAGCCCTATAGAACCACAGCCCCTCCCCCACTCCTGTGCCCCTCCCCCTATTGACAGTTACCAGTCACTTAGGAGCCAAAGGGGACATAGCCATGCTGGCCTTAAATTTGCATAGCCCAGGGTGAAGATAAAGTGGGGGGCCCCTGATGACTCCTCCTCGGCTGGGGGCACCATCTGCGGAGTCCTGAAGGTGGTCATGTTTGGGACCCCTATACCCTGCCCATGTAAAAACAGCGGCCACTGTGGGGGGCCCTGGAAAAAGTGGGCCCTGGGATGTCGCCCCAGGAGGTAAGGCTGGCTCTGCATGCTGGAATAGGGTTGCCAGATATGCAAATTTTAACTCACCACTTATGAAAAATATATGTTACAGGGCTGCATTGGTACCAGTGCAGCCCTGCAACATGTATTTTTCATAAGTGGTGAGTTAAAATTTGCATATCTGGCAACCCTATGCTGGAAGGAGATGGGGTAAAGGGACTCTTTCTTGCTCCTTTCCAAATGGCCACGCCACTTCAGAGAATTGTGATGTCATGATGTTCTGCATGGGGTGAAGCCATGTCAGAAAAGGAGGTAGGGGAGCTTCTTCCCCCCACCCCCTTTCTGATGTGGCCGTGCACCCCACCACCCTGATTTCTCTGAGTTATTTGAAAGATGGGTAGTAACCCAACACAGAGCAATAAAGAAGAAACTCAGCAAATTGAAACTTCCAGGCTCGATTCCCCATTGCTCGCCTCCATGGTGGTATCACATGGTCCATGACACATGGTAAAACCTATGTTTACATATGATAGCCTACCTGAGTTTTGTTCCACAGATTGCCACAGCAACCAGGGCCTCAGTGAGGTACTCTGAAGTAAGTGATTTGTAGACTGCAATCCAAGAGAATTAAAAAATAATAATTAAATGTTCTTTTTCATTTGGGTTTGTTGACTTTTGGCATATGTTGCAGTCAAGTTTCCAAGCGTTTCTCTTCATTTACTGGGGCTAGAACTTGCTTATATTTTTGCCATTTTAGCCTTTAAGAGACTCTTTAAATCTCAAGACCGACAGCAAACCCACAAGACTTGGACAACTCTGGAAAGGAAGAAAAGGGAAAGAAGATCCTAGCTCAGCCTCAAGCTTGATTCTAAATAGAAATTCATGAGCTTCTGAATGAGGGGACATCAGCCACATTGCCCTGATCAATCATTTCCACCAGCGCTCTCATGATAGTTAATCATTTATCATCAGCAGTGCCAAATAATTAGAAACAAATTCCTGTTTTAAACCACTAGCTATCATTTTAAAGGAATCTCAGAAGAAACCACATTTTCTCTCTGTCTAATTCTGTCTCTTTGCCCTGCCACCCTTCCCCCATTTCCCTGTTCCGCTGGTAGGAACATTTCTGAAAAGTGGCCAGGGAGAGAAGTTATCCGACTGTTTTCATCCAATTAGGTTAAAACTACATAAAAGCCAGTGTACTCATCTAAGACATGCGCTTCACTTCTTTCTTCCTATTCCAAACAGCAACAAAAAGTTATAATTGGATAGACTCAACAAAGCTGCATTTTCCCCATCATAAACTTTGTCTGTAATTATATGAACAATGTTGAATATCATCCACATGCTCAAAAAAGAATAATCTAAACCACCAAAAATAACCACTGTGAATTCAAACTGAAAATGAATAGAGGTCTGCCTCATTCATAAATGTCATATGAGACTTTGGTTAAAAAGGCAAGCCTGTCATCCCCAGGACAGCAGCTGTTGTTATGTTGAACAAAATGGATACAAATGGGTATTATTTTAAAGTGAAATGCTTAATTTCAGGCCTAACAAGCACACTGTCCTCTCTGTAACCCTGTGTCATACAAGCCATGATCTCCAGTAGAGGGCTTGATTGCACAGGAAATCAAATTCACTGGCTCAGGCCTAGCAAACCAAAAAAACACATTGGCAATGTTTGAGTTACTATGGCAATGGCAAAATAGGAAGGCCTTTTCTTCTTTCCTCATCTCTGCATGCAGCCGCAGGCTGCTCCTGAATAGCCCACATCTGCAAAAAGTTTTAACACGGTACTCAGATAAAGAAAAGGATCCAAAAAATGAGCACTGACCCGTCTCAAAAAATGTTGCAAATTTTACATACAAGAACTGGGGAGCTGTGCCACTTTGCGCAGGTTATGTCATAATGCGAACAAAAAGGGATAAAAGCTGATGGAGGCTTTGCCTGTCAAATATGGAGAGAGGGGAAAAAAGCAGAAGTAAATGACAGCTTTAATGCAGATGTAAGGAGAAAAGTCAAAGATGGGTGACAGAAAGTTACTGGTCAATGAATAAGGGAAAAATTTCAGACACAAAAAACCAGACAAAAGGGTAAAATACAATTAAAAAAACTAGCTATAAAGAATTACTGAGAAAAACCCTCAAAAGCACATTGACCAGAATCTTGCAACTATCAAACCATGTGAAACCAACATGTGGCTCTTTAGAGTGGCCTATTTCAGATGTTAATAATCACATGGATAAAAGAGCAACCTGATCTTTGGCCTGGAAATTTTTTCAAGAAGCACATCTTTAAACACGATGTGGCAGTCTCCCTGTTCGCATGTATTCAGCCAGGATTTTAGTCATTTTTCTGAACTCTTCTTGCACTGAATTTTTGCACTTTTGTTAGAAGGATGCCTCCTATAATGTGAATGTGATTTGTTGTTTAATGTGTCTGATGATTGCTCTTCAAACCTTTCCCCAATGTATCTAATTGTCCCATTGCAGTATTTCAGCATGTTGTCTACACATATACAACAAAGTCTTACTGAGATTCCTCATGTCAGTAGAGGGGAAGGATTGAATCTAAAAGTTAGTACCTATCCATCTGTTCTGAAGTGTTCTTATCACTGTGGTGTCTAAACAGCATGGCATCCCTTTTTTAAGCTCCATCTTGTAAGAACACTCAGAAATCCTTTATTTAATCCTGATTGTTCTTAATCTAAGAAGCTACTAATCTGTTGTAGTTAGAAAATAGACTTGAGTTTTTAAAGATTTTAACTGACATGGTGATATATGAATCGCTATCATTTGAAAAAGACTTAATTTATGGAGAGGAACTTAAATAGCGTGAACAGTCCACAAAAAAGTCCAAAGTGCCAAAAGAAGTCCAGTAAAAGTGATTCTGCATTATACATTCATTGCCTCTCGTTCTTTTGGGGGTGTTTTAGTATGAAGAGAAAGGGACAATAGAAGACAATAATGCTACCTTATCAAAGTTCATTCATGCAGCTATTTCAAATACTTTTAACTGCTTGTCAATAGGTCTTGCAAGACTCTGAAATTCTAAACATTCTGTCACATTTGTGTACTAACCACTTAAAGTTTTGCTAAAGCTTTTTGACCTGGACTGACTCTCCTTTATTTAGGTCAAAATGCAAGGCAAAGCTATTGTGCTCAACGGCCTTCATTAAATTCATTGATTTGACCTGTATTTTGAGGACCAAAAGTCAAATGGAATGGGAAGTTAAAGTTCCCATACAAAATCTTCTGCTGAGTACTTTTCTGCCTCCTTGAACTATATAATGTTCAGAAAAAGGACATCTTACGGCCATTTGAAGTGTGGGCTATAGCTGGAGAGGCAGTTTTGTCCAGTTTTCTCAGCAGCATTAAGGTGAACCGATGGCTCTTTTCTCCCTCTTCAATAAGAACAAAAAAGGTTACGTTTGAAGACAATCTCATTTACTTTGATGTTTTCCCCCTGTAGAACAGCTAGATAAGTGATTAAGCACAGATACTATCATTGATGGGTTTTTTACTTTTCACTGGAGATCCATTTCACAACACAATTGTCAATAATTATTTCAAAATGCAGCAAGTCATTAAAGTGACGTTGGTCTGGGGAACAATCATTTGCATTAGGAGAAGTTCACAATTATGGTCATTTCTTACTGAAGACTCCAAACCTGCTGGGGCGTAAGCACAAATGTATCTTTACATATGTGAGTAGCCCCATTAATCTAGGATTGTGGCTCAAATAAATCAAGGATTCAAATATTAGAGGCTAAATTCTTCCCCCCTATAAACCCAAAGACTGAGGACCTGATCCTGAAAGCACATGCTCAAAAAAGCATGTGCCTAAATGTTGTTTAGGAGTAATGTGCTGTATATATAGGGAAATAAAGTAGTTCTGATGTTATCTTTTATTGGACCAACTTCTGTAGTTGAGAGCATGCAAGCTTTGTGGACCAAAAATGTGCATATTCTCACCAACAGAAGTTGGTCCAATAAAAGTTGTCATCTTAATGACTTTGTTTCTCCCTCTTCCATTTGGGACCAACAAAGGAACCTCACTCAGTCTCTAGACTGCATATATAGGCATTGCTGAAGACACTGAATCAATGTAACTGGTCCTTATTTACACTTTTACAACATGAACCTGAAACCAATGAAGTCAATTGCAAAACTCCCAATTACTTTGGTGGCTGAGGACTGCATTCTTAATATATATAGAAAACATCGTTGTGTTCACTTGGGAAAAAAAGTAGGGACAAAGGAGAAAAAACAAATGTTAAACTTTCACACTGCATTTAAAAAAGCACCTTACTTTTGGTAAATTTGCAACCTTGTTAAAATAGCAGTTTGCATTCTTCTTGATACAGTTTTTCTGAAACCATGATTTCCATATCTTACAAGAGACACATTTTGGGATTGCTCAAGGAGGTGTTCTGGGCAGTACTGCTGTATTGCCTTTTCCCAGCTGCCTACAGACTTCCTCGTTTTCTGCTGCTGAATATTGCACATCTTGATGAGCAAGAGTTCTGAAGAGACCAGAGCAGGAAGACAAGTTTATGTGGAGGTTCCTATTTCTGAAGTAATCCTTTCTGGATCAAATAGCACAATTTCCTCTAAGCCTCACAGTCAGTCTAGTGGAAATTATGCAGTGAGAAAGCTAACGTGAATTAAATCCCTTTTGGTGGCTGTAAGTCAAGCTGGGAAAGGTTGGGGAAACCTGCTTAGTGAACAAGATAGCTGCTTTTTTGGACAACATTCCAGTCATTGGGAGAGTTTATTTGATGCCAATGGAGAAAAATCTCTAAGGAAAAAGGTACATAAAAGAAATTCTCTGGGTCTTGAACTTTCTTTCTCCTCTGGGTGAAAAAACAGACATGACGTTAACCACCCTTTAACCACCCTTGGTGGTTATGCACGTTGCAGGGCTGTATTGGTGCCCTATGCAGCCCTGCAACATGCATAAATTACCACCAGGGGTGGTTAAAGGGTGATTAGCGTCATGTCTGTTATCACCCGATTTTTCAACCCGGTCAAATCGCAGCCGGAAAAGCATGTGCGTCCCCCTTCCGGGAGCGTGATTGCTGGGAGCGTATCGTCTGATCCTGGCTCCCGGCATTTTTTCAAAACAAGTGCGGGTGCGGCCGCGATCGTCTAAAAACGGCCTCTGTCTCTTGAATGCTGAAGAGATAAATGGTGTTACCAGATGTAAAGCTAGTTACTTGTTTTCACCGTTAAGCACACATTTGGTTGTGCATCTGTATCTGTGAACATACCTCTTGTTACTAATTTTCTATGGGTGTTCCACACTGCACACTCAGATCCTTGTGGGTAAACGATAATCAGCCAGTATTGGCATGTAGTCACAGTTACATCTAGAGATGTGCACTGCCATGCTACTAATTTTTGGTCAACCAGAGACTAAAGACAAGTATTTTTGTAAAGCTGGCATCACATAAACTCTCCCAGTCTAGTTCCTGCACATATCCATCGTGTTTCTGGTGAGTGGAGGATATGGGGGGGGTGGGAGGGTGGAAGAAAGAACAACAAACAAGTAGGCAAAGGGACTGCGGGGGATGCTTTCACAGTTGGATTCTCTTTGGAATGAAGCTTTACTCACACAGTCCCATCAGTTTCTATTCTGTTGCACCAAGGAATATCAATAGCTAGTAGGAGAGTCTGTCAGGTAACCTAACCACAAACACATGGCAGGATAAATGTTTGTTCAACTGGCTATGTACCTGGGATGACACAAGGTGCAGTCATGAGACATTATCCCCTTTGGGCAGTGTTAATGCACAATGCAGTGGCTCGTATGCCCTGCAACTGCCAGATGTTCACCCCACACTGGAGCTAGGGTAGGGTGCGATGTGTCCTTTGAAAAAGGCTGTTGACGCAGCATATAATAACATTGCCCAAAGTGGGTTAAAGAGCCTGCCTTCCATGTGGCTGGGCTGTGCAGCCCTGCCTTAAGGTGGGGGGTCTGTGGATCAGGCCTGGAGGAGTGCCTTCTTCCCTGCTGTCTAACAGCTGATCGTGGGGTAGGGTGACCTGGGAAGAGCACATACCCTCTTCCCTGGCCCCCTCTCCCATGATCAACTGTTAGGTGAGTGGATCAGGGGGAGGAGGAGGAGTGTGCATGCACCCCTTCCACCTGCCCAACAGCTGATCAGTAGAGGGGGTCCTGGGAAGAGCATGCATGTTCCTGTGGGCCCCTCCTCCCCCTATCAGCTGTTGGGTGGGTGGGAGGGAGGGGTGCACGTGTTCCTCCCAGGTCCCTCCTCCTGCTCCATGATCAGCTACTAGGCGCGGCGGGGGGAGGAGCATACATGCACTCCTCTTAGTCCCCCACAGTTGCCTAGCAGTAGTAGACTCAAACCTGCAGCACAACAGGAGTCCAGGCATCCAGCCCCATGTGGCTGGCTCCTTGGCTTACCCCATGGCATGGAGGGGCCAGTGAAGACGCAGACCGTCTGGCCACCTCTCCATACTGGCCCAAAGTGTGGTGGCTGTAATTGCTCGCCAGGAGGCACACATGGCATTGGGCCTGCCCCAGCTCCTCTGAATGCACCCATCATCACTTTTGACTCAGGATGGATTTGGATGTGTTTATTGTTGAGTAACACCCAAAAATAAACCTGTGTTCTCTTTGAAGGTCAGTCTACACTATCTCCTCTCTTGTTGCTTTTCTCCACCTCTGATTCTCAACTTTTAGTGCTTTCAGTCTCTCATATTTATTTATTTATTTTATCATACTTTTATGCTGCCCTCTCCTGCTGTATATCTCAGGGCGGCTAACAACATCATAAAAACAAATAATATAAAAAAATATAAAACATTAAAATAACCCAAACAAGAAAAAGCTCCCACCCTAACCCAACCCACCCATCACCCATCTCCCTCAGCAAAGGCCTGGAGGAACAGTCAGGTCTTACACTGTCTACAGAAAGAGAGGAGATCTAAGGCCATGTGGACCTCCAATGGGATGGAGTTCCACAGCTGCGGAGCGGCCACTGAGAACGCCCTCCTCATGGTCAACACCTGGGAAACCTGGGGACCCTCTAGGAGGGTGCCCCCAGCCAACTGCAGAGGCTGATCAAAGATCCAGAGGGTGAGGCAGTCCTGCAGATAAGTGGGGCCCAGGCCATTCAGGACTTTAAAGGTCAAAACCAACACTTTGAATTGGGCCTGGAAGACTATTGGCAGTCAGTACAAAGAACAGAGCACAGGAGTAATGTGCTTGCGATGACTCATCCCCCTAAGAAGATGGGCTGCTGTGTTCCACACCAACTGCAGTCTCCGGTCTGTCACCAAGGGTAGCCCCATGTAGAGTGCGTTACAGTAGTCCAATCTCGAGGTAATAAAAGCTTGGATGATTGTGGCAAGGTCCGAGTCTGAGACTTACAGCTTAAGCTGTCATGCCAGATGTAATTGGCAAAAAGCACCCCTTGCCACAGCTGCCACCTGGGTATCCAGGTGAAGCTGCAGGTCTAGGAGCACCCCCAGACTATGGACCTGAGATACCAGGGGAGGATGGATCCTATCAATGATGGGGGCCATCACTTCCCCGGCTTTCCCCACAACCATCACCTCTGTCTTTTCAGGATTCAGCTTCAGGTGGCTCACCCTCATCCAGTCCCCAACAGCTGACAAAGACCGGGTAAGCATTGGGACTGCTGGGACTGAGTCTGATTGAAAAGAGAGATACAGTTGGGTGTCATCAGCATATTGATGACCCCTTGCACCAAACCCTCTGATGACCTTCCCCAAAGGCTGTATATACACAAGAGAAGGGATAAGATGGAACCTTACAGGACTCCACACGTGAGGCCCCAGGGAAAAGATGAACAGCACTACATGTTGAGTTCTCTGGGCCAGGAAGGAGCGGCACCATTTAAGGACAGTCCCCCCCCCCCCCTCTGGTTTGGTACCACAACCGAGTCACCAGCAACTCATGATCAATGGTATCAAATGCAGCCAAGAGATCTAATAGGATTAACAGGACCAAATGACCGTGGTCCAGCTCCGCGGAGAGGTCATCCACCAAGGCCACAAGCACAGTCTCAGTGCCATAACCTGGACGAAAGCTAGACTGTGAGGGATCTAGGAAACTGATTCGATCCAGATGCTCCTGAAGCTGATGAGCCACCACCTGCACAATAACCTTCCCTAAAAAAGGAAGGTTAGTGACTGGACGATAGCTGACCAGAACGTCAATGTCCAATGATGTTTTTTTTATCAGAGGCCGCACCACTGCCTCCTTGAGGCAGTCTGGCACCACCCTCCCTAAGGCAGGCATTGACTATCCTGGCCAGCAACGGCCCCAACGTATCCCGACTGGCATTGACCAGCCAGGACAGTCATGGGTCCAGTTCACAATGAGTGGCTCGAACAGTCCCCAGAACATTCTCCACATCAGAGGGCGACACGCACTGAAATGAATCCCATAAGACAGGACAAGATGGGGCTTCAACTGTCTCTGGTTTACCCACTGTTAAAAGTGCAGCAACGAAACCGTGGTGAATTTGAGTGATTTTATCCACAAAAAAAGTCCACAAATAAGTCACAGAGAGCATTAGATAACTCTGGATCCAGGTAGAAGGAGGTTGGACTGACAAGTCCCCTCAGCACCTGGAAAAGATCAGCTGGACGAGACTTAGCGGATGCAATGAGGGCAGCAAACAAAGTCTTCTTTGCTGCCTGCACTGCCACGGCATAGGTACGTAACCAGACTCTGTGGGTGATTTCAGACATTACGTAGTCTGAAATCACCACAGTCAACCGCAGCCAACCACAGAGGGGGTTGAAATCAAGTGAACGTCTGTTTGCTTGCATCCAGATGTTCACTTCAGTCAACCACCCCCGCAGTGACCCTAACCATGCTTTGTTCTCCCGCACCATGGTGGCAAACGAAGCGTGGCTAGGGGGAATCCAGAACATGGTGAAGGAAAAGTAACGTCTGTTACCTTACCTTCACCGCATTCCGGAGTCCTGGTGGCGGGCGGCGGCAGTGGCCAGATAGGCTGCTGTGGCTGCCTGTCTCAGGGAGGGTGGGCTGCCGGGGAGCACAGGGGGTGGGGCCGTGCGGCAGCATTCTGTGCCACACAGCCCCGCCCCTTCCGGGGGTGCCGCTTTAGACTTTACAGGTGGGCGCTTTCACAGTGGGCCGTGGGATGGTTCAGACCACAGCTGGGGGCAATGGGGTGCACGTCTGTTGGCGCGCACCTTCACCCCCGGCTGTGGTCCAAACCACCCCACGGCCCATGGTGAAAGCGTCCGCCCGTAATGTCTGAAATCACCCTGTGTTGTAATCAGCCAACTTCAGTTCGAGACTGATGCCACCATCACTCTAACCACCACCCTTCTCACTTCATCCACTGCAGATCCTCTGCATATCATGGGGACCTGCATTGTTGGTGATTCAGAAGTGGACAGAATTCTAGAAGGCCATGAGGTCATTGAGTGAACGGCCATCAAAATCAGAGGGAACATCCCTCAGGGCATTCCGAAACCTCTCTGGTTCCATAAGTCTCTGGGGGAGAATCAACTGAACTGGCTCTACACCCCTCCGGGGACCGACGTGTGCCAGGATACCAGCCTGGAGGAGATAATAATCCATCCATGATAAGGACACTGCTGAAACCTCCCCCACTAATGGACTCCCTGCCTCAAGGCCCATGAAAAATATCATGTCCAGGGTATGTCCTCCAACATGTGTAGGGTCAACAACTATCTGAGACAGGCCCATGGTTGCCATGGCAGCCATGAACTCATGCTCTGTCCCTCCAAGACTGGCTAGGAGGACCACCGGCCTGGGGGACCACAAGACCACCTCTGACACCAGTTTATTCAGAGCGGGCAAGGAAGCTGCTGTACAGTTAGATGCATGGTAAATCAGCAGCAACCCCACTCTGGGTATTTTCAGATGTGACGGGGCCAGTATTGGCCCCGTCACATAATCACCAATTGATCCCCTGCCAGGATCAAAATGGCATGGCCAACAGACGTGCTGGCTGATCCCAGCAGGGAATCGGGGGAGGGGGCGGGGCTGCGTGGCCAACGTGCGGCCACACAGCCCCACCCCCCCACGCTCCCTAGGCCACCCGCTCCCTGGGAGATGAGCGGGCGCTGCGGCCAATGCGGCCGCAGCGCCCACCTCCCCCCCGGGGCATTGACCATGGCCCGGAATCAGCAGCGGGCACGGCCGCTGATTCCGGGCTATGGTCAGGGGACAGACATGACAATCCCATTGATCATGGGCGGGAATCTCATTGACCACGCAAATGACCATGGTCTGGGCAGGAGGCCGTTTGCGTAGTCAATGAGATTCCCGCCTGTGATTCACGGGGGTGAACATCTGGCGGGAATCACCTGTCAGGCCAACAGACTTTATGGTCCCTTGCTCACCATATGGGTATTCACCATGGTTGAGTGTGGGATTGTAAGGTCTGAAAATACCCTCTGTCTCCGGCCAAATCCATCACCAAGTCGAGACCCTCAATTCCCATGATAGATTGCACAGGAAATTTCCTCACAGACCATGTCTCCTTAAAAATAATGGCTACACTGCCCTCCACCACCACCCCTCTGGTCCCTCCAACCGTGGTTAATGCTGGATGGAGTACCCAGCTGGAACAATGTCAGCCAATATAGGCCCCAACTCAATGTCCATCCAGGCCTCCGTAATGCATGCGAAGTTGGCTGCCTGATCCAGAATCAACTCCCGGACTGTAGTTGACTTATTAGCAACTGACTTTGCATTATCCAGCATCAAGCTGAGGCCAGGGGCCCTCTGATTAATGACCACTACACCATCTGTCTGGGGGCCATTGAGTGGGACAGATATTAAACATCTGTCCCATCTCACAAATCTAACACACCACCTGGAAGGACCATAATTCCCCCAGCCTGTCACGACCCCAATGGCTGTGGACCCTGCCCCTGTCCAACCCCCCGACCCTCCAATCCCCCTATCTTCCCCTCTCACAGGAAGATATCCCTCCCTCCCAAAGGGGTCATACCCCTCCCTCACACTGAGGGGTAGGGGGGCCATAGCTCCCCTCTAAAAGAGGGTGCTTATGAAAAATACATGGTGCAGGGCTGCACTGGAACCAATGCAGCCCTGCAACATGTATTTTTCATAAGTGTCCTCTTTAAAGGGAAGGTATGGCCACCCTAATGAGGGGGCCGGCCCACCCTCCCTAACCCAGTACCACTCCCCCCCCCCTGCTCACTAGGAGGACAGCACATCCCCAAACCCTCCCACTTAAAAACCCACTGCCCCTACCCTAAAAACAAACCCTAACCACCCCCACCTCCACCACTTGCAACGCTGCCAACCTGGCCAAAAATCCCTCCCAGTTCCGCTAAGGGCCATGACTAAGGCGCACAGCCGAGCAGCAGACTGCTTGCGGCCCCCTCAGCCTGGTAGCCACACCCCACAGAGGAGCCTGGGCCCTGCCCCCTCTCCCAAACAAGGGGAAGGGAGGAAAGATAGTCCTCAGAGCCAGGCAGCTGGTTCCTCTTCGGGGGAGGGGGCAAGCCAGGAACAAGCCCACAGCCCCCTCAAGTCCAACAGCCAGGGGAAGCAGCAGCGGCGGCAGCAGCAAGCAGCATGGTGCACAGCTGAGCAGCAGGTTGCTTATGGCCCGCTCAGCCAGGTAGCCACGCCCCACAGAGGAGCCTTGGCCCTGCCCTCTGTTCCAAACAGCGGCGGCAGCAGCAAGCAGGGATGAATACACATGTTCAAAATGAGACAGCCTTGCAACAATCCTAATTTCTACATCGCCTTGGGATTTCAGAAGCTTCTTTGGCTCTGCCATTTATTTATTTACTCATTTATTTTGTCAGGTCAGGACCTAGACCAATTGTCTTTGAGGGGCAGCAAGAATTTCCTTAGCTACAGGCAGCATAATGAGGTTGATTAGGTGCTAGTATTTCGTCTGTCATTCTCCTAAGGGTCAGGATGCAGTGAAGCAGAAGGATGCTGGAGCACATGGATCCATTGATCTAGAATGGCAAATCTTATGTTCAGGACATTTGACCATTTAGTTTACACTCTTTTGGGGTAACTAGTGTGAACTGCAAGAGTGGACAGGGCTGGTTGCAAAAATTCAAGCTTGTCATCAAGGTAGAAGGTTAATATTTTATTTTTCATTTAGTTACTTATTTGTTTTTGTTTGTTTTTTTAAATTTTTGTTCACCCTATCCTGAAGACTCAGGGTACAATGCATACCATATATTTTAAAATATACAAATAAAAAATACTTAAAATCCCCTATATCAAATATCCCAAGTCCTATCCCCACCTGCCAAATGCCTGGTTAAATAAAAAGGTCTTATGCTGCATCCAGAAGGTGAGCAGGCCAGGGCTTACACAAACCTCCAGGGTAAGGGAGTTCCATAATATATGAGAATCTTTCATCTCCCTGCACTATAGAAGGGACCTCAAATAGGACTTCTCATTCCTGCTGCCACCAAGGATGAAAATTAAATTCATTGTAAAGGGGGTGGGGTAAGTGAATTCATACAATGATCTCAGTGTGGGCTGGGGCAGCTGTAGACTTAGGGCACTTTTAGACGAGACAGTAAATGTGCCTGATTGGTGAAAAAAGCACATTTCCCCCCGGCTCGTTTAAATCCTCAAACCGGTTCAAATGAGCGTGTTGTATTTTTCAAACCATCCGTGTGCTGTTTTTGAAATGTGGGGGTTTCACAGACAGTTTTAGAAACTGATGCGTGTTTATTGGCTGTAGATCGTGTGAAATAGACATGCATGTGATCTGTGAAATAACGTGCGTTGGGTTGACGTGTGAGCGTCATTGCGCACGCGCATGCGCGGTAGTGCGGAAACAACCATTTTTTGTGGTGTGCCTGTCCTACCTATCTTCATTCTGGCCTCAGCAAGTTGAGGACATGGCTGTTGAGGTGTGGTCGCCGCACGGAGAAACCACTGCTGGCCGGCCTGTTAGCTGTTACAGCGCATATTGATACGATATGAGAACTACTGGAGAGGGCTTTCTTTCTAAATGTTAATTTTCAAAGCTATCATTAAAAATTGTGTTGGGTGGGTGGTGGAGAGCAGGAAAGTTTATGAGCCACTGATGGCCGGCCTGCTAGCCGTTACCACACACAGGCAATTTCTGCAATTTGAATTGTAAATAGTGATGACTTCTTTTAAACAGCTGTAAGCATTGTGAGAACATATTTGGTTATTGTGGAGGGCGGGTGGTGGAGAGCTGCAAAGTTCAGAGCCGGGTGTATCCCAGCTGTGTGCATTTTTTTGTGGTGCTGGGGGAAATCTGTTCTGATTTGTGAACCCCTATGTCGCAAAGTGACCAAACGTGCTATGGGAAGCCCCTCGCAACATTTTAGAGAAGAGGCTGCATGATAATAAATTTATTTTAACTTGTTTTTAAGCATTATAAACAATTAATATAGTATCCCTGGGAGGGATTTCTCTCCATTACAGGTGCAGAACATGCCCGCGCATGTGTTTTGATGAGCGGCAGCCATTTTGTTTTCCCGCATTTCTGCAGCTCCTTTCCCTCACAGGACCCTGTAATTGAAAATTGCACAGGCTGGATTATTCCTACTGTAAATATGGTGCTTGTGTGATTGAGGTAGGGAGAGGTTTTTTTTTTGACCACTCGTTCATCTGGCGATTGCATACAGGAGGATTTTTTAAATGTAAATTTTTAAAGCCTCATCTTGTCTTCCACTATCGGCAGTTTTCATCAGACATTTCTGACTGGTTCCACAATTCTCACAGAGCGGGATAGTATAATCCATTACCTTTAGAAATATATAGGAAATTACATATGCTTTCGGTTTTGTAGGTGAAACCATGCTGTTGGATTATTTTTTTTAATTCATTTTCTCTGTGGATGTCTCACTGATTGGATTATAATTTTATGCACATGAACATGGAAAGTTATCATTTCTGTCTCTTTTGTCCACTGCAGATCTTGTGAACAGTTCTCTAACTTCTAGCATGCCAAGAAATGCTGTGGCATTTCTTGCATACCAAGGACCATGCCCATTCTGCAATATGACCCTTCAGGATGCTTTAAAGTAATTTTCTTAAACAGAAAACGATGCCCAAATGGAACCCTGTTCGTTTGCCTCAGATTTCTCAATACATTGCTCCATAAAACCATGTATTTTTATATTCTCCCACCCTTGCTTCCTCTCTCCTGTTGCAGGTCTTCTTGTACAGAGTTGATAGGCATGCAGGTCAGGGCTGCCTTTGAACCTTTGGCCACCGACAGGCTGGCAGCCATGGGCCCATGCCTCAATCCATCTCCCCCCCCCCTCTGTTCCTACAACACCCCCCAACACCCTACTTCTGCAGGTCTTCCGGAAAGGGGTGGATGACCCACCCAGCCCACACCCGCCATCTGCCAGGGCTCCTGTTCTGGGAGCCACCT
>QEPC01008677.1:3597697-3638498 GCA_003113815.1 Sphenodon punctatus | reverse complement strand
GTGATTTTAATCCCCCGCCCATTTATTTATTTATTACTGTCCTTTAGCCTTGTTTTATTGATGTATTTTATATTTATATTTAAATTGATTTTAATTGTTTTTATTATTGCTGTTAGCCGCCCCGAGCTGCATTGCAGGAGGGGGCGGGATACAAATCTATAAAATAAATAAATAAAATAAACTGCCTGCAGCACAATAGAATAATATTTTTTCTGGAATATATAATTTTCTGGCTTCTCCACGGGGACCCGTATTTCAATATGGCTCCCATCGACAGCACCCATACAGCGCGGGAAGCCATGATGCCTAAAACCATCCATTATGTTGTGCATACTTGAGAAACCAATGACCTTATGGAGTAGGGTGTCATTTATTGCTCTACATACCTCCTTTACAATCACGCACACTGTCGCAACACCCACCCCAAACTGTGCGGCTACAGCCCGATACCAATTAGATGTAGCGAGCTTCCGCAAGGTGATTGCCACCCTCTTCTCTGTAGAAATTGTAGCATGCATGTTTGTAATTTTCTTTGTTAGCTCTGGTCTGAGAGCATTGACTATTTTTATGAAGACATCTTTGCTCATGCGAAAGTCTGAAATTCATCGCTGCTCAGAGTAATTTGGCCCATTGACGACATTCTCCCACCAATCAGTGCTCTGCTCAAGTGACCAGGCAGCGCGTCTTGTAGGAAGAGTGGACTCTATTTCATGCATTGACTCACCAACCATGCCTTTCATTGCCATTGATGCAGCAGCAAACTCTGCGGGAAGACTGGTGATAATCAGTGTTAAAATAATAATTAAAATATTATGAAGATGTGAATGTAACAGGTTCGAGATTCAACACATTTACCATTCTATGGGTAATTTCAGACATTACGGGACCATGGTCAACCACAGTGAAACACTTGTGGTGACCAAAAGTTCCGTAACGTGTAAATGATTTCCCCAAGCACTGGCGAGGGTGCGATGGAGGGGAGGAAGGAGAGGTGGAGCCATGCAGCCAGTCCAAAGGCACACACCCCCCAGAGGTAGCCGGGAGGTGCAGTCCGTGGGCCCCAGAACCCCGATGTCACACAAGTTCCGGGGTGTGTGTGGGGTGCATGAGGGAGCGCAGGTGGATGAGGGTGGTCATCAGCACCCAGGGGAGCCAGGGGGCACTTCGGAGAGCTGGACCCGGACACAGGAGAAGACAGCCATGGAGGGGAACAACGGTTGCAGAGGCAGACAGGGGGGGCCCCCGGTGGGGCCCCAGCACCACAGGCAGGGGCAGCAGAACCCCAGGAAGCAGGCAGCACAGCAGCATGGGCAGGACATCAAGGAGGGAGCAGGCAGCGGACCATGGCAGCAGGGCGGAGGCGGGAGCTCACAGCAGGGCCAGAAACTGGGGCCCAGAAGGCATAGGGGGACTCACAGCCAGCTGCAGGGGACCACATGGGGGCCAGGGTTCAGTTGGCCCACCAGGTGAATGAAGTGCGGCCAATGAAACATACCCCAGTGGTACCCCAGCACGTACATGGGGTGGGTGACCAGGTAGTACGCCTTGAATGGAACCTGCATGGAGAGTCCCAACTGCACATTGGAGCAGGACCACACAACTGACAGTGCTGCCAGCTCCAAAACGGTGGGCTCCGACAAGCAGAAGTTAGAAGCGGGGGGCCATGGAAGGTGACCGAGCTCCAACAGCCGGTGATAGACTGCCCCACGAGAGTGCTGGTACCCACGGACCCCGTGAACGCAGCCAAAGTAGGACACGGCCAAGACAGGGTCCCCATCTGCCAGACAGTCTGTATAGGTGGCCAGGCTGCACACAGAGAGGGCAGACACGGTCTCTGCCGCAGACCACCCCACATGTGAGCACCTCATCTCTGGAATGCGCCCATCAGGAAAGGGAACCAGCCCCAGTGTCGCAGTATGCAGCTGGCAATCGCTGGTGCTTGCCTCATAGCCAAAATAATGAAGGCCAGAGCTCAGGCTCGCATAGGCACCCGGCAGGTTGTCTGGGCAGCTCAGGAGCAATTGCACGGCTGGGGTATGCCACAGGTCACACAGGGCCATGGTCTCGTGGAAGGTCCATGTATGGGGGGCCCCATGGCAAACAAGCGAGGCATGGGGTGTGGACCCAGCACAGCTGCAGGAACCGAGTACACAGACAGGCCAGCTGACACACTAATCAGGCTGGCGAGGACACAATGTTGCCAACACAGAGAGGTGGGAGGTGATGACAGCAGGAATGCAGCTGCCGCCAGTACGCCCAGGCACACGCTAGTTTGTGTGCAAGGCCCCATGCAGGGACAGCAGATGTGCCCAAGCGATCCAGCTGGTGGACCAGGAGACCGTGATGGCCGGCTTTGCGGCTGGAGGGTTCCCCAACTGCATGGGCACTGTGGACGGCATTCACATAGAGATCCTCCGCCCCTCCGCTGGAGAGACCGTGGAGTATGTTAACAGACATGGTTACCACTCCCTGGAGCTGCAGGCTGTCGTGGACCACCGGGGGTGGTTCATAGACATCTTCACGGGCAACTCTGGGTGCAGCCACGATACCCGGATCATGACCATCTCCCACTTCTATGCCCGGATGTACTGCTGGGACTTTGCGGACATGGGGATGACCCAGATCGAGGGGGTACTAATGCCCCCCTGTATCCTGGGGGACCCGGCCTATTCCCTCACCCAGTGGCTGATGAAGATGTAACTAGTTGCCAGGTCCCCGGTGCAGGCATGGTACAATTCCCGCCTGTGTACAAGCTGGACCATGGTCGAGCGGGCTTTTGGGGCCCTCAAGTAATGCTGGAGGAGCCTCGCTGGCCGGCTGGCCTACACGGTGGAGACCTCGGCCCTGGTGATAGGTGCCTGCTGTGTGCTGCACAACATGTGCGAGACCAATGGGACAACCCTCGAATACCCAGTGCCTCATCGCCCTCCCAGACCTGTGCCTCTGTACATGAAAGTGGACAACCCGAGGGAGTACTGATACACCAAGCGTATCTGTGCCGCCCTGGCCAGGCATATCAGCTGGGAGGCCGAGGCATGAGGGCACTAAACTCTGACCCCACCACCCTGGGGTCCCCACCGGCTACCTGGGCGAGCCCCTCCATGGCCATCGGTCTGCCCCCACCCCCCGGTCCATGAACAGACTGAAGGAGGCAGTAGTAGTGCCCTGACATTTATTCTCTCACCCAAGTACATGTGCCCCCTACATCACCACCCCACCTCACTGTGCAGGTTCCATGCCCCTCCTCAGACCGCCCTCCCCCTTCTCCCCCATCCCCCATGTCTCCGGGGCCTCCCCCTCGCCCGCCCTGCGGGCGCCGCAGAGCTGTGGGATCTCCCCTCCCCCCCCGCTGTCCATGTCCCCAATGGTGTCCTGGGAGGCATCGGTGTCCAGAGAGGCAGGTGGTGGTGGGAGGGAGGGAGGACCCAGGGCCTGAGGGCCCCCCCTGGGCAGCTGTTCCCTCCGGAGGCCTACAGGGACCGGGAGGCGGATGCATGGCCCCAGCTGGCGTGTCAGCAGCTGGGGCGGTTGGGGAGGTTCATTGGGGCCCGGACAGGCAGGGTGCCCATGAGGGGCAGCTGCCATCACATAGGCTCATGGTGCCAGCGTGCAGGAGCAGCGAGGTCCCGATGTCATGGAACCTATCCATTTTTGTGGAATGCTCCCGCACCATCCCCTCGATGGCCTGTTCCAGCTGCCCAAACACCTCTACCTGACAACTGTGGTCCTGGTGCTCCCACATCTGTTCCAGGTACGCCTCCGCCTGGAGCCTCCGGTCCCTTGCCTCCGCCTGTTGCAGAGATCGCTCTGTGGCCACCTCCATGTGATCCATGGCCACGATCATCTGCTCCCCCTGTTCTGTGGTGGAGTGGACTATGTCCTATGCCTGGTCCTCCCTCTGGTGCTGTACCTGTGTCTGGTGCTCCCTCATTCATTGTGCTCGGGGAACAGGCCCGGGTTGATGGGTCCCCTCGGGCTGCCCTGTAGAGTACACAGACGGTGTTGGTTAGGCACCCTGCCTGGCCACCCCCTGGCCAGGGACATGGTTGGGGGTTTGTGGTCCCCCCCAGGTTGGCGGATGACCCTGCTGGCTTTCCCCAGCGCCCCAGCCCTCCCCACCCCTGCCCCGCGTGACCCGGGTCCCCCTCCTGGCCTCCCTGGGCCCCCCCCCTTGCCGGTGTGCTTCACCTGGGCCTTCTGGCTGCAGACGGGGCTGTTCCCCAACGGTCTCCTTGCCCTCCTGTCTCTGGTGCTGGGCCATGCAGTGCCCTGTGGGGATATGGGTGGGTGGGTGGAGGAGGGCTGTAGGTGTGTCCGGGCGGCCCCCCGGGCCCCCGTTCAGTGGTCTGGGGTGGATGGGGCCTGCCCCATGGCTGGGCCTCCCTCCTCCCCCACCCCTCACCCCTGGTCCATCTCCCCTCCCACCTGCTCGCTTACCCTCGATGTCTGTCTCTGATCCCTCTGAGACCGGCTCCTCCATGTAGCTGGCGTCTCCCATTGACCACTGGCTGAAGGTGACCAGTGTGCCCGCCTCAGAGTTGTCCTGTCCTGCCAGGGGGTGGGGGCTCTCCGGGCTGGTGCTGGGGGGGGGCTACTGGTCCCCGAGGTCCCTGGGCGTTCCTCCTGGGAGTCGGGGGCCCTGGAGCCAGTGCCTTCTTGGGGGGCGGCGAGGGGAGGGGGTATATTGGCCCGCTCCCTACCCTGGACCACGGTGCTCCCCATGAGGTGTGGGGCTACTATGGAACCCTTCATGTGTAGTATGCGGTCCAGGGCATCATTGTAGGGGACGGTCCGGGCTCTGTGCCCAGACTGCCGGTTGTTGTCTCGAATGGCCTTGTACCACCTCTTGAGTTCCTTGGCCTTCAATCGGCACTGTGCCACTGTCTTGTGATGCCCCACCACCTCCATTTCCCACATGATCTCCTGGAACACGTGTTCGTTGCGCTGATTGAGCGCGAGCTCCAGTTGATGCTCCAGGGTCTCCCAGATGCAGATGAACTCCTGGGTCTCCCTGAGCCCCCATTGCCCCCCTCTGTGGTAGGGCTGTCTCCCCCGTGGTCCCTCCGGTTCCTCCTCCTCTTACTCCTGCTCCTCCTCCTCTGCCTGGGCTGCGCCTGCCTCCTCTGGGGGCTCGGAACCCTTGGCACGTTTCCTTGTCTGTGGGACATGGGGGGGGGTTAGTTGCTGTTCTGCCTCTGCCCGCAGCCCGCCCCCGCTCTCCTGGCGGCCAGCTGGCCGGCCCTCCCCCCTGGGTGCCCTGTGCCACCGGGTCCCCTTCTCTTCGGTCCTCTTACCTGTTTCCGGGGTGCCTCCTCCCCCGGCCCAGTCGTTGTCCCCGGGATGGCCCGTCCTGGCTGCTGGTGCTGCTGCTGTCCCTCCACCTCCTCCATGTGCAGCACAACCACCTCTGCCACCTGCGCCTCCTCCACCTCCTCCTCCCTTGCTCTCTCACCTGCCGTTCTCCTCTCCCTTCCACCTTGCTCCATCCCACCACGTTGCCCTGCTGTTGTGTGCTCTTTATATCTCCCTCCACGGCCTGTGTTGTTGCTGGTTGCCTGGCAGCAATGTTGCGTGCTTTGTCCCTGGCTGGGAATCATTTTGTTTGCTTCCGGCCAGTGGTTGTCATTCAGACGTTACTTTTTTTGGTTTCCTGTTGGGAATCGCTTTGACTACGCTTTCAGAGATGGTCCGGGCTGGAGCTCCGGAAGCATGGTTGATTTTGACCCCTGGTGGGTATTGACTGTGGTGAACATCTGGCGGCCGCTGAACAGACGTTCGGGGTGCTTTGACCCCGTCGCGGGATTGAGTGTGGTTCACTGTGGTTGACTGTGATCTCGTAACGTCTGAAAATACCCACTCAGAAGAGATGAATCGGGTGGAAATGCCTTACCATATGTTTGGCAGTCCAGTTAGCTGTGTCTTCCCTACTGTCAAGATATTGGTGTGCGGTACAGCTCAAGGGCTCTAGTCTGAAGGAGGGCCAGAATGAATCTCTTTGCTGTACCTCTGTGTTGGTGCCATGGCAGTGGGGGGACAACGTTAAGAGCATCTGAGGCAGGAAGTAAGGGAGTGCCTTACAGTGCTCCTCCCTCCCTCCCTCCGATTTCTTTAGCTGTGTCCCCTGTAAGTGCTCTCCTGCATCAACCAGGCATGATGCTCCAGTCCAAACCCTAGAACACTACTCCTATTGACTTCAGCATATGCACTGTACTAGTGGAGAAGGCAGATAAAGTTGACCTACAGCTATGCTGGCTTTAGTTTTCCTGGGACTAGGGAAATCCTCAGCTGCCCCTTTATGCAGGTTTCACTTTTCAGAGCAGGACAGAATAATTTTAGTGGGACGTTTGGGGAAGCAGGTCCATTGCTTTATCATAAATTTCCCATCTTACTCACCGTAGCTATTCACGTAACAAAAGACATTGGATTTCAAAGTAACGCAAAACTGATCATAGATATAATCTTCATTCAGCTACAGTAAAATCAGATTCAAATGAACCTGCCAGTTCTGATAACTAGGAACATGAAAATCTCAGCATCTAGGCAAAGCAGAATAAAGAGATTTATAGCACGTATCTACAAACAATTCTGTGCAAAGCCGGCTGCATCCCTGGAATGAAATACTGGCCACACACACGTGTTTTATCCTTCCTCCAGCTCATCAGCAATGCACTGCTGAGGAAAATGCCAGCTGCAAAAGGGGCTTCTGCTTTGCAACAAAATTTCTTTCCAAACCTTGGGAGCTATGCTCTGCAGGTCTGTCAATCCAGCACTTCCAAGGGTATTAAATTCACCCTAAGAAAACAACTGAAAAGTAAAACAAAACTAGTCTTATCGCACTTCAGAGAATCTGCTTTTTTTCATTTGCTCAGAATACAGAATGTAAGGTAGAGCTGGGGGACACTATTCAGAACAAAGCCAGTTTATTTGATAAATGTACTCCCTTTCCTATTTGTGAAGTATCTGTGAGAAAATCTTTCTTTTCTACTAATCTGACAATGACTCAGAGCTATGCTCTCCAAAATCTCCTGCTTCTGAAAGGGACAATGCATTCAAATCCATGTGGTGCAATTCAGGAAGCAGCCCCCATCACATGGAAATATCTGGAGCTAAAATGAATATTCTGAAAACTGAACAATCTTGTCAAATTTACCTGATCAAGCCGACAGTGGCGGAGCGGATAATACTGCTACCCATTTCCATTCTGTTCCCTGTCTGCTTCAGTTATTTCAGGTTGACTTTTTTGGTCCTATTATTTTGGTTTTTCAATCATTTTGGGATTGGGAGCATTATTGCACATGTACAATTGCCGAAAATGACATAGCTGAAATACCAAAATGATCGAAAAACCAAAAGAATTGACCCAAATCCCCAAAATAACCAAAATGAAATACTAAAAAATACACATATGTAGATAGCTCTTTTGGTCACGGACACTATTTAGATATTCAAAAGGCTACCCAAAATGTAAATAATACCCGTGACTAATCAACCTACCACCTGCTTCAGCTCTAGAAAAATCTATGTGTAGAATAAATTATCCTTGATAGGGAGACATTTAACAGCACAATCCTCTGAATAGATAATACCAGCACTAACACTTGAAGGGGATTTGCACCCATGCACCCGTGAAACACTCACTTAGCCTAAGGTATTAGCACCCAGGGGAGCAAATGGAGGAGCTGGCTAAGGAGAGGAGGGAGGCTGGAGAAAAAAGAAGACAGGAGAGAGGTTGGGGGTGGGGTAGGGTGGGGGGAGAAAGGAAGGAAAAAGAGGGGAACAGAAGGGGTGAGAAGCCAGGTCAAGGCAGATATTGGGTGAAAACAGACATGCACCTAACTCCGCTTTAACATTTCCTATGCTTGTTGCAGGGCTCTATTGGCGCCCTATGCCACCACAAGTGCAAGGCCAGGCGTAAGTGCCCAACGGGGAAACCACCAGGGGAACATACACCACACAACCGGTTCGCACCCCACAGGGTGCCCGGGGTACTGCAACACCCCCAGCACACAACCACACATATGGGGGTAGGGGGGCTGCCAAGGGGAGGGGGCACCCAGGTGGCAATGCCGGCAGAGAAGCAAAGCAGGACAGAGCATCAAAGAACAGCATTTTATTAGCAATGAGGGAACAGGGTCCCCCAAGCAAAGAGTGGCAGAGTATGGGGGTGCAGGTGGACCCATGGCCAGGCAAGCATACCACAGCAGCAGGGCACAGGTACACCTGCATCCAGCGGGTGAGGGCACAACGGAAGCCCCAACAGGATGGAGCTGCAGGCACCCAGAGGCGGCGATGGGGTCCAGTGGACGATGCAGCTGGCAGCAGGGATGCAGATGACAGCGCACAGGCTGTGCGGCAGCACGGGGGGGCGGGGGCAGCCAGTGCACAGTCACAGGCAGCAGGGGGGCAGGGAGCGGGTGGTGGTGAGGCACAGCTCAGGGATGGTTCGGTGGGTGCACCTGGGATGGAGGCTGCATGCACAAAACCCTCCCAGATGAACAGGCCCCTGCAGAACCCCCGGGAGCACATATGAGCATCCACTAGGAAGCAGGGAAGGTGCTGATCGGCAGTGGCAGCTGCATCCCTCACAGCTCGTAGCTCCCTCACTGATCGAAGGTTGGCGAGCTCCACAGCAGTAGGGGTCCCGGTCAGGAGGGGTCCACCAACATCGGGGGACAGCAAGCCCAAGTCCCACGGGAGGGCCCCCATGTCCGAGGGCTCACGTGGGATGCTGCGGGCACGCAGGAGGGTGCCAGTGTACAGGGAAGCAACAGGGGGACCCCTGGACTGCAAGGCGAGGCTGTACCCAGGTTGTGCTGTCAGCAGGCAAGCAGCCGTTANGTCCATGGCACGACAACGGCGGGTGGGTGCCCCCAAGGTGGTTGCCACAGGGGAGTGAAGCCAAGCTCCAGGGAACACCCCTGGCATGCTGGGGCTCCAGCCTGATGTCCCATCATCCACATGTACCGTGACAGGAGCTGGAAGCCCTCTGCCACTGACAGGGGGCCGCCCACCAACAGCTGCACGTCCGGGCTCAGCCATAGGGTCCCCAACAGCATGTCCGCACAGGGCGACCACCATCTCCATCCCCGCCCGAGGGCCCTGCACAACAACCAGCCATGACAGCAGTGAGGCCCGCTCTGGAGAAGCAACAGGCATGAGACGGAGGGCTGCAGTGACTGGGACGAGCATGGGATGAGCGGCTCCCCGCGCCCACAAGCGACCTTGCATGCCTGTGATAGGCCAGCCTGCTGGGGCCAGGACTCCGCAACTCACACACTGGACTGATGGGATCCAGCACAGGTGATGACAGATGAGCAAGGCCACAGCTGGGCAGAGTGCCAGGCCAAGCAGCTGAGGTAGGCACCATATCCCCACCGAGCACAGCTGCAGCATGCAAAGGCATCTCATGGCGGGAACGGATGTTGAGCAGATGCGGATGCAGTCGTACCCTGTGGTGCACGCGGTCCCATCCCCCCCAGCGGCCAGGCGGCCGGCACACACAGGGGGATGATCAGCCGGGACGGAGACCCGGTGGCAGCGCCCAACACACCTCTGGTCCAGCACAAATCGGTGGCCAGCTAACATGGGGCTACGCGGTACATAAGTGACCTGATGCAGGTGGTTGGGCATGGTGCATAGAGGCAGGTGCATGGGGTTGAGCAGCGCACAGAGTACGGTGACACAGAGCAGGGAGGACAAGGAAGGTGGACCAGGGATACAGGGGGAGCAGGGGCACGGACCACACAGTGGTGCGCTGAGAGGCCAGGCCACCTGCCATCGGGGGGTTCCCGGGAGTGGGGAGCCACACAAACATGCTGCCGGAAGATGAGCCCCACAGCCCAGGAAAGTGCTGCTGAGAATCCTGGGTGCTTCCTTCCTGCTGCTGCGCATGGTGCTCCAGCAGATGGCACAGCTCCTAGTGCCAGGGCGCAGCTACATCCTCCAGGGGGCATGGCATCGGAGGGCAGCGAATCTGAGGGCGGCGATGCTGCAATGGGCGCGGCGGACTGCTGCTCATCGCCATGCCATGTTGGGCACTGCGGTGTACCTGACTCATCCTGGCCCGGTGGTCGCTCAATGTGTATGGACGCCACATGACCCTTCCGACCCTGCGACGGCAGTGGACTCATTCCCGCACCAATGACTGGTGGGAGAACATGCTGACCACCTGGACAGATGAGGAATGGACGGACCACTTCGGGATGACTCACTCCCTCCTGACCTGCTTAGGGGAGCTCCTGAACCCCCATCTATGGAGGCAGGAGACCAACGTGCGGTGTGGCGGCTGACCACCCCTGATTCCTGCAGGAGCGTGGGGGAGTTATTTAAGACTAGGGCAGACTGTCAGGGATTACAGGAGGACCCTGTATGACTGAGCAACTTGACAATCAAATGTTGGATGAAATTCAGTGTTGTAAGTGCAAAGTGATGCACATAGGGGAAAAAATCCTAATTATACATATACAATGCTGGGTTCTAAATTAGGTGTTAGTGCTCACAAAAAGGATCAACGAGTCACGTGCACGATCCGTAGGGTTTGGGATCAGACTCATTGTGAACAGTCACTCCAGTTGTGAACAAGGTACAGAGAAAGACAGCAAAAATGATAAGGGGTATGGAACGGCTCCTCTATGAAGAGAGGCTGGATAGGCTGGGGCTCTTCCGCTTGGAGAAGAGACAACTGAGAGGGGATATGATAGGAGTTTATAAAATCACGAGTCGTGTGGAACATGTTACTAGGGAATGGTTATTTATTTACCCTCTCAAAGAGTTCCAGGACTAGGGGATACTTCATGAGACTAACAGGTAGCAAATTTAAAACAAATTTAAAAACATTATTTTTTCACTCAACGCACAATTAAGTTTTGGAATTTGTTACTAGAGAACGTGGTCAAGACCAGTAGGATAGCTGGGTTTAATAAAAATTTGGACAAGTTCCTGGAGGACAGGCCCATTAGCAGCTATTATCCAGGTAGGTTTGGGGAATGTAACCTCTGACTGTTGGGAGCTGGGAGTGAACAGCAGGGAATGCATCGCCCCATAGTGACCTGTTGGGTACAATGGCAAGCGACCGAGATTGGCCATTGTCGGAGACAGGATGCTGGGCTCGATGGGCCATTGATTTGATACAGCATGGCCCTTCTTATGTTAATTGAAAACATGTGGTCAATGTGCCACAGCAGTCAAAAAGGCAAACAGAATGTTAGGAATTATTTGGAACGGGATAGAGAATAAAACAGAAAATATCATAATGCTGCTATATAAATCTAAGGAGCAACCACACCTGGAGCATAGTGTGCAGTTCTGGTCGCCCCCATCTAAAAAAAAAAAGGGTATAGTTGAACTGGGAAAGGTATAGAGAAGGAAAACAAAAATGATCAGGTATATGGAGCAGCTCTGTACGAAGAGAGGCTCAATAGGTTAGGGTTCTTCAGCACAGGGGATAGAAATGTAGAGACTGGTGAGTGGTGTGGAACAAGTAACTAGAGAGCTGTTATTTACCCTCTCAAATAATACTAGAACTAGACTAGAACTCAAATAATACTAGACACTAGACTGAAACAAACTGGTAGCAGATTGTAAACAAATATATTTATTTATTTATTTATTTATTTAATTAAAAACTTTGTATCCCACCCCTCTTGCTCAAGGCGACTTGGAGTGGCTCACAAAGAAATCAAATAACAATAATATATAAAAAAGTAAGTACAAAAATAAATACACAAAATATAAAATCATGATAACAGCGTAAAATCAACAGGTATCCATACAAAAACAATTCGCTTGTGGAACTTGCTGCCAGAGGATGTTGTGAAGGCCACTAGGGTAACTGGGTTTAAACAAGGACTGACACAGTTCTTGGAGGATAGGTGTATAAATGGCTATTAGTCAAATTCATCAGGGATCATAACCTCTGACTGGAGCTGGGAATAGAACACCCCATTATTTATGACCACTTGTGCACTTCTGTAAAATGACCAAAAGTGGCCGCTGTTGGAGACAGGACGCTGGGCTCGGTGGACCATTGATCTGATCCAGTATGGCACTTCTTATGTTGTTATGTTCTTAGGGGATTTGTGGGGATAGATGACGGCTACTTTGGGGGTGTTTTTAAATGAGCAAGGCTGGCTGCTGAGTAGCACAGCCGTGGGGCAGTCATGCATATAAAATGAGTGGGGAGGGATTCTAACAGGCAGCTCCCAGGGTGACCACCGTGTCCACTCAGGCAGCCTCCAAGCACTCCTGCCACCACAGACCAGTCCTGCAAACAACTCAAATGGGCAGCTGTTTCCCTCCCCCCCCAGCAATAATCCCCACCCCAAGTCCTGCTGAACTGCCCACCCTTTGCACAGCCTCAGACACCATGGAAACAGGAAGCCGCGACAGCCAGTAACCCCTTCCTGCCCATGACCGGGAAGCTGCTACGGCGGCTAGCAGTTCCAGACAACAACAGAGGCACATAGTGGGGGGAACACACAGGAAGCTGCTGTCCTCCATGGCGTTGACTCTTCTCTCGTGCATCGTGAGGGTGGGTTGTTGTGTTTGAACCACCATGGTGTTGTATTTCACATGCATGTTCTTTGAGAGCTCCCCAGAGAGTTCCCAGCAGGGCTGTGGACGGGACCTGGGAGGTGGCTGGGCAACGGTCCTGTCTGCTGGCATGGGTGGCTGCCCCAGTTCATGTGGCCTGGGATGCGTGGTAGCCCATTGCCACACACCTTTTTTGGTTGTCCCCACACAGCGCACTCTGGATTTCTCGGCAGTGCACCGTGAGTGTCCATGAGTGGATGCTGTATGGCTCACAGGAGCGCGCATCCCCCCACACCACCTTCAAATGGGTGTTCAGATGAGTGGTTACTGGGTGGCCATGCGTGCTGGTAGCATCTTGTTTAAAAACACCGAAAGGTGGGGGGAAATAATAAAATCATAGAGTTGGAACTAGAGATCTAGAGGGTCATCTAGCCCAACCGCCTGCTTGGATGCAGGATGGCTAGAGCTACACATCCCTGACAGATGTCAGGGATGCTATCTCATGAGATGCTATCTCATGCATGGGTGCCAAAAGGGACCAGACTCTTTTTGAAAACTTCCAACAACCTCCCTAGGCAATTTGTTCAATTACAGCACACCTATTGCTGTAAGGATTTTATCTGATATTTAATCAATATCTACCTTCCTGTTACTTGAGCCCATTATTTCTAGTTCTTCCCTCTGCAGCCATGAAGAATAGTTCCTTGCCATTTTTGGTGCACTCTTCGCTAGGCTAAACATATCCCTTCCTTCAACCTTTACTCAGGAGACTTGCTTTCTAGACCCTTTATCATCTTTGTTACCTTCTTCTGAAACCAGGGAACAGAGGAAGATGGAATGGACCAATAGACAAGGAGGGAGAGGGAGGGAGAGGCAAGGGGTTGCAACCGAAAGGATTTGGCAAGGAGATTTAACTAAAATCTACATTGTTGCAATCTCAAACATTTAAATTATTTGCCAAATGGCATTTCTGGTTTCCTACCAGTCCTCCTTTCAATTTGGAGGGCCACAGGATAAATGAGGCATGACATCTCCTTCTTCCCTTTCTGCTCAGGATCTTGCCTCCTTCTTCACCTCCAAGATAGACAAGATCCGCCTCGACATTGCTTCCCACTCCTCTCTTCCCACTCCCACCCCTCTCCCTCCTCCCCCTCCTTCTCTCATGTCCTCCTTCTCCCCTGCCTCCCTTAAGGAAATCTCCTCTCTGCTCTCCTCCTCCAACCCTTCCACTTGCCCCCTTGATCCCATTCCTTCCCGCCTCCTCACCTCCATTACTCCCACTGTCGCCCCTTCCTTCCTGCACATCATCAACCTCTCCCTCTCTACTGGCTCTTTCCCTTCTGCCTTCAAACATGCCACAGTCTCTCCTATTCTCAAAAAGTCCACTCTTGACCCCTCTGACCCTTCTAGCTATCGTCCTGTCTCACTCCTTCCTTTTGCTTCCAAGCTGCTTGAACGTGTTGTCTACTCCCGCTGCCTTGACTTCCTATCCTCCAACTCCTCCCTTGACCCCCTCCAATCTGGCTTCCGCCCCCTTCATTCTACTGAAACTGCTCTCGCTAAGATCACCAATGATCTTCTGGTGGCTAAATCTAAACGTCTCTATTCCATTCTTGTCCTCCTTGATCTCTCTGCTGCCTTCGATACTGTTGACCACTCACTCTTGCTGGATTCCCTTCACTCCCTTGGCTTTTGTGGCTCTGTCCATAACTGGTTCTCCTCCTACCTCTCTGACCGCTCCTTTAATGTGTCTCTCTCCAACTCCGCCTCCTCCTCCTTCCCCCTCTCAGTTGGTGTTCCTCAAGGCTCTGTTCTTGGCCCTCTCCTCTTCTCGATCTATACCTCATCCTTAGGCAAACTCATTGCCTCCCATGGCTTCCAATACCACCTCTATGCTGATGACACTCAACTCTATCTCTCTACTCCCTCTCTCTCTCCCTCTGTTCAAGCTCGTCTCATCAACTGTCTCTCTGACATCTCTACCTGGATGTCTCAACGTCAACTCAAACTCAACATGGCTAAAACTGAACTCCTTATCTTCCCCCCTCATCCTTCCTCTCCTTCCTCACTGTCAATAACTATTGATGGAGTCACCATCCTGCCTGTCCCCCAAGCCCGTAGCCTAGGCTTCATCTTTGACTCAGCCCTTTCTTTTAAACCCTACATTGACTCTGTTGCTAAATCCTGTCGCTTCTCCCTCCATAACATTGCTAAGATTCGCCCTTTTCTCTCTGTCTCGTCTGCCAAAACTCTTGTTCATGCTCTGGTCATCTCTCGCCTCGATTACTGTAACCTCCTTCTCACTGGCCTTCCCCGGTCTCACCTTTCTCCCCTCATCTCTGTCCAAAACTCTGCTGCCAGGGTCATCTACCTCGCCAGTCGCTTCGACCATGTGCAGCCCCTCCTCTCTTCGCTTCACTGGCTTCCCCTTCCTGAACGAATCCTGCACAAGCTCCTAGTCTTCACCTATAAAGCTCTTCACAACCTTGCTCCCCCCTACCTCTCTGCACTTATCGCCCTCCATACTCCAGCCCGTGCACTTCGCTCCTCCTCTGTCCCTTCTCTCACCCTTCCACGCCTTCCCTGCTCCCCTAAGCGCCTTCGTCCCTTCTCACTTGCTGCCCCCCATGCCTGGAACTCCCTCCCTGTCCACATCCGCCTTGCCCCCTCCCTTCATACCTTCAAATCTCTCCTTAAAACTCACCTCTTTCGCTCTGCTCTGTCTGACTCTTTATCCTGCTGAGCCACTATTCCTATACCTACGATCGGTTTACCCTTATCCTTGCAACATGGACCTGCCTGCTGTCATTCTCATCGTAACCAAGCCAAGTACGTGCACTTGAGACCTCGCATCTTCATGAATGTTAGACCCCTTGTCTCTCCCTCTGTTCCCCTTCCTAAGTCTCTCCCCCAGCTCCTGTCTCTCAGATTGTAAGCCCTAGGGGCAGGGACCGTGTCTATTTTATTACTTTGTAAAGTGCCATGTACACTGCTGGCGCTATATAAATGTTTGTTAATAATAATAATAATAATAATAATAATAACATCTCCCCTGAGATTCCAGAATGGGGTGGGGAACCACTTTAAAATCCGTTGGATGCCAGAAGGATTTTTTTCTGGAGGCAAATGTTCATGGCCCAGTTTTGTCGGTAAGATACCTGAAGTGCAGATTAAGCTTAATTTAAAGTCATTGCTTTAGCATGTGCTTTCACTTCTTTCTTTGTAAAGAGTGTTATCATCCTTGTCTTTCAGGGGAACTATCCGTAGGCTGAAACTGCTCTTCCCATGCTTGAATCTGCTGTCTCCTTGGTTATAGAAAGACAAGGTGTTATTCCTGCAGCTGCAGCCATGAGCCCCTTCATTCTGCTCTGCCAGTGACCTCAACCCTGACCTATCGTTACCACCCACTCGAGGGTCGACATGTAATTCATTCTCCATGCTAGGTTTAGTTCTGGGCCTCTCTTATTGTGGCAAGGCAGTCGAACGGAGGAAACTTTATGCAGCCCCATAAGGCTTCCGACTGGCCTGTTGTGATACTGTGGGTTATATACCACACCGCACAACTTTGCTTCAGCAGTGCTCTGTTAAAGCCTCTCTGTTTTAAATCAAGCTTTCATTTATTCCCTATAATTTCTTCTTTCATATTCAGGGACCCATGGTCACTGCATTTTCCCCCCTGTCCATGGGGAAAACACAGAGTGAACATGGGTTCTGCTTATGTTCTATTAAGTCTCTTTTCCTCTCCTTCTCGATAAAAGCAAGATGAAAAACAAAGCCCACAGCTATCCCTGATTTAGCCCCATTGACTTCAGACCCAGCTTTTTCCTCACTCCACCTTTCCTTTTCTCAATCCACCCTCTTTCCCACCTTTGGCAGGAAGGACAGGGTAGAAAGGCTAATAAATAAATAAATAAGATTTCTAAACTACCACATGCACGGGTGCCAACTACAGAGGGGGCAGGAGATCTGGGTCTGGGGGCACCCTGCTCCCCCCCCCCCAGTCCCTCCTCCTGCCAGGAAAGTTCCTCCTCCTGCCCCAGTGTGCCCAGCATGGCAGGAATAAGGCTACAACAGCATCCGGAAGCCTCAGAAGCCCAAAGAAAAAGGTATCTGTGGCAATGGCAGTGTGAACCAGGGTGGAAGCAGAGCCTGAGCTCAGGGAGCAGTGGCAGCCAGTTAGCCCCTTCAGTGCTAACAGCAGCCTAACCTGGAGCAGGTTGAGTAGAGTGCGGGGGGGGGGGGGGAGAGAGCCTTCAGGAGACTACTGAATTCTGCCTTCAGGAGACTACTGGACATTTTCATAGTGTCTGTAGGCATGGGTCAGCTTTGTCTCTTCTTCTTATCAGCTTTCTCTAAGTTTTTACTGTTGCTTTAAGGAGTTGCAAGAAACGAGGCACTTACAGAGTGGCCCATTCCTGTGATTTGCTTCGTGCTTCTGGCAGTTAGACGTTTGGGGCGCTGTTCAAGTGGAACATAATTGTCAGTGCAGTTTGTGGCCCATATTAAAGGATATGCTTTTCGGCCATTTGTTCACTCCAATTCCTTCAAGAGCTTTGACAGCAAAGACCAGTATCTCTGGTGAAGTGGCTAAGGTCGGTCGTTAATACACAGATGGGGTGTTCTAGTGCAGTGGGTGGAGGTGAGTGTGTGTCCATTTAAACAGACACCCACCCACCTCCATTCATCTCCACCCACGGAGCCTTCTCTGTTTTACTGAAGGCAGTAATATACTATATTTCTATGTGCCTTTGTTCCCCACCTGCACAATAGGAATGATATGTCTTTTATCTTGTTATTTAAATTGTAGCATCTCCGAGGCCTATTGTCTGGCCTTATTTTTTTGTACGGTGCTTAGCACTGGGGTGGGGAACCTTTCCCCTCCCAGGGGCCACTTTGAAAATTAGTACAACCTCCCAGGACTCCACAGAAGTTGGGGATGGGGGTACTTAAGGAAAGGGAGGGTCAAGGTCATGATTCTGTGCCATGGATCTGTCCCCTATACTTGTATGCATGCCCTCATCTCTGCTCTCTTCCCCTGAGCTCAGTCTTTTTTGTGCTTGGTAGGACCTGGATCCAGAGCTCAAATCTAGGAACTGGAAAGGGGTCAAATGCGGTCATGGGCCGCATTTGGCCTCCAGGCCTGAGGTTCCCCACTCCTGGTCTAGTGCAACAGCAGCCTGAATTGATTGGATCTTCCAGTTACAACATCTACTACTATTAGGGATGGGCGAACAGAACCGAGTCCAGAAATTCGGTTCGGTTCAGTTCGGAAATTCGGTTCGGTTCGGAATTTCAGTTCGGTCAACCGAACTATTCGAGTTCAGTCCAAACTCCGAACAAAGTTCGGAAATTCATACCCCATTGAACTAAATGGAATATTATCTTTTAGGAATGGGTGAACAGAGCCAAGTTTGGAAATTCGGTTCAGTTCGAAAATCGAGTTCAGTTCCGAAGTTTGGTTTGGTCGACCAAACTGGTCGAGTTCGGTCCGAACTCCAAACTTCCGAACCGCGTTCGCCCATCCCTAACTACTATTTCTGCACATATTTGTTGAGAAAGAACAGATCTCACATTATTTTGCTTTTGTAAGCAGATGAATATTTTAAACAGTTTAAATATTTAAACAGATGAATATTTTAAAACTATCCTAGAGCAGCTGACTTTTAGTGATGGGTTCCTTATTAAAGAAAGTGACCCAAACCTGCATGCAGGTATCATTGTTTTGAAACCTGCTATTACATTCTCTGCTATTACGTTAAGTGGCTTTCAGAGACTGTTCATGCAGAATGACCCATCCGACTAGCTGAAAAGAGTCCTTGTGCACTCATGATTCCACCCTTGGGATTGTCAAAGAGGGTCCCTATATAAAGTATTATTACTTGACCTACTATCATCTTAACATGGACAAACGTATTGTACTGTTTGACCAGCAGCTGATGGAAGCCATAGCACTGAAAATCATTGTACTCATCATTGGGCCTGCATCTGTATAATGCTGCAGCAGCCTCATTTGCTAAGCTGGAGCCAAGCAGGACAAAGCATGATCTACTACCTACTTCCACACCCAAAGAGAATGCCATTCAAAAGCACGAAGAAGCAAACTGACCTAGCAATGAAAGAAGAGGCATCAATCACCCCCTTCGTCCCAATGAAATGGTAATAATTTAAGGGCTGCTTTGTAAAAAGAAAGAAATGACACTATACAAAAATGGAGGGGACGTTATTGGGTCTTCACCTGCAGCTGATATGGAGGCCATTTCTACTATGCCCTCTAGTGTGAAGTCAAGTATGACTTTTTCTGCAGCTGGCATCATGTTACTGTCCAGAATTAGGCTCAAATCACTAGATTTTACCTCAAACTCTTCAAGGCCAAATCTTATTGAATTTACCAATTGTATTTCGCAGCAATACTGACTAGGACTACAGAATCTTGTTTCTGGAATATCTCATCTGCCTGCTCCATTTTTTTTGGAGGAGAACTGATTTTGAAAATGAATATCCAAATTGTGTTAACACATTTTAAAAAGTATATTTGTCTCAGCCTTAGGGTGAAGATAGAACAGTCAGATCCCTGGTTTTGGAAGTGCTGAAAAAAGGACTTAGATTTTCATTGTGTGAAAATAAGGCAACCACACTTATTCCCTTGCCTTTTTTTTGCTCTTATGTTTGCCTTCTGATGCTACGTATTTTTGCTGGACATGGGTAAATCTGGTACTAGAAAAACAACAACAAAAAAGAGCTTTTTGCATGCTCATTGTTCACAAGTTGGTTGAATAACTTCACCCCTTGCTGCTGATTAAACAGATATTGCATCCAGAAGCCCTTCACATAATAAAGAAACATGTTTACTGATGCTTTATCAGCTCTGTGACTGTAATGAGCACGTCTTATTTTTTTTTATAAGAATTTAACCTGAATCCATCAAGGTTCAGATCATTAAAAAATGGCAGGTAAAGCAGGAAGCAGATGGTGTACAAAGCGCACATCAGTTATCCAAATATATAAACCTTGGCAAAGCTAATAACAGTGACACCAATATTGTTCGTTTGAGCAAACACATGGAAATGCTTGCCTTGGATAAATGCACAATCATTTTAGTTTTCGTCCAAGGAGATTAGCTGCTTTGGCAATCAATCATCTAAGCTGACCAAGGATACAGTGCCTCTGCAATAAGTGTTCATGCCTGTCTTCATTAACATCATTTAGTTTTTAGACTTTTTCTAATTAAGAAAGGTTCCCACCAGCAACAGCAAAAATCTCCACCACCTCTTTCATTATCGCTGCTTTTCTTCCCCTTAATTACTGTTGAGCTGCTGGCTGATTAAATTAGTTTTTCTAGTCCCTTTCTGAAATCTTAGGGAAATTATCTAAAAATCATGAAATCAATTTCCTTACGCTGTTTTAATCTTTTATGTTTTGGGCTCCAAGAGGGATGGGCAGACAAGTGCAGGCCTCTCCGAAAAGTGTGCAGTACTAGACTGCTTGCCAGCCTTCTATTGCCTTTGTGGACCATCTGGGTCAATTTCCTTCCAAGTAAATGAAATGCAAATAAAAATTCCAGCAGTTTTTCAGCTGCAGGCTGCCCAGCTGATTAGCATGACAGAGGCCGGGAGATGAGGCCTGACCCTGTGCACTTCCCCTCATCTCATTAAGTTGTAACTCTACCGTGGCTGCATTCATGGTGTTTATTGACGCTGAAAGGCGTCTTTATCCAAAACTAGCTAAATTCGCATTCAGAGTTTTTCCTTGGAAGTCTTGCCTGCTGCAGCATCCCCATGAAAGTGAAGCTATTGTAGCCTGGTAATGCATCCTGCTGATTCTTTAACAATCTGGAGCTTTCCCAAAAATTATGGGTTTCACAATTTTAGGCTGTGGAAATTTACACAGAGATTGAGTAACCTGGCAGTGCATTAAATTTTTTTAAATGGGGCAGGTCTGATTCTCTAAAGTGCTCTATCAGCACAAGCCCCATTGAAGTGGCTGAGGCTTGCAGTGATGCAGTGCTTTGAGGATGGAGCCAAAATATGTTTGTTGTGATGACCATAAGCATTTCACACTATCTATCTATCTATCTATCTATCTATCTATCTATCATCTTCTTCTTCATCATCATGTAGATCACAGAATCATAGAGCTGGAAGGTATCTTGAGGGTCATCTAGTCCAACCCCTGCTTAGATGCAGAATGACCAGAGCTACAACATCCCTGACTATATACATGCCGTTTTTAACAGTAACTTACACTGCATTCAGGCATCACAGTTACTACCTGTGAGCCCAGAGGAGCATCATTGTTTTTTTCTTGGGCTTACTGCATGGTGGCATTTTTAATGATGTCTGAATGAATTTACTAGTGGTAATAGCAAAGTGATCCACAGGAACAGAAACACTGAAAATATATGGGGTACTGTGACAAGACGCTATGATTTCTGTAATGCAACATGTTATGACTGCCTAAAATATGCTATGTATTATGTAAAAAGCTACATGCAACTATTCATGTTTGCTGTCATTTCAGTCCTTGTGAAGCACTAAGTATGATGATATGAAATAATATTACCCAGAGCTACAGTATAAAAGTTACAAAATGTACATTTATGCATCTGGTAATGTGAATGATGTGATCAGTTTTGAAGTCAGACGAACAATGGAGGTGAATTCAACTCAGGGACAGCACCAAAGTGCTATGCAAAGGACCCTGACCAATGAAGGGCAAATCCCATCAATGATGGGGCCTACCACCCCCTTGGCCTTACCCGCCACCAGCATCACCTCTGTCTTTTCAGGATTTAAGATAGGATGGCAGGATCCCCAAACAGCAGGTGATTTTTGAGTGCAGATAATCATCAGGGTGAGGGGCCTGGAGTTGGTCTGGAATATAGCAGGCATCTACTTTCTCTAGCTTTCAGTAATACTTCATCATTTGTCATCTTAGACATCCAAGGAATGTGATGAAAGCAGTTCATCTAGAATGCCTGTGGCTGTCTGGTCATAGTCACTTTTAATGTCCAGGATTCACAACCACATGTCACAACTGGCCACACCAATACTTTCACCAGCCTAGATATTGTCTTCTACTCACACTCATACTTTCCCCAAATTTCATCTGTTTTCTGAGCATGCCATCCCTAAGCACGTTTTCATTTTGTGATCTCATGAGCCATCATCCTTAATTAATGATTCCAAGTAGCATAATTCAGCAACTGCCTCCAATGTCTTCCCATCAATAGTATTGGTCAGGACATTGTGGTCACTACATATTTCCATCACTTCGGTTTTCATCACATCTAGTTTAAAATCATAATCTCTACCCAACTGATGGAGCCTATCCACAAACTTTTTTACTTGGTTTGCAGAGCTTGCCAGCAGGATTATGGAGATCTGAAATAGAGTTGAAATGAATAATAGATGAGAATACTGTACTTGATTAATCTGCCCACTTGTCACTGGGGGTGGGGGGGGAGATCACACAAGGGGAAACCACACACACACAAGGGAACCAGACCCACGCTCTGATGAAGGACACCTGGGAAATAATGCCCATCAGGATAGTATTGTGACCCTCAGGACTCAATGAGACCAGGCCCCTATCATCATAGGGCGCGGAGCTGTTCTGTGAGAGTACGGCCTCACGCCACACACATACTCCACTTGCACACACATGGAGGGAATGGGACAGGAGAGATGGGTGGTATACACGTGGGGGGTATGGGGCCGGTGTACCAGGTACCCACTTTCCTCTTCTCCTTCCCTCCCGCCTCCCTTGAGGAAATCTCCTCCCTGCTCTCTTCTTCCAACCCCTCCACCTGCCCTCTCGACCCAATCCCCTCCTGCCTCCTCACCTCCATTGTTCCCACTGTTGCCCCCCTCCTCATGTCATTAATCTCTCCCTCTCCACTGGCCCCTTCCCTTCTGCCTTCAAGCATGCCACTGTCTCTCCCATCCTCAAAAAGTCCACCCTCGACCCCTCTGACTTCTCTAGTTACCGGCCGGTCTCCCTCCTACCCTTCGCCTCTAAGCTTCTGGAACATGTTGTCTACTCCCGCTGTCTGGAACTCCTCTCTGCCAACCCCTCCCTGGACCCTCTCCAATCTGGCTTCCGCCCCCTTCACTCCACTGAGACTGCCCTTGCCAAGATCACCAATGATCTGCTTGTCGCTAAATCTAAGCACCTCTACTTCATTCTTGTCCTCCTTGACCTCTCCGCTGCCTTTGACACTGTCGACCATCCACTCCTACTGAACTCTCTTTGCTCCCTGGTCTTCTGCAGCTCTGTCCTTGACTGGTTCTGCTCCTACCTCTCTGACTGCTCTTCAATGTGTCTCTTCCCAATTCCACCTCCTCTTCCCTCCCCCTCTCGGTAGGGGTTCCCCAAGGCTCTGTCCTGAACCCTCTCCTCTTCTCTATCTACACCCTGTCCCTGGGCAAACTCATTGCCTCCCACGGCTTCCAATATCACCTCTGGGCTGACGCCACTCAACTATCTCTCCACCCCCCTCTCTTTTCCCTTCTGTCCAAGCTCGCCTCATCAACTGTCTCTCTGATATCTCCACCTGGATGTCCCAACGCCAACTCAAGCTCAACATGGCTATAAGACTGAACTCCTTATCTTTCCTCCCTTCCCTTCCTCCCCCTCTTCTCTATCCATCCTTATTGATGGTGTCACCATCCATCCTGTTCCCCAAGCCCGTAGCTTGGGATTCGTCTTCGATACTCACCTCTCCTTTAAACCTTACATCAACTCTGTTGCCAAGTCCTGTCGTTTTGCCCTTATAACATTGCTCGGATTCGCCCCTTTCTCTCTGTCTCCTCAGCCAAAACCCTTGTTCATGCTATGGTCATCTCCCGAGTCCCGCCTTGACTACTGCAACCTCCTCCTTGCTGGCCTCCCCCACTCTCATCTCTCCCCCTTTATCTCCATCCAAAACTCCACTGCTAGGGTCATCCACGTGGCCCGTCGCTTCGACCACGTGCAGCCTCTCCTCTCCTCACTTCACTGGGTCCCCCTCCCCCAATGCATCCTTCACAAACTCCTAGTATTTACTTACAAAGCCCTTTACAGCCTGGCTCTCCCTTACCTCTCAGCCCTTATCTCCTTACACACTCCTGCACGTACTCTCCGCTCCTCCTCTATCCCTTCCCTTGCTCTCCCTCATCTCCCCTGCTCCCCTAACCGCCTTCGCCCCTTCTCCCTTGCTGCCCCCTATGCCTGGAACTCCCTCCCTGCCCATATCTGCCTTGCCCCCTCCCTCCGCACCTTCAAATCCCTCCTCAAAACTCACCTTTTCCTTGCTGCCTTTCCCGACACTTGCTAGAACCTTCCTCTAACCATTTACAGTCTGCCCTCCCACTGACTGCAACCAAGCCAAGCACATGCACCTGAGACTTCACATCTGCTTGAATGTTTTGTCCCTTATCTCTCCCTATGTCCCCTCTCCTTGTCTCCCACCTCTGAGTCTTTTAGATTGTAAGCCGTAGACAGGGACCGCATCCATCTCATTGTTCTGTAAAGTGCCAGGTACACAGCTGACGCTATACAAGTGCTTATAATAATAATAATAATAATAATAATAATAATAATTAATTAGGGTGCTTGCTCTCCGGGAAATAGGGAAGGACCCCCAGGGAGGGGAAAGGAAAGGGCTAGCACTCCTCTCAATCACCTCACTCACACACACACACACACACACACACACTCAGTCACAGAAAAATAACATAGGGAATACAATCTGTTACACGACAACAACTTAACGCATACACCAAGAGACAAAGAGGCTTCACACTTAGCTTTGATAGGGGCCAACTTCTCAGGCTCTGATTACCATCACTGTGTGCCTCACAGTGCCGGAGCTTATGCTCCAGGCTCCGCCCCCTTGTATGCCTGCAGCCGTGTGGAGCGCCACACTGGCTCAGGCACCGACCCCACGTTGCGTTAGGTCAATGGCTGGGCTGGCACTGGGGGGGGGCGGGACTCCTGAGACACTGCTGCGGCCGCTTCTGCAGCAGGCAGCACTGCAACTTGCTCTGGAGCGAGGGGGGCGGCACTCTGGTGGGTTCCAGGGACCCGGAGCCCCGCCACCACGATGTCTACAGCCGGCAGGAGTGACAGTACCCCCCCTTGAGCCCCCGGGCAAGGGACCAGCAAGGACCAGGTTTTTTGGGGCGACGGAAGTGGAACCTGCAGATGAGGCGAGGGGCGGAGATGCCAGTAGCTGGTTCCCATGACCATTCCTCTGGGTCATAACCTGCCCAATCAATCAGATAGTGCAGGTGACCTTGACGTAACTTGGAGTCCAGGATAGCCTTGACTTCATACGTGGGTCCGAGGTCCAACTGGATGACAGGCTCAGGCCAGTCTGTAGGGTTGGAGGAGGCAATACCATCTGCCTTCTTTAACAGGGAGATATGGAACATAGGATGGATACGGACGTGGGGTGGCAGTTGCACTGTGTACGTAACATCATTTACTTGTCAGAGAATTTGGTAGGGGCCAATATATTTGTAATGTAACTTCACAGATGGGCGTGCAGAAGAGTAACGTTGGCAATCAATCCATACAAAGTTTACAGGCTTCAGAGGGGATGCGCTTCATCGGTGTTTATCAGCGTTTAGCTTATATCTTTGTCTTGCACGGTCGAGAACTGTTTTGGCCAAGGCTTGTGTCTCTTGGATATAATAGGTGAGTGTACCAGCTGCCAGAACTTGCACAGAAGGCAAGTTCACCGTTCCGATTTGGGGGTGGTATCCATAAGTTATGTAAAAGGGAGAGTTTCCAAGGGAGGCGTTTGGAGCATTATTGTACGCAAACTCCATCATGGGTAGCCAGGTATACCAATAATCTTGTAGCTAGCAGCGGAAATACTGTTCAAAGTTTTGGTTTACACTTTCGACCTGTCCGTTTGCCTGTGGATGGTAGGCAGTGGTAGGTTTCAGTGTAACTTGCAGAGCATTGAATAAAGCTTTCCAAAAATGGGAAACAAATTGGCAGCTTCTATTGCTTATGCTTTCCAAAGACCAACCGTGTAGTTTCATCATGTGTCAGATAAACAATAGGGCTGTTCGGTGAGCTGAAGGCAACCCTTTGCATGCCACAAAGTGGACCATTTTTGTGAAATGGCCCACTATAACAAAAACAGTGTTATATCTCCTGAAGGGAGGTAATTATACTATGAAGTCTACTCCCACTCACTGGCATGGTCCCCGAGGTAGGGCAGAAAACTGGAGTAGGCCCACTAGGGCCTTTCTGGTGATCTTGGTGCGGGCACAAATGGCACAGCCGTTTACGTACGGTTGAACATCTTGAGCTAAGGTAGGCCATCAAAAGGATCTTTGGATCATTTTGTAAGTTCGTTCCTGCCCTGGATGACCTGAAAGCAGGGCCTCGTGGTGTGCCCACAATATGTGCGGTGACAGGACGGCAGAATTACAATCAGACCCTACCTTTTTATCAATTAATTTTCTTCAACATAGGAAGGGTCGTTGGTTAGCTTGAGTTCACGTGCCTTTGCTTGTTGGGACCGGTGCTGTTTAATGTATTCATTAATGATTTAGAAAAGAGTGTTAAGAGTGAGGTGATCAAATTTGCAGATGACACCAAGTTATTCAAGGTAGTTAGAACACGAGCAGACTGTGAGTAACTGCAACGGGATCTTATAACACTGGGCGCCTGGANGCACTTAGGGAAAAATAATCCAAACTATGCATACACAATGCTGGGTACTAAGCTAGGAGTTACCACTCAGGAAAAGGATCTGGGGGAGGTGTGGACAATACAATCAAATCCACAGTGCAGTGTGCGGCAGCAGTCAAAAAAGCAAACAGAATATTAGGAATTATTCGGAAGGTGATAGAGAATAAAACTGAGTATGTCATAATGCCTCTATACAAATCAATGATGCGTTCGCGCCTCAAATATTGCATGTAGTTCTGGTCGTCCCATCTCAAAAAGGACATAGTTGAACTAGAAAAGGTACAGAGAAGGGCAACAAAAATGATCAAGGGCATGGAAGGGCTCCCGTATGAGGAGAGGCTTGGTAGGTTGAGGCTCTTCAGCTTGGAGAAGAGACGATTGCGAGGAGATATGATAGAGGTCTATAAAATCATGAGTGGTGTGAAACTAATAAACAAGCAGGAATTATTTACCCTCTCAGCTCGTACTAGAACTAGGGGACACTCCATGAAACTCATGGGTGGCAAGTTTAAAACAAATAAAAGAAAATATTTTTTCACCCAGCATATAATTGGGTTGTGGAATCTAGTGCCAGAGGCTGTGGTAAGGGCCAGTACTATCGCTGAGTTTAAAAGAGATTTGGACAAGTTTCTGGAAGATAGGTCCATTAGCAGCTATTAGCCAGACAGGATCAGGGAACATGATGGGAGCTGGGGGAAAACAACAGGTAATGGATCCCCCATTGTGACCTGTTGGGTGCTTCTCCCAAGTCACCGTGATTGGCCACTGTCGGAGACAGGATGCTGGGCTAGATGGACCATTGGTCTGACCCAGTATGGCACGTCTTATGTTCTTATGTTTATGTGGTCAAGTTGCAAATAGGTGGCCGCAAAAACCTTTTGGTCTAAGATGGGCCCTTACCATCTTATGTCTATATTACATCCCTCGTGATATCTGGACAATGCATTGGCTAGAACATTCAATTTTCCAGGTCGGTAGTAAATTACAAAGGAGAAGTGGATGAAGAATAGAGCCCATCGGGCATATCTGACATTGACTATTTGTGCTGTTTGGAGAAAGGTAAGGTTTTCATGGTCTGTTATTACAGTCACTGGATGTCTTGTCCCTTCTAAGTAATGCTGCCATGTTTCAAAGGCTGCCTTGATGGCCAAGAGTTTGTGGTCTAATATGGTGTAGTTTTGTTCTGCTGGTGTTAACTGCTGGGAGTAGTATGCACACAGTAACAGTTTATTTTCTCCTTCTAATTCTTGTAGCAGCACTGCCCCAATGGCTTCACTGGATGCATCTGTTTCCACGTGGAAAGATTTCTGGAAATCATGGTGTTGGAGGATAGGTGCCGTTATAAAGGCTTTTTTTAAGTAGTCGAAGCTGTACTGTTGTTCGGTTCCCCAAAGATATGCCTGATTCTTCTTTAATAATCGCATAAGGGAAGTTGTTATTTCTGCGTAGTTTGGAATATAATGATGATAATAATTTGTGCTTCCTAGAAATCTTTGAAGCAGTTTAACAGCCTTTGGTGCTGGCCACCATTGAATCACTTAAATCTTTTGAGCATCCATCTCGATTCCTGCTGGGCTAATAAAGCCCAGAAACTCCACTGTGGTTATATTGAAAGTGCATTTTGCTATTTTACAATAAAGTTTATGTATTCATAGTCATTGTGACACTTGTCACACATACGCCATGTGTTGACTGATGGAAGCAGAATAAACCAAGATATCGTCTAAATATGCGATTACAAACACATCTAAAATGTCCCGAAAAATATCATTGATGAAAGGCTGGAAGGTGGCCAAAGGGCTGGAAGGCATTATCCAGGCCAAACGGCATCATGAGGTATTTGAAGCGTCTGTAGCAAGTATGGAAGGTGGTTTTCCATTCATCGCCTTCCCGTACTCGTACCAAATTATAGGCTTCTCTAAGATCTAGTTTTGTAAATATGCGCACTCCTTGAAGGCAATTTAGGAGCTCTGGAATTAATGGTAGAGGGTAGTGATTTTTTACAGTGATGTTATTAAGACCCCGGTAATCTATGCAGGGTCTGAGTCCCCCATCCTTCTTCGGCACAAAAAGATGGGCGCGATGGCAGCGGAGCAGGAGTGTTGAATGAAACCATTCTGTAAGCGTTCCTCTAAATACTGTTGAAGAGCTCCTAATTCCAGGGTCGCCAATGCATAAATCCATCCAAATGGGGGCTCCTTTCCAGGGAGCAAGTCGATTGGACAGTCGTACAGTCGATGGGGTGACAATTCTGCAGCTTGGATTTTACTAAAGACATCTGCATAATCCAGGTACTCTTTTGGTAAACTTAAGCTGTCCGTGGCGGAGCTCTCACACTTTGTCAGAGTAACACTCAGACCTGGTTTGGGATTTTGACAAGCCTGAGCGCAGTAAATGGACGTGAACCACATCTGTTTCAGTTTCCAAGAGATCTGGGGATCATGTTGGCATAGCCAAGGCAACCCCAACACCACAAGAAACAAAGGAGTGCAAACTACATCAAATGCAAGCTGTTCCTGATGATCCCCAATCACGCAATGCAGCGGGGATGTTTGCATAGTAATTTGTCCTGACACAAAGGGGATCCATCTATAGAGTGTATGGGCTCTGGATAATGTTTAGGTTCGGTCTGTATGGCATGAGTTTGTATTAGTCCAATATCTATGAAATTCCCTGATGCCCCAGAGTCTATAAGGGCCCACACAATGAAGGACCTTCGGTGATCTATGGTCAGGGTTACAGGAACTCAGAGGTGTGTTTGAGAGGTTACAAGGGCTGAGGGGATTTGTTTTACATCTGGGATGACCCCTGCCCATCCTGGCCCTTGAACTTTCCCTGATCCTTTCGTTGGGAAGATAAGGAAGGGCATTCATTAACAAAGTGGGATGATTCCCCGCAATAATAACAAGATCTTGACCTCTGTCTCCTATCCCTTTCTTCTATAGACAAGGGTCCTCTGGATGCTCCGAGTTGCATTGGTTCAGGCTCACTGCCTTTCGCCCCATCGGTTGTAGGCGGCAGTGGCAGGGAGGCCCTGGGAAGGTAGCTTCAGGGTTCTTGCCTTTTCCCTCTTCGTCTCTCACATAGACAATCATCTATCTGGAGAGCGAGAGTGGCCAATTTTTCCCATGTATCGGGGAGTGCTGTGAAGGTTAGTTGATCCTTCAATTCATCGCTAAGACCTTTCCTAAACTTTACCTTTAACACATCATTAGACCATTGCAGTTCCAGGGCCAGTTGCTGGAACTATGTTATATACTCCAACAGACCCCCTTTTGGTTGTTTGAGGTACATAATGGTCATTGCTGCATCCCTCAAACAATGCGGATGGTCAAATAAAAAGGAAATCACAAAATCACAAACTACTCACAAAATCGGAGTAGTTAGACAACAGAGGGCTATTGCCTTTTAACAAATTGGTAGCCCAGTCTAGGGTGATCCCACCCAGATTCCCTATAATGAAGGCCACTTTTAAAGTATCCGTTGCATAGGTGGCTGGCTGCATTGTAAAATATAGGTTACATAAAGCCAGGAGCCCCTGGAACGGATCTTCGATCACCTGAAAATGTATCAATCCTCGGGCCCTTGGGCTCCCAAGGAGCCGTAGCCCCACTGGGTTGTGGGACAGGAGGAACATCAGGAGCTGCTGCGGGGAGTGCCCCTGTGGGGCTGGCTCGGCCTTGACTCCTTGCTACTGCAGCTGCCAGTTCAGTATGTTTAATTTGTAAATCTTTCATTTCCATGGCCAAGGCCTGCACAGCTCTCATGAGCTCTCCTACTTCCTTGGCTAACTCCATACTGGTAGGACCAGTATAGGAGAAATATGTGCCGGTAATTCTGTCACCGGGGGTGGGGGTGGGACCACCCAAAGGCGAACCACACACACAAGGGAACCAGACCCACGCTCTGCTGAAGGACACCTGGGAAATAATGCCCATCAGGATAGTATTGTGGCCCTCAGGTCTCAATGAGACCAGGCCCTAGGGTGCAGAACTGTTCTGTCAGAGTATGGTCTCATGCCACACACGTACTCCACTTGCACACACATGGAAGGAAGGAGACAGGAGAGACGGGTGGTATACACATGGGGGGGGGAGAACAAGGGAGGGTACTAGGTCAAGAGGTGAAGGAAATAGGGTGCTTGCTCTCCGGGAAATAGGGAAGGACCCCCAGGGAGGGGAAAGGGCTAGCACTCCTCTCACTCACCTCACACACACATTCAGCCACAGAAAAATAACACAGGTAATACAATCTGTTATACCACAACAACTTAACGTATACACCAAGAGACAAAGAGACTTCACACTTAGCTTTGCATAGCAGCCAGCTTCTCAGGTTCTGATTACTGGTGCTGTGTGCCTCACAGCGCTGGAGCTTATGCTCCAGGCTCCGCCCCCTTGCATGCCTGCAGCTGTGCGGAGCACTGCACTGGCTCAGGCACCCACCCCACGTTGCGTGAGGTCGATGGCTGGGGTTCCATAGGACAGGTGTGGGTACGGGGACTCCTGAGGCGCCACTGTGGCCGCTTCTGCTGCCAGTGGTGCTGCGGCTTGCTCTGGAGTGGGCGGCGGGTCTCCGGCGGATTCCAGGGACCAAGAGCCCCCCCGATGGTGTCTACAGCCAGCAGGAGTGACTTCAGTTTGGGACTGATGAAGCAGATACGAAGTGCTATTTTTTTCTGCTTCATTTGCCCATTGTGGCTATTCATTTTGGTTACTTGATTCTAGTTATTTCAGCTGTCTTGGTCATCTTGGTATTTTGTTCAGATCATTTTGGTATTAGTACTGGAATAGCACAACAGAGTATTGAAAGGACTAAGTGAAGTCCTGAAGAGTATTCAAAAAGTCCTGTATTGACAAAAGAGTGAAAGATCAAAATGAAATAGCAGATATGTGAATAGCCATTCGGGTACAAATATTTATTTGAATAGCTGCAATCAGCTATTCATTTTGGCACAAATACACATAAAGAAACATAACATCAAGACCGACGAGCATCCTATCCCACATAGAATAATTTGAAAATTTTTGTGCATTTTTAAAAAGTTTCAGTTTCACAGTAAACTAATTACAATGCTCCTTGTTTTACATATGAACAACATATATGAGTCAAAGTCATCTTTGACTCACCCCTTTCTTTTAAACCCTATATTGACTCTGTTGCTAAATCCTGTCGCTTCTCCCTCCATAACATTGCTAAGATTCGCCCTTTTCTCTCTGTCTCGTCTGCCAAAACTCTTGTTCATGCTCTGGTCATCTCTCGCCTCGATTACTGTAACCTCCTTCTCACTGGCCTTCCCCGGTCTCACCTTTCTCCCCTCATCTCTGTCCAAAACTCTGCTGCCAGGGTCATCTACCTCGCCAGTCGCTTCGACCATGTGCAGCCCCTCCTCTCTTCGCTTCACTGGCTTCCCCTTCCTGAACGAATCCTGCACAAGCTCCTAGTCTTCACCTATAAAGCTCTTCACAACCTTGCTCCCCCCTACCTCTCTGCACTTATCGCCCTCCATACTCCAGCCCGTGCACTTCGCTCCTCCTCTGTCCCTTCTCTCACCCTTCCACGCCTTCCCTGCTCCCCTAAGCGCCTTCGTCCCTTCTCACTTGCTGCCCCCCATGCCTGGAACTCCCTCCCTGTCCACATCCGCCTTGCCCCCTCCCTTCATACCTTCAAATCTCTCCTTAAAACTCACCTCTTTCGCTCTGCTCTGTCTGACTCTTTATCCTGCTGAGCCACTATTCCTATACCTACGATCGGTTTACCCTTATCCTTGCAACATGGACCTGCCTGCTGTCATTCTCATCGTAACCAAGCCAAGTACGTGCACTTGAGACCTCGCATCTTCATGAATGTTAGACCCCTTGTCTCTCCCTCTGTTCCCCTTCCTATGTCTCTCCCTCAGCTCCTGTCTCTCAGATTGTAAGCCCTAGGGGCAGGGACCGTGTCTATTTTATTACTTTGTAAAGTGCCAGGTACGCTGCTGGTGCTATATAAATGTTTGTTAATAATAATAATAATAATAATAATAATAATAATAATATGATATTGGCTGCATAAACAACATTGCAGCTAGGCTGGTTTCCTCACATGTTCCAGCACCGGGTACTCCCAGGTGCTTCACCATTTCCCCACGACCTTCCCTGACCCAGAAGTCAGCCCAGCTGATCTTTTATGTCACAAATAATACAGTCTCTGATCATTTCATCATAAAACCTGCCTGTAAAGTCTCATTGTTGGACCAGGGCATATCCTGCTGTAACAAAATATTCTACATATTCCCCCTCCTCTTGAAACTAGGAGAAGAACTCTGTCTCTCATAAATAATATTACCTGGAGGGACAAAATGTTTTTCAAGCGTTTCCATGACTGTATTCTATGACTTAGCCTCTTCAACAGTCAGATTGAAAGACAGCACAATATCTTTAGCCTGTGGCTCCATCAGGCATAGGAGAGAGTCAATCTGCTCCTTCTCTGCCTTCTTTTTCAGTTCAGAGACCAGCTCCAGAGCCATTTACTTTTAAGGCCGGGACTGGTATCTGATAGACTGAGCCTGTAGAGCCTGTGGCCATTAGGAATGATATTTTTTATTTGACCAACTGTTGTTGGAAATAAGCAAGCTTCCGGACCACACAGGGTCACATCTCCCTCTCTCTCTTTGCCCCCTCCCCACCTGCTACACTTGCTACCCTGCCCTATCCACTCCCGCTTATTTCATGCCCCTCATATAGACCTGCCCTACATTTGCTCAGTGTATATATTTCTACTGGCTACGCTACATGCCTGAGGAAGGGCCCAGTGTGGCCCATAAGCTTGCTTATTTTCACCACCAACATCTGGTCCAATAAAATATAACATTCAAACCACTTTGTCTCTCTGTCACTTGGGACCAACACAGAAACCACACTTTCTCTGAATAGCAGGGATGGGAAGATCAGTATCAGTCAATCCAATTTGTCTGATTTGTGGGTGAATTGGACTGATCCGATCAAATTTTGAAATGGAGGATCCGATCTTCCATCAGATTTCCCATCAGATCCCATGGCAAGTCCTTGGAGCAGCACTGGTGCTTTCAGCTGCCACCAGCTCTGCCTCCCCTGGAGCGCTTCCTGGTGCCCACCTTCTCCAGACCTTGCCCATGTCCCACCTGTGCCAGCACCTGTGGCAGCAGCACTACTGAAGCAGGCGAGCAGGCATGGCAGGATTTTGGGGGAGGCCGGTGCCAGGCACTGGCAGGGGTCCAGGGAAAGCAGACCTGGGGGTAGAGGGTCCGGGCAGTGGTGGGAAGGGTGGGGGGCTGGGTAGGGGAATAATTTGTTAATTACCTTTTCTTCTTAGTCTCGGGTGACTCACCCTTCACGGTCCTCTCAGGGCCATGGCAGGAAAAAACTAACTCCAAAAAAGCAATGCACATGCACAAAACCGCCACCATGGTTGCTCTGCACATGCACAACCATTCTGTGTATGCGCAAACTGGATGCCACTTTCCGAAATGGTGCCGATGCTGCTAGTGCCATTTTGGAAAATGGCTATGCATGCGCAGAACAGCCATGGTGGCCATTTTGCATATGCACATTGCTTTTGGGGGGTTAGTTTCTTCCCCACACTGCCCTGAGAAGGCCATGCCAGTCACCAGAGCCTAGGAAGTAAAGGTAAGTGAAAGCTACCCCTCCCCACCACTGCCCGGCCCTTCTACACCCAGCTCTGCCTCCCCTGGGCCTCTGCCCAGTGCCTGGACTGGGCAGAGTCCAGGGGAGGCAGAGCTGGAGGCAGACACATGGTTTTAAACTTTATTGGTCGGAATCTGATTCCGATTAATATGATTTAAATAGGAATTGAAGATTGGTTGATCTGATATTTATTTATTTTCTAAATTTATACCCCGTCCCTCCTGAAAACAGCTCGGGGTGGCTTCCAACAATAATAAAAAATACATATAAAAACAGATATAAAACAATTTAAAACAATTCAAAACAGTTTAAATGTTTTAAAACAGGACCCCGGGATACAGTTTAACATAAAAACAATATACAGGGTAGGGGAGATAACAATATTGAATTGATACCGGTTCTTCAATACAATTTCCCATCCCTATTACATAGGGAGGTAGAAAATTGTGTAGAACTCACTGTGATTTGATTTCAGACTTCCACTATGATCCTACTGCTGTCACCATGCATTGTTAGTAGGGTTTTTGACTCCTCAGAACTCCAGACACAGACCTCTGAACAGTAAGAAACAGGGGTGGGACATCTAGCAAAAAAACGGTTACCGGTTTTACCAGTTGCCGGTTTACAAAAAACCGGTTTACTGGATTATAACCGGTTTACTGGTACCGGATTTATTCCATTGGTTTCAACTGTCCCCATTGAAAACAATGGGGGGGAAAACCAATACCTCCTCCCTCCCCCTCCCAGGCTGTGCGGGTGGAAGGGGGGGCACCACCCACCCACCCTGCCCAGCCTGGATTTAATTTATTTTTTTTTAACCCTAAGTCCCTACTAGTGCAGGCTCCGGGCCGCCGCTGGCAACCCGGAGCCCGCACCAGCAGGTACTAGGGTGATCCCTTGGGTGTGGGGGTAGTTTAACACCCCCCACCCCAGGGATCACCCTACCTCCCCACCCAGGGATTGCCTACCTTTGGCGCTCCGGGCGGCGGCGGCAGAGGTGGTGGCGGCAGCACGGTGGTCCAGAGGCTTCAGTGCTGGCTGGTGACTTCAGCGCTTTCTAGACCTTCTGGGGAAACCCGGAAGTTCCCTGGAAGGCCTAGTAAGCGCTGAAGCCACCAGCCAGCGCTGAAGCCCCCGGACCACCGTGCTGCAACTGCCACTGCCGCCGCCGCCGCCAGGAGCACCAAAGGTAGGCGATCCCTGGGTGGGGAGGTAGGGTGATACCTGGGGTGGGGGGGTGTTAAACCACCCCCCACCCCAGAGATCACCCAAGTACCACAGTACCTACCTGCTGGTGCAGGCTCTGGGTCGCCGGCGGCAGCCCGAAGCCCGTACTAGCAGGGACTTTGGAGAAAAATTATTTTTTTAAAAATCCAGGCTGGGCAGGGTGGATGGGGGGGTGTCCCCCTTTCCACCCATGCAGCCTGGACTGGGGAGGGAAAGTGGTTGGGTATTTTTGTTTCTTTTTGTACATTGCGGCCATTCATTTCAATGGCCGCAATGTAAAAAAATCCAGCACGGTGAACCGGTACTGGTACCCCCAAATACCGGAGTAATCTGATACTGCCGGTACAACAAAATACCGGCAGTATTGGATACCAGATGTACCGAACTTCCCACCCCTACTAAGAAACCAAATTCTTTAATGGAGTCCTCTCAAGCCCAATACAATCAAACCCAGATAAATCAAACTGCACTCTATGAATCCTAGCAGGAGGTTACTACACAGAAGAAACCTAGGTCCAGCAAGTGAGAGGTTGGAGACAGCAGGGTGAGGAGTTTCTGGAGCCTGAGTTTGGAATCACCCTGTTGAGGAGGTAGGCAGGAACCATGACCCCACACGAGGAAGGGGTAAGGGGTTCAGGAGGGCCCTGAGGGTCAGGGCCTTAGGTTGAGCGTTGGTGGCAATGGTCTATAGCACAGGGATGCAGGGAGTGGATGAGCTGGCAAACCTAATGCAATAGAAGGATCCGTGGGGTGGGGGGGAGATGAGCTGGTATACTTGGAGGGTGTAAGGTTGAAAGGGGGGGCATTGAGCTGGCAACCACACCTGTAACCCAGGGGCTCATTTATTTATTTATTTAACAAGTGTTATTATCCTGCCCCTCCTGCTCCAAGCAGCTCGGGGTGACTTACACATAAAAACAATAAAACAACAGCTAAAACAACACAATACAAGAGAAAGCAACAAAAATTAAAATAAATAGATTTCCCTCCCTCCTCCCTAACCCACAAGCCCCCACCCTAAACCCCATCTCCCCTGCCAAACGCCTGGCAGAACAGTCAGGTCTTAGTCATACGCTGGAAGGGAGGTCCAAGGCCATCTGGGCCTCTGCTGGAAGGGTCCGGGAATTCCACAGCTGAGATGTGGCCACCGAGAACGCCCCCTCTATAGAGGCCCTCTGGGCCACACGGGGGACCTCAAGTAGGGTGCACCTGGCTGACCCCAGGGGTTGCTCCAAAGCACGGAGAGTGATGCGATCCTGTAGGTAAGTCAAGTCAAGGCTGTACAGGGCTCTATAGCTTAACACCAACACCTTAAATCGGGCCCAGAAGACTATAGGCAACCAGTGCAGAGCCTGGGGCACTTCCAGAAATCTTGAAAGTCCTTAGACAGATGACCAAGCAGACGCTGACCCATAATAATAATAATAATAATAATAATAATAATTATTATTATTATTATTATTATTATTATTATTATTATCAAGCATTTATATAGAACCAGCAATGTACCTGGAGCTTTACAAAGTAATGGAATAGACATGGTCCCTGCCCTAGGGCTTACAACCAGAGGGGGGTGGGGGGGTGGAGATGAAGGAAGGGAAACAGAAGGAGAGACAAGGGGTGTAACATTCACGAAGATGAAAGGTCCCAGGTGCACGCGCTTGGCTTGGTTACATCGAGAATGATGGCTGGCTGGTCTATGTGGTGAGGATATGAGTACACAGACCTCAGGTAACAGATTGTACTGGATGGAAGGTATCAGCAGGAGTTAGGTATGGGGAGTGAGGAGTCAGGGAAGGCAGAGCAGAAGAGGTGGGTCTTGAGGAGGGATTTGAAGGTACGAAGGGAGGGGACGAGGCAGATTTGGGCGGGAAGGGAGTTCCAGGCTTGGGGGGGCAGCTAGGGAGAAGGGACAAAGGTGGTTAGGGGAGCAGGGGAGGTGTGGGAGGGTGAGAGAGGGGACAGAGGAGGAGTGGAGTTCATAGGCTGGACTATGGAGGGAAATTATGAATGCAGAGAGGTAGGGGGGAGCAAGGTTGTGAAGAGCTTTATAGGTGAAGACTAGGAGCTTGTGCAGGATTCATTCAGGAAGGGGGAGGCAGTGAAGAGAGGAGAGGAGGGGCTGCACGTGGTCGAAGTGAAGGGTGAGGTGGATGACCCTGGCAGCAGAGTTTTGAACGGAGATAAGGAGAGAGTGGGGGAGGCCAGTGATAAGGAGGTTACAGTAATCGAGGCAAGAGATGACCAGGGCATGAACAAGGGTTTTGGCAGAGGAGATAGAGAGAAAAGGGCAAATCTTAGCAATGTTATGGAGGGAGAAGTGACAAAATTTGGCAACAGAGTTGATGTAGGGTTTAAAAGAAAGGGGTGATTCAAAGATGAAACCTAAGCTATGGGCCTGGGGGATGAGAAGGATGGTGACCCCGTCAATAAGAATCGACAGGGAGGGGGGAGAGGAAGGATGAGTGGGAAGATGAGTTCAGTTTTTGCCATGTTGAGTTTGAGCTGACGTTGAGACATCCAGGTAGAGATATCAGAGAGACAGCTGGTGAGGTGAGCTTGAACAGATGGAGAAAGAGAGGGAGTAGAGAGAGAGAGTTGAGTGTCATCAGCGTAGAGTTGATATTGGAAGTCATGGGAGGCAATGCATTTACCTAGGGACAGGGTATAGATAGAGAAGAGGAGAGGGCCAAGGACAGAGTCTTGGGGAACCCCAACAAAGAGGGGAAGGGAGGAGGAGGCGGAGTTGGCAAGAGACACATTGAAGATGTGGTCAGAGAGGTATGAGGAGAACCAGTCAAGGATGGAGCCATGGAAGCCAAGGGAGTGAAGTGAGTCCAGCAAGAGTGAGTGGTCAACAGTGTCGAAGGCAGCAGAGAGGTCAAGGAGGACAAGAATGGAGTGGAGGCAATTAGATTTAGCCACAAGAAGATCATTGGTGATCTTAGCAAGAGCAGTTTCAGTAGAGTGAAGGGGGCAGAAGCCAGATTGGAGGGGGTCAAGAGAGGAATTGGCAGAGAGAAAGTTGAGGCAGAGGGAATAGACAACACATTCAAGAAGCTTGGAAGCAAAAGGAAGCGGTGAGACAGGATGGTAGCTTGGTAGCTAGAAGGGTCAGAGGGGTCAAGAGTGGCCTTTTTGAGGATAGGAGAGACAATGGCATGCTTTAAGGCAGAGGGGAAGGAGCCAATAGAGAGGGTGAGGTTGATGATGTGCAGGAGGGAAGGGGCGACAGTGGAATCAATGGAGGTCAGGAGGCGGAAGGGAATGGGAGCAAGGGGGCAAGTGGAAGATTTGGAGGAGGAAAGCAGGGAGGAAACTTCCTTAAGGGAGGTGGGAGGGAAGGAGGACAGGAGAGAATGAGGGGAGAAGGGAGAGGGGAAGGAGTAGGAAGAGTAGAGGAGTGGGAAGTGATGTTGAGGCAGATCTTGTCTATCTTGGAGGTGAAGAAGGAAGCAAGATCCTGAGCAGAAAGGGAAGAGGGAGGAGGAGGATTGGGGGGCTTGAGGAGGGAGTCAAAGGTGGAGAACAGGTGGTGAGGGTCCTGAGAATAGGACTCAATGTGGGAAGCATAGTAATGCTGTCTAGTGAGGGAGATAGCAGAAGTAAGGGAGGAGAGACAGAATTTGAAGTGAAAGAAGTCAGCATGAAAGTGGAATTTGCACCAGAGGTGTTCAGCAGCATGGGTGCAAGAGCGGAGGTGGCAGATACTGGGGGTGAGCCAAGGACTGGGGTTGCGGGAGCGGGCGAGGCGGGAGGAGAGGGGGGCAAGGGAGTCAAGGGTGGAGGAGAGAGAGGCATTGAAAGCAGAAATGGAAAGTCGGGGGGGGGAGGAGGAGAAGACTGAGGGGAGAAGGGGGTAGAGAGAGGAGGCAAAGTCCAGGGGGCTAATTGCTTGCAGGTCACGGAAGGGGCGTAGAGATGGAGAAAAGGAGGGGGGGCAGTGGGGGGATGTTGAAAGAGGCAAGGAAATGGTCAGAAATGGAATGAGGATCGAAGGAGAGATCAGAGACAGAGCAGTTCCTAGAAAAGACGAGGTCAAAAGAATGGCCGTTAGCATGGGTGGGCGAGTTGGTCCAAAGGTGGAGGTTGAAGGAGGAGGCTAGTGAGAGGAAGCGAGAGATGGAGGGCTGGGAAGGGACATCAACGTAAATGCTGAAGTCACCAAGGATGAGAGTGGGGGTGTCTTTGGAGAGGAAGAAAGCGAGCCAGGACTTGAATTCAGAGAGAAAGGAAGAAAGAGAGCCAGGGGGGCGGTAGATGACAGCGACGTGGAGATGGAGGGGGGAGTAGAGGCGCACAGAGTGAGCCTCAAAGTAAGGGAAGGAGAGGGGGGAGGAGAAAGTAGTTGTAATTGACAGGAATTAGTAAGGAGGAGGAGCATGCCACCCACCCTGATCTTCGGGGCAGGGCAGGTGAGAAAAGGAGAGACCCCCCAAAGGAGAGGGTAGCAGGGGTGACAGAATCGGAGGGGGAGATCCATATTTCAGTAAGGGCAAGGAGCTGGAGCGAGTGAGAGAAGAAGAAATCATGGATGTAGGGGGCTTTATTGGCAGAGGAGCGACAGTTCCAAAGGGAGCAGAGAGTGGGAGCTGATCAGGGGAAAGGCAGGGAATGGGGATAAGATTGGGAGAAGAGGGGCAGCAGGGCAGGTGAGAAATGGGGAGGGTGTAGGAGGAGCGGAGAGGAAGGTAGCTAAGGGGGAGGAGGAAGTGTGAGGAGGTTGGAAAGAAGTGATTGGCTGGACGGGAGGAAGGAGCAGGGGGGAAAGAAGTAGAGGGAGGAACAGGTGGGGAAAATGTCTTGCTTACAAAAGAGGTAGATGTAGAAAGGGTTATGGTGAAGCAAAGGAGGTCTAAAGGGATGAGAGAGCTTGTAAAAGAGAACATAGCCCTCCACAAAAAGGTACAAGGTTAAAAGCCACTCTCATGTACTAAGGAGAGTCCAGAGAGTCGGAGAATGAAGACAGTAGTTGAGAGTCCTAGTAAAGGTTATATAGAGACAGGAGGTTACCCAAAGTAGTGTATTAGTGACCCACACAAAGAGGGTTCCAGTACTGGGAGCCAGGAAAGGCTGGGTGGGTCTGGTTCACACCTTCTTTAGATTGTAGAAGGGATCTCATGGGATCACACATAAGTGGTAGGGTGAAAGTGATTGAGCTGGCTACCAATGGAAAGAATATATAGACTTTAGGGTTTAGGCAAAGGAGCCAGCAGCCTAGAGGAAACCATGCATGTGTGAGCTAGATAGAAAGGGAGGTGATATCAAGACTGGGGTATAGGGTGAAAGGTGGATGAGCCAGTACCCTAGAAGATTATTTGTATAAAGGAGATGTGGAAAATGGATGAGTTGGTACTCTAAGTTTAAAGAGACAACTCAAAGGCAGGGTGAAAGCAGATGAGCCTGCCTGAGAGGATCTATAGCTATTAATTATTATTATTATTATTATTATTATTATTATTATTATATAGCGCCAGTCGTGTGACCTGGTGCTGTACAGAACATAGAAATAGATGCGGTCCCTGCCTGTGGCTTACAATCTAAAAGACGAGGGGGAGACAGGGAGAGGGGACAGTGAAAGAGATGGGGGAGAAGACAGACAAACATTCAAGCAGGTGCGAAGACTCAGGTGCGTGTGCTTGGCTTGGTTACAGTCAGGTTGCAGCAGTCTGCAGAGGCGGGCAGACAGT
>QEPC01008677.1:3586627-3597559 GCA_003113815.1 Sphenodon punctatus | reverse complement strand
GGATGTGGGCAGGGAGGGCATTCCAGGCATGGGGGGCAGCAAGGGAGAAGGGTCGAAGGTGATTAGGTGAGCAGGAGAAATGAGGGAGAGTGAGGGAGGGGACAGAGGAAGAGCAGAGAGCGCGTGCAGGAGTGCGTAGGGAGATTAGGTCCGAGAGGTAAGGGGGAGCTTGGTCATATAGTGATTTGAACGTGAAAACCAGGAGTTTAAACAGGATATGTTCAGGAAGGGGGAGCCAATGAAGAGAGAAGAGGAGAAGCTGCACATGGTCAAAGCAACGGGCAGAGTGAATGACCTTGGCAGGGGAGTTTTGGATTGCGATAAGGGGGGACAGGTGAGAGCGAGGGAGGCGAGCAAGGAGGAGGTTGCAGTAATCGAGGTGAGAGATAACCAAGGCATGAACAAGGGTTTTGGCCGAGGAGGTAGAGAGAAAGGGGTGGATCCGAGCAATGTTATGGAGGGTGAATCGGCAGGATTTGGCAACCGAGTCAATTATTGGGAATGATATACAATGGTTGTGTATTATGAAACAAACTGTACACTGTTGAAGGTGTTACAAAACCTGGATATGTATAAACCTGTGGAGTGGGCTGGCTGTAAGGGGTGGAGGAGGCCAGATCTAGGCCCAGGCTGTAGGGTGAAGGCAACAGAGTCAGTAACCTGATTGAGGCCAAATTGAAGGGTCAAATTCCCAAGAGTGAGAGCACAGGCTACAGGATGAAGGTGATTGAGCTGGCAGCCTGACTGGAAAAGAGAAACTGTGGTAACTACAGACTATATATGAATAAGCTGGATAAGAACTGTAGACCTGTAGTACACTACACCCTGCTTCATAAGGAAGTATAGAAGCTGGGCCTACTTTAGGTAGGCCTGTCTCCACTAAAGTGGTAGGGGTGTGGCAGGGTGCAGCTTAAGTGGACTGCTGCCTCTTTAAGGAGCTTAGTGCCAGCAACAGTGAGGCAGGTGCTAGTACAGGCAGGCACTCCTGAGAGTGGAGGCGCGCACCTAATGCCTAGCACCTGGGCTGACTGTGGCAGGAGCCAGCTCAGAGTATAAAAACCTGAGCCAGAGCTCAGTGTGAGGAGAGGTCTGGGGAGGAGACAGTAGCTGGATAGAGCTCTGTCTCCCAAAGGCTCCAGCAGCAAGGGTGTGGAGAGAAGCCCTGCTGGAGAGGGGAAGAAACGAGTGAGAGACTTGGGAGGCTGAAGAGAAGGCAAGAGCTCAGGAGGGACTCTACCTCAAAAGCTGACAGGCTCAGAGGGTGTTGCCTGAGTCGGAAGGGCTGCTGGGTTCCAGAGGGACTGTGCCTGGCTCAGAAACCCCGCTGCCTGGACCTCCTCTCTGCCAACTCCTCCCTGGACCCTCTCCAGTCCGGCTTCCGCCCCCTCCACTCTACTGAAACTGCCCTGGCCAAGATCACCAATGATCTACTTGTCGCTAAATCGAAGCGCCACTACTCCGTTCTTGTCCTCCTTGACCTCTCTGCTGCCTTTGACACTGTCGACCACTCGCTCCTCTTGGACTCGCTTTACTCTTTGGGCTTCCGTGGCTCTGTCTTTGACTGGTTCTCCTCCTACCTCTCTGACCGCTCCTTTAATGTCTCCCTCCCCGAGTCGACCTCCCCCTCCCTTCCCCTCTCGGTTGGGGTTCCCCAAGGTTCTGTCCTTGGCCCTCTCCTCTTCTCTATCTACACCCTGTCCCTTGGCGAAATTATTGCCTCCCACGGATTCCAATACCATCTCTATGCTGATGACACCCAACTCTATCTCTCTACCCCCTCTCTCTCCTCCTCTATCCGCTCACGCCTCGTCGACTGCCTCTCTGATATCTCCGCCTGGATGTCCCGACGCCAACTCAAACTGAACATGGCCAAGACTGAACTCCTCATTTTTCCTCCATCCCCCTCCTCTCCCTCTGACCTGACCGTCTGCATTGATGGGGTCACCATCCGTCCTGTTCTCCGTGCCCGCAGCTTGGGCTTCATTTTTGACACGCACCTCTCCTTTAAACCTTACATTGACTCTGTGGCCAAATCCTGCCGATTCGCTCTCCTCAACATTGCCCGCATACGCCCCTTTCTATCTATCTCCTCGGCCAAAATCCTTGTTCATGCCATGGTTATCTCTCGCCTCGACTACTGCAACCTCCTCCTTGCTGGCCTCCCTCGCTCTCACCTGTCCCCCCTTATCGCAATCCAAAACTCCGCCGCCAAGGTCATTCACTCTGCCCGTCGCTTCGACCATGTGCAGCCTCTCCTCCTCTCCCTTCACTGGCTCCCCCTTCCTGAACGTATCCTGTTTAAACTCCTGGTTTTCACGTTCAAATCGCTCCACGACCAAGCTCCCCCTTATCTCTCGGACCTAATTTCCCTACGCACTCCTGCACGCGCTCTCCGCTCTTCCGTTGTACCCACCCTTACTCTCCCTCGTTTCTCCTGCTCACCTAACCACCTTTGTCCCTTCTCCCTCGCTGCCCCCCATGCCTGGAACTCCCTCCCTGCCAACATCCGCCTTGCCCCCTCCCTCCGCACCTTCAAATTCCTCCTCAAGACCCACCTTTTCCATGCTGCCTTTCCCAATGCCCGCTATTCTTTCCCCTCACTCTTACTGTCGGCCCTCCTCTGCAGACTGCTGCTATCTACTTCTTTGTAACCAAGCCAAGCACACGCACCTGAGACCTCGCATCCGCCTGAATGTTTGTTTGTCTTCTCCCCTGTCTCTCCCACTGTCCCCTCTCCCTGTCTCCCCCCCTTTGTCTTTGTCTTTTAGATTGTAAGCCACAGACAGGGACCGCGTCTAATTCTATGTTCTGTACAGCACCAGGTCATACGACTGGTGCTTTATAAATGTATAATAATAATAATAATAATAATAATAATAATTAATAAAGAGGCTGTGCATAAGAGCCAGAGGGTGGTGTCTGGCTAATGGAACATTGTATGGTGTAGAACTGTGTATTTTTGCATTAAGAGACTGTGTAGAGAATAAAAAGATTATTAAGTGCTTGAAGAGACAGACTACTGGTCCTGCAAGGACGTACACTGAGAGACCCACCTCTGTTACAATGCCCATTTGGGAGCGGCCATGCCCATTTTCCTTTCAGCTCTGCATGTCATATGTGTTGTTTTGGCAGATGGATCTTGTTGAGCCTTTCAGATTAGGGGCCCTGGGCCCTCTGGGCCCATGACTTAAGATGGCACTGGCAACAGGATGTGGAGTGAGGTTGCATGGGGTAATATGTGTTTTATTAATGTTCCCTTTGTCTTATTAATCTGTGTAATGTACAAAAAACACTATACCACTTTAATTGCATGTACCTTAATTGTGGAAATTCAGTAGAGTTATTTGAACCCAAAATCCACAGCTGAACACTTTTGAAATTTGGTGAAGATCAGATTTGGATAAGATCTGATCTCTCTCTCTGTAATTGTCCAAACCAAAATGTCCCAAAACTTTGGCGAAGACTTCTCGCCAAAACACAAAGCTCAAAGTAGTAAGTATTCATGGCCTGAGCCAATGATAATGGAAGCCCTCCCTTTGACTTTCAAAGCTGTTGGGTCAGGCCTTTCCAGAGCAAAGGTAGACTTATGACTAGTTATAAAGGAGAAATGTTAGCTGCCTCCACAGTGTCAAAGAGTTGTTGCAGTCACTGGTGATTCAGCCTTTCCACCATGCAGCATCGCAGGCAACTGACACGTCCTCTCTGCTCTACATGAGTTGTGTCTATCAAAGAAACAGTCAGTGGGTTTATTTTATGATGGATTGTAAAACTACCATCCTACCCCAAGTATTCTCAGCATGCCTGTCTCATTTATCATTGCTCAGCCCTCAAACTGGAACTTCATCCATCACTGCCTCCTTAAAGTGAAAAGTCAAGAAACCTGGCCTTTCTTGCCAGCATTCCCATGAGTTCAGGGAACCAATACCAGCAGACCCCTTTGTCTAGAAACTATTTTTTCCAGGAAATATGCTTCATTTTTACACTTCTTTCCCAAACAAGAGTCTAGGCTAGGGGGAAAAAAACAACTTCAGATTTCTATTCATTGTGTTTAATGGAGGGGACTTGTATTTATAGCCTTTGACCCTCTGCTATTATTGACAAAAAAAAAAGACTTTTCATTTCATATTTGTATCTAATGGTAAAAGAAAGTGCTGAGGGTTTTAAAGAAAGGACTCTGTTTCTATTATAAAACCATGAATAACTGAGCTTTCAAAACACCACTTGCACCAATAATCTAGAAAATGGACAAAAGAGTCTCTGAGGCAGTTTCATATCCAGAAGAATGTCGTTGTTATCGTTCTGTAAAGCACCAGGTACACGGCTGGCACTATACAAATACTACTACTACTACTACTACTAATAATAATAATAATGGAGAAGCTGAATTGGGAAGAAACAAGTCCTTAGTAAAACCCAAATATCTTCGAATTGGGGCGGGGGGGGGGAATTATCCTTTCATTTAAATTCATTTTATGATAACTAGAGATCCATGTCCTGAAGATTTGGTCTACCATTTTAGAGTAGCAGTGTCTCTCTCTCACCTCCTTTACTTTTACTTCCTGTCAAAGCATTTGGAATGATCTTGAATATTCTACGACCAGAGTGTGACCTTTCCCTTCCATCAGTTGGAATCATTCTGAATGTGCTGTGATATCACAGCAGCTCAACCAATCACTCCAGAGGACTTTCAGACAAACAGGTGGGCAGTTTTTATCCTAATTATATAATATGATACTAATAATGTTAACATTTTGTGTTTTATGTCCTCATTGGTTACACACCGGACACCGGACACCGAGTTGCTCCCATGGAAATCATCCTGTTACTCTTGGTTCTTTTTGAGCATTCAAAGATATTTGTTTCTTCCCAATTCAGCTTCTCCATTATTATTATTATTATTATTATTATTATTAATAATAATAATAATAATAATAACATTTGTATAGCGCCAGCTTTACAGAACGTAGAGATAGATGCGGTCCATCCACTTAGTTCTTCAAATTAGGTGATTGTGTGCTTCAGTTGCCGCGAAAATAACGTCACAGAATCGGATTTCATGGCAGAACTGAACAGAAGACCTAGTTAGAAGCAGGAAATTCCCATCCAATCATATGAGCTATTGTGCCCAGGTCTTTTAAGGAGATCTCTGCACTTTAGCAGCACGTAAACCTTGTGTACTCAACCAACAGAAGATTCTCCCTCCTAGAGGAACCTGGAACGCTGAGCTTCCAGAGCTACTCCCACACTACACCTTGACACAGGGAGCATAGCTGGGGAAGGGAGTCATTGTCAGAAAATACCTAAGTTTCAGTGATTCACCACTACCAGAGCAGCCCAAGTAGCCATTGCCAACCGGGATAGATTAAAGTGCTGCAATTTATGTTGGGAATCAGCCTGGCACTAAGACAGTCAAAGGATCGCTCTCCATTCTTCCAGCTTTTTCACTTCTTCCAACTTTTCCATTTGATCACGCCATCAGCCTCTGACCTCGTTATTGTTGTTTGGGCTTGGGCCATGTTGACAGTTCATGATGATTTTCTGCAGAACTTGCTGAGGTGCATTTTAGGGTATTATGCAAAGTTTGTGTTTTCCTGATATGCTGAAACATTTTGAGATTATCTTCTTCTTCATCCCAATTCCTTTTGCTTAAGGCAGATCCTTGCCTGGGTGCAACCGGCCTTGCTCTGGGTGAGCACGTAACGTTACTTTAAGACTTATTAACCCTTACTATGCTTAAATCCCAACAATACGATTGATGTGCTGGGGGCAGTGAGGGCCACAACTTGCAAACTCGACCCATGCCCAACCTGGCTGGTTAAGGCCAGCTGGGAGACTGGGACCATTGCTGGTAGGAGTTGTCAATGCCTCCCTTGTGGAGGGCAAGGTCTTGGGGTGCCTTAAGGAGGCTTTGGTACGACCTTTGCTAAAGAAGCCATCTCTTGACTTCCTGGCCAGTTATCAGTCAGTCTCTAACCTTTCCTTTTTAGAGAAAGTTATTGAACAGGTGGTTGCCCAGCATCTCCAAGAGCATCTGGACTGCATCGGTTTCCTTGATCCTTCTCAGTATGGCTTTCATCTGGGTTATGACACTGAGACAACGCTTATGGCCTTGGTCGATGATCTGCACCAGGAGTTGGACTGAGGTCAGTCCACTCTTTTGATTTTGTTAGATCTATCAGAAGCTTTTGACATGGTTGACCATGAGATGTTGGTGACTCACCTGCGGAACCATGCTGAGGTGGGTGTAATTGTTCTTGAATGGTTCTGCTCTTTCCTGGCTGGAAAAACTCAACATGTGATACTGGAGGACTTTTTATCCTCCTCCTAGGATCTCCCATGTAGAGTTCTGCAGGGATCCATTCTGTCCCCTCTCCTGTCCTGTTCAATGTGTACATGCAGCCTTTGGATGAGATCATGAGAGGGTTTGAGGTTCGGTTTCATCAGTATGCTGATGACACCCAACTCTACCTCTCATTTTCATCAGACCCAGGCACTGCAGTCTTGGTGTTTACTGCAGTGGGGGATTGGATGAGGGTGAGCCATCTGAAGCTGAATTCCGATAAGACAAAGGTGATGCTGGTGGGAAGGGGCCAGGAGGTGGAGGGTCCCATCATTGATGGGGTGCATCCCTTCTTGGTTCCTCAGGTTTGGAGTCTGGGTGTGCTCCTCAACTCATAGCTCTGCCTGGATGCCCAGGTGGCAGCTGTGGTGAGGAGTGCATTTTATAAATTACATCATGTCCATCATCTTCAGACCTATATCTCGGGTTCCGATCTTGCCATCATCATCCATGCATTCATCACCTCAAGACTGAACTAGTACAATTTACTCTACATGGGGCTACCCTTGGTGACAATCTGGAGGCTGCAGCTGGTGCAGAATGCGGCCGTCCACCTCCTGAAAGGGCATGCCCCTGTGAGCAGATAACACCAGTGCTCGGTTCTGTGCGCTTGCTGCCTATTGTCTTCTGGGCCTGATTCAAGGTGTCGGTTCTTACCTTTAAAGCCCTATACGGTCCAGGCCCCACTTACCTGCGGGACTGCCTCACCTTTTGGGTCCTGGATCGACCCCTGTGGTCGTCTGGGAGTGCCCTCTTAGAGGTCTATGGGTGTCCTGGGTGGCAGCATTTGAGAGGGCATTCTTGGTGGTTGTACCAAGGCTGTGGAACTCTCTCCCGGCAGAGGTCCGCCTGTCTCCGAACCTCCCTTCCTTCCATAGACAATGTAAAATCTGGTTGTTTCACCAGGCATTTGGTGAGGGGGACGGGGGATGGGGGACGGGGGGGGGGGATATTGCTTTTATCTGTTAGTCACCTGAGCTACCATTGAGCAGGAGGGGGTGGGATATAAACTTTGATATAAAATAAATATATAAAAAATATAACTAATTAAGCCCAGGAAAGACATCCATCCTTCTCAGGTGTCCTGGGTTTTCCAAGACATTCCTGCTTTAAAATCCCTGATTTGTCCCATTGATGGCTTGCTAATTACTGTCTTTCACACCTCCCTTCCTAGAGACTGTGCAGTGGTTTTCCATGACAGCCAGAAAGATAACAAGAGGTGATAACTCAGGGATGTCCTGGAAAATCCAGGACACTTGAGAGGTATGAAGACGTCAAACACAGTGCTCTGCTAACATAGTTCTTAAATGTTAAATCTGAAGTAGACAGATGTTTCCACCAATATATTCATATAGATGTACATCTGTTGTTGTTATTATTAACAACAACAACGACAATGACAACAACAACAACAAAAACAACAGCAATAATAAGCAATGTAGCAGAAGCAATATGTTTGGTGCTGAGCTGTCATAATTAGAGATGAGCACCTGCCCCAAGGGACTTACGACGTAGAATGGACAAAGGGAGGGGCACATAGTGAGAGACAGAAATACATTCATGTAGCTGAGAAGTTGCATGTACATGTGCTTTGCTTAGTTATAAGAGAGGAGTGGGAGCAGGATGAGACAGTATAAGGGGAAGGATTGTACTGTTTTATTAGTCAAATGAAATCCTAGTGGGGGAAAAAAGAGCCTAAACTCATTCTCTCAGTCTTTTATCCACAACCTTCTGTATTTGTTACATTTATTAGTAACCATTTTGCGACAACAGAAGTGCTCGCACCAATAAACTAGAAAATAATTCTCTCCAAAGTAGAGTAACTAATGATAGCTGGTTAACAAGTTGTGTTCAGACCATATGTGCTTTTATGTAAATGTTTCGACACAAATGAATAGAAATGGCTCATAGTACTGCTACTACTGCTACTTATCATTTCTACAGTACTACTAGTTGTACTAGTCATACGCAGTGTATATAAATTCATAGTGTGAATTTATTTCCCAGTAATAAAACCCAACCATTGATTAGTTCTGTTCTTGTCCTGATCTCTTTCTGTACAGAGATAAGGTTATTATTAATTATTATTATTATTATTATTATTATTATTATTATTATTATTATTAATAACAAACATTTATATAGCGCCAGCAGTGTACACTTTACAAAGTAATAAAATAGACATGGTCCCTGCCCCTAAGGTTTACAATCTGAGAGACAGGAGCTGGGGGAGAGACATAGGAAGGCGAACAGAGGGAGAGACAAGGGGTCTAACATTCATGAAGATGCGAGGTCTCAAGTGCACGTACTTGGCTTGGTTACGATGAGCATGACAGCAGGGAGGTCCATGTGGCAAGGATAAGGGTAAACAGACCGTAGATATAGGAAATAGTGGCTCAGCAGGATAAAGAGTCAGACAGAGCAGAGAGAAAGAGGTGAGCTTTAAGGAGAAATTTGAAGGTATGAAGGGAGGGGGCAAGGCGGATGTGGACAGGGAGGGAGTTCCAGGCATGGGGATATCCAGACCGGGAGATTCCAAGGCCGGCACACTAATCACCCTCAGCCAGTGGACACAGGGGGACCTCAGAAACATGGAGGGACCAGCCTCGGAGGGCTCCGAGACCTACATTGAGGGTAAGCACGCGGATGGGAGGGGAGACAGACCGGGGGGACGGGTCGAGGGGGGGAGGGGGACACACCGGGCATGGGGCCGCCCCCAGGCAATATAGATCTACTAAGGCCACCTCATTACCCCCTGCCTATCATGCACTCAAACAAACGTATAAGGCTTTATTAAAAACTAAGAAAAGCCAGTTTGTACAAACAAGATGGGAGGAACTTTTGTATGCAGTAAAACAAAAGAACTCAAAGGATTTTTGGAGCTTGGTAAACGCCAATATTAAATCTCGGCCGGTGATGGCGTCAGCTCCTATTCTACCTAGTGTGTGGGTGGAGCATTTCTGTCAACGTTTCAACTCTGGTGACGGGTCCCCCAATCAGGAAGTATTGCTGGGTCACATCAACAAAGATTCTCCATGGCCATCGGTCACAATAACAGAGATAGGATCCCTGGTTGATACGTTCAAAAATGGGAAAGCCACGGGTGGTGATATGGTCCACATAGAATTCCTTAAATGCCATAGGGAATGGTGGTTCCCGGTTCTTGCTGCTTTATTCACAGCTATAAATACTACGGGGCAGTACCATTAGGATGGGGAAGGGCCATTATAATTCCGATTTTTAAGACAGGCTCTAATAGTAATCCGGCGAACTATAGGCCCATTAGCCTTCTGTGCATAGTGGCAAAGATTTATGCTAAATACCTGTTAACCAGATTTATAGATTGGTTGAAAAGGGAAGCAGTTATAGCTGAAGAGCAGGCCGGGTTCCAGCAAGCCCGCTCTACCATAGAGCTATGTCTGGTGTTATATCATATAGCTTCAAAATATTAAACACGTAACGGAGTCTTTTTTGCTGCCTTCTTGGATCTGAAGGCAGCTTTTGACTCCGTAGATAGGCAACTTCTTTGGGCCAAGTTGGCAGCCTCTACCACTGATAGGCGGCTGCTTTATTTAATACGTTCCCTACATGATAACTCCTCAGTATCAGTCAAGTTAGATCGTCAAGGACACTTGACACCTCCTATTGATACTACCCGGGGAGTACGACAGGGCTGTGTGCTCACACCAGCCCTGTTTAATTACTATATCAATGATGTTGCCACCCGGGTAGTAGAGCCAAAGTTTTTTCCACCTAAATTTACAGATAGACCTTTGGGATGTCTTATGTATGCGGACGACGTGGTCCTTTTATCCCAGACGCAGATTGGCCTGAAGCGCCAATTGGTGGCATTCATGTCCTTTTGTAGGGATATGAAATTGACACTTAATGTCCAAAAATCCAAAATTATGGTCTTTGCAAGTACCAGGAGAGTATACAATTGGGAAATAATGGGCCACAAATTCCAGCAGGTGCCTAGTTTCCGGTACCTGGGACTTTTATTTCACAAATCACTCTCTTGGAAGCATCATGTTCAAAGATCAATTGTGACTGCCAAGGGCCCAAGCCAGGCAATTTTGGGTTTTTTTGCATGGACAGGCAGGTCAGCTGTCCAGCCAGCATTTCAGACCTATGGTGCTAAAGTTAGGACAAAGGTTATGTATGGCACCGAGTTATGGGCATCTTTTTATGCCCACTTGTTAAATCCCATACAGGCGAGGTTCCTGCAGGGGCTCCTGCACGCCCCTCTGGGCACCCCATATGCTGCCTTAAGGGTGGAGTGTGGCCAGAGGGGCTGGCAGCAGGTGGCTGTGGAACAGGCCTTACGATTATGGTGTAGACTCTCGGACCCTCAGTGCCCTGTGTTGTTACATAGCCTGGGTAAAGACACCAATTTGGACCCCTGGATGAAGACAATCCAGGCAATTCTTTCATCGATGGGCATTTCAGCTGAATATTTGGCCCACAAACCTGTGGCCTCCCTTGTTACGGAAGTGAAAATGAGGGTACAAGATATAGGTAGACAGCTGGACCTGGGGAAAATAGCAGCATCCCCCCATATGCGGTTCTATATGGAGCTAGCCCCAGGTTTG
>QEPC01008677.1:3552766-3563546 GCA_003113815.1 Sphenodon punctatus | reverse complement strand
TTTAATGTGTATATGCAGCCCTTGGGGGAGGTCGTGAGAGGGTTCGGGGTGCAGTGTCACCAATATGCTGATGATACTCAGCTGTACCTCTCTTTTTCAACTGACCCAGACCCTGCTGTCTCACTGCTATCCCAGTGTCTGGAGGCCGTGGAGGAATGGATGCGGCAGAGCAGACTGAAGCTCAACCCCGATAAGACGGAGTTGATGTTGGTGGGGAGAGCGAGGGAGGTAGTGGCCCCCCTGATTGGGGGGGGTTGCCCTCCTATAGCTCAGCAGGTCCGGAGTCTGGGGGTGATATTGGATGCAGATCTCTGCCTGGAGCGGCAGGTGGAGGCAGTCGCAAAGGCTGCTTTCCGCCAGTTATATCTGGTGCGGAGGCTGCGTCCGTTCGTCTCCGGCCGGACGTGGCCTCCCTCATCCATGCCTTTGTCACCTTGAGGCTGGACTACTGCAACGCGCTCTTACCTTGTACCTGGTTCGGAGGCTGCAACTAGTGCAGAATGCGGTGGCCCGGCTCCTTTCGGGGATGGGTCGTTGGGAGCACATAACACCTGTGTTCTGGACGCTGCACTGTCTGCCAATAGCGTGCCGAGCTAGGTTCAAGGTTTTGGTGTTGAACTATAAGGCCCTTCACGGTCTGGGCCCCTCGTACCTCAGGGACCGCCTCGCCCTCTGTGCCCCAGAGCGGCTCCTTCGGTCTGCCAGGGGTCCTTCTTGGAGGTCCCCCGTGTTAAGCGGGGGGTCACAATGGAGAGGGTTTTCTTGGTGGCCAGGCCGTACGTTTGGAACTCCCTTCCGGACGAAGCCCGCCTGGTCCCAAGCCTGTTAACATTTCGGCATAGTTGTAAAACCTGGCTGTTTGCCCAGGCCTTTGGGGTGGGGGGGAGGGGGGTTAAATGGTTTTTCTCCCCTACCCCTTTTGTTTTAATGTTCCCTGGCCCTGTTTATAGTTTATAGTATTTGTTTATGTTTTAATTTTTTATATGTATTTTATATGTTTTTATTGTGTAAGCCGCCCCGAGCTGTTCACAGGAGGGGCAGGGTAGAAATTCAGAAATAAATAAAGTCAGAGAGAAGTTCTAGAACCCAGTGATTAGCAGTAATTTTATTAGCAATTTGATTTTTGCCACTCTACCGCTTGTGTTGGGCTAAGTTCTACTTTTGCCTTCTGCCAAGTGATCCATGATCTACCTATAGCAAAGTAATCTAAAAACTTCAACTTGCATATGCCAAAGTGAGTTGTTTCCAATGAACAAAGTTCATTGTCAGGCACCAGCAGACTTTGGACTCATTTTAACTGGTAGAGTAGGGCTTTCTTCACATCTTCACTGTTTCAGAATGGTACTTTTTATGGTCAGAATTGTATCTCTTCTAGCAATCAAGACTTTTTTTCTTTGATATTTAAAATTATTGAGCCCTAGCTCTAATTTTTTTTAATCAATAACCTGGATAGTTACTTAGGAGTGTTAGAGGAGTTTCTTAGTTATCAATGTGGTTTAGCAACTCTACTCTTTGCTAAAAGTTTACTATTTTGCAAATCTTCTTACCAGTATATTTTTTTCACATGACTGCCATGTATTCACATGCTACTGACTTGGTAAATTTATTTATCCACCTATCCAGAGGTAGCTTACTTCCTACAGTATCTGAATAATGATGATGGCATATCTATTAGATGCTACACAAAATACAAGGAGGCATTTCTTTGGCATTTTATGTAGCAAGGTAGAGTCCTTTTCAGCAAACATACAATCTATACATCATCCTCAGGTTTGGAGTATTCAACTGTAAATGAACAGAAACCTCTCATAAGGCATTATGAGGAGTTCCACTCTTTTTAGTATATATCTATCTTTACTTCATTCTGTACCATTCTTAACTTGAAGGCCTGTCCTTCATTGAAAAAAAATATTCCAGAAAAAGCAGAAGTTCTCACCTCTTTTGGAATAAAATGTTTGCTTTACCCACAATGTTTGGTTTCTGTCTGCTTGAAGAGTCACTGGTCTTTGAAGAATGTGAAGAAAAGTTCTTTGTTGTACACTGCTGGCCATGTTTAAGAAGTTCCATTTTCCTGCTCACCCTTGACATGTTCTGATCCAAGAGTGAAGTGAGTGAACAGGAAATTGAGACTTTTCTATGCATGGCCAATTCCTCTTCTCTGTAGGTTCCTTTTGGGTTCAGGTGAAAAAAGAAGGGAAATGGAAACTGTTTTCAAAGAAGAATACCTCAAGCATTTCTTCTCATTGCTCATAATATGGGATAGTGCCCCACCTACAGGCTGCTTTAGGTGGGTCATACTGCACAGACAGCAGCTGAGAGTGTTTCCTACCTTCAGCGATGGATATTTTTATCACTGATGTTTAGAAATGAATGGATGTTCAGGCACCTCAGGATGAGCAATCACAACAAGATGAGGAAAGCAAACAAGGAAGGAAATGGAAAGGTGGAGAAGGCATGCATTTCTGCCTTGGCTTCAGCTTTATGGAGCTGCAGATGATGCTGTGACATTGCCTATATACTATAGTCCCCCCTTCCTTAGCCAGAAATAGTGAGTGGGTTAATATTACTCACCGATTAGCATATCTATTAAAATATCTGAACGTTGAGACCCTCAACTGAAAATCTCTATGCAAATGAAAGTATTATTATTGCTTCTTGTTATTTTTTTTCTTTATTTGACTGATAGTTCTCAGTCAAGGTCTAAGGCAGATGATTCCAATGGTGCTGGAATACTGCTGTGATATAAAGGTGGTGTCATTTTGTACCTTGGATCTGATTAATCTCTCACTTCTATCAGTTTCTTACTGTTATAAAGCCATTGAATTCAAGGTAGAGTGTAAATTGCCAGCTCATTATACCCAGAGTGCTGCAAATTACCTCGCAGTAAAGTGGTTTAGTTATTCAAGACATTCTCTACAGAACCTCTCAGGTTTTGCTGTTACTGGCTTCTGTGCTTTATTTCTGAGGCATGAATCCCCACAGGACTATTCAAAACTATTTCTTCTTTGAGATACCTGGCAAAGAAGAAAGAGATAAAAACAAAAGCTCTCTCTATTTGCCTGTGCTCTGGTTTGGTTGCCTGTTGTCTCTTTGCCATCCTGCATGTGATGTGATTATTTGTATGGGTGGTCCTGTATCTGCAAGCAAGTCTATTTTGCAAACACAGAACACACAGTAAATGTGCTATAGACTTGAACCCAGGCCCATTGGGGGTCCAGTACATCCTAGTAGTTAGGTCCCTCCACTTCCCATCTCCCCATTGCCATTGTCTAAGGGCTTGCCAAGTACATATCTGGAGAGACCAGTACTTTATTAATACAGATGCTAATTTTCAGGGATTTTTTTTTGGAAGACCCTGAGCATGGAGCCCTGGTACAATTGTACCCCAATTCCTTCCATCTCATCAGAGCCAGAAATGTAGAAGAGTCAAAGAAAAAAAGGTAGTTAACATTTCAAAATATAATTGATAGACTATTACCTTACATTGGTAGCAGATACCAATAAAAGCATTGGCAGCTTTTCCCAAAACTTACATCAAATTAATACAACAGCTTAACTACAATTAAACAAAGTTAATCCAGTACTTGGAAACATTTAGGTTTGAATCTGGGCCATACAAAAATGAGAACTTATTTAAAAACATACATACTGTTAAAAGTTTGTACTCTCTGAGAAACTGACTGGGAGATGATACTATTCTAAATTTCCACGCTGAAGTGTAACTATCTGCAAAGGAGAACAACAAAATTGTCCTGTTTAAATGTTTTTTTTATTTGGCATTGATAGATATAGAAAAGAAAATTGTAGAGAAAAGAATCCTTGTATAAAACGTAAGCTAAGAAATATTTATTTACTAGATAGTGAATTTAGTACAAGAAAACAAGAATGAAACTCTTGCAAAGACTTACACATGTGGCTAAGTGTCTCTGTAAATATTACTTATGTCAGTGACAATAATTTCACTACTTTCTTTATGATTGTGGGTTTTCAAGATCAGGTAAAGTGATCATATGCTTAGGGTGCAGAACCGTGTTTATGTATTTATTGTTTGCATTTCCTGACTTTTGAATGCTTAGCTTTACAACCTCAGTACTGCCTTAGTTTTTGCTTGGAACAGCATATATACTGAAAAAATATTGACTGCTCACATGGAGTAAGATTATTATTATTATTATTATTATTATTATTATATTCACATTTATATAGTGCCAGCGATGTATCTGACGCTTTACAGAGAATAAGATAGACACGGTCCCTGCCCGAGAGTATGCCATCCTTTCCAGAAGGCTCAGGAATATATCTCGTGTGCTTAATGTATATTAGTAATATATAAAATCTCTTGTTTAGATTGTACCATTGTCTAATTTCAACTGGAAAATGCTTGGGAGAAGGACCAAGTTTGAGATGGTTTTGATTCAGTATTGGACACATACATACACACTGTCTTCCACACCATTTTACATGGGAATCGCTTCTTTAAGATTAGACCCACATTTAATTGAAATAATTCTTTGTGAATTCAGCGGAGATTCTATAGCCACCAGTGCAGGACTTTGCTATCTCCTCCCTTAACAATAAGGAAACTATAAACCATCCTAATCTTGTGCAGCTGAAGTTCAGAATCCAGATACTACAAATCCTTCAACTCTCTAAGGCTCTTGACTAGTATATTTTCTAGCCCCTTCTTGGCTACTTTCAGTGCTATGATGTGCTATGAGAGAAAGGCAAACTGGAGATCCTCTTTCACAGCCACACAAACATTCCCTGTGAGAAAAAGAAACAGTAAAGAAAAGGTCGGCAGAAAAGGCCGAGGGGCAATGAGAGGTTTGAACCCCCCAACTGGGCAAAGGGCTAGGGAACTGCTATCTGTGCTGCTTGTTCTTTGCAGTCTCACTGTGGAGAAACAAACAAGTCTGACCCCTGGCTTGGCTTCTGGACTTCTGAGCCTTCCAGAGGTGGCTTGGGAAAATGAAGGAGATTTCTGGCAAAGCAAAACCCTCTCTTAGCCTCCCTACAGCCAGCAAGTCGGCAAATAAAGAGATGCAACCCCCTCTCCCTTATCTGATCAGGTCTCACCACTTTGTTCCAATGCTGACGTGCACTAGAGGATCAGGCTGACCCCACCAGGGGGAGCAGGCTACAATCTCTTTGGGGATGGGAAAGTGCGGCTCCCTGCTGCACTGTATTAGCCACTAGCCAGGGGCTAAATGCCACAACTGGCTCAAATAATGCAAACTGCCTCCCTACTCCCTGCACACCAAGCTACCTCCATCTCTTACTAATTCCCTCCTAACGGTTCACACGGTGGTGGGCAACATAAGAACATAAGTAGTGCCATACTGAGTCAGACCAATGGTCCATCAAGCCCAGCATCCTGTCTTCCGACAGTGGACAGTCTCAATTGCATGGGAGAAGAACCAACAGTCACAATGGGACATTGGGTGATTTCAGACGTTACGGGGCCCGTTGGCCCCGTACCGAAATCAACCCATTCGTTCCCCGCCGGGGTCACCCCGTCACGCCATATCAGATGTGCCGGGGGGATCCCAGCGGGGAATCCGGGAAGGGGCAGGGCTGTGCGGCGCAGTGTGTGGCCGGAGGGCCCCTCCCCCTCCACGCACCCCGCCGCCCGCCCTCCGAGGAGATGGGCGGGCGGCGGGGCCAATGCGGCCGCCGCATCCGGCCGAATGCACCACGGCCCGGGATCCTGCCGGTGATCTCGGGCCGTGGTGAGCGGCCAGACGTTACTTTTTTTTGGTCCCTGCCTGGGGTCCGTTTGACCACGCTTCCCAGGACATTCCACTGGCTAGTCCGGGAAGCGTGGTTCAAATTGACCCCTTGTGCAGATTGACCGTGGCGAACATCTGGCAGCCGCCAAACAGACGTTCGAGGCACAGTGACCACAGGTGGGTATTCACCGTGGTTCACTGTGATCTCGTAATGTCTGAAAATACCNGGCTAGCCCGGGAAGCGTGGTTCAAATTGACCCCTTGTGCAGATTGACCGTGGCGAACATCTGGCAGCCGCCAAACAGACGTTCGAGGCACAGTGACCACAGGTGGGTATTCACCGTGGTTCACTGTGATCTCGTAATGTCTGAAAATACCCATTGTCTGCGGGACCGCCTCACTCCCCATATGCCCATGAGACCCTTGAGATCGTCCGTGGGAGCCTTTTTGGAGGTTTGCCGGGCGAGGCGGGTGGCCATCGATGTTAGATCTTTTTTGGTGGCTGCCCCTGTGCTGTGGAATTCACTCCCGGAGGAGGCTCGGTTGGCTCCCACTCTCCTACTGTTTCGGCGTGTATGTAAGACCTGGCTGTTCCGTCAGGCTTTTGGCGAGGGGTGGGGGTTTCCCCACATTGTATTTTATTTTAAAATTGTTAAAAAAAATATTTTTACTGAGTGTTGTTCGCCGCCTGGGGCTGCCCTGTAGGCAGGAGGGGTGGGATATAAATTTTAAATAAATAAATAAATAGATGCTCTGTTTTTCACTCCCAACTCCTGACAGTAAGAAGTTTATCCTGTAAGCTACTTGGTTAATAGCCATTAATGAACCTACTCTCTAAGAATGTATCCAGGCCTTTTTAAATCCCAGCTACACTACTGGCCCTGACAACATCCTCTGGCAACAAATTCCATAGGTTAATTATGTGTTGAGTGAAAAAGTGCTTCCTTTTGTTTTAAATCTGCCGGCAGCTAGTTTCATGGAGTGTTCCCTAGTTCTAGTACTATTTGAGAGGGTAAATAACCATTCCCTATCTACTCGTTCCATACCACTCAAGATTTTATAAACCTCTATCATGTCCCCTCTCGGTCTTCTCTTCTCTAAGCTGAAGAGATCCAGCTTGTCAAGCCTCTCTCTGTACGGAAGCCGTTCCATACCCTTTATCTCTCTTGTTGCCCTTCTAGTTCTTTTCTAGTTTTCTTTTCTAGTTCAGCTATGTCTTTTTTGAGATGAGGTGACCAGAACTGCACACAATATTCCAGGTTCAGTAGGACCATCGATTTGTATAGAGGCATTATGATATGACATCCTCAGTATTATTCTCTATCCCTTTGCGAATAACTCCTAACATTCTGTTTGCTTTTTTGACCGCTGCTGCACATTGGGCTGAGGATTTCAGTGTATTGTCTACAATCACTCCGAGATCCTTTTCCTGAGTGGTAACTCCTAGCTTTGTACCCAGCATTGTGTACTCATAGTTTGGGTTATTTTTCCCTATGTGCATGACTTTGCACTTGTCCACATTAAATCTCATTTGCCATTTAGATGCCCAGGTACCCAGTCTCGTAAGATCCTGATGCAGTTCTTCACAGTCTGCCTGTGTTTTAACTACCTTGAATAACTTGGTGTCATCTGCAAATTTGATCACCTAACCCTTAACGCCCTTTTCCAGATCATTAATGAATACATTAAACAGCACTGGCCCCAATACAGATCCCTGAGGCACACCACTTTTTACATCTCTCAATTGTGAAAACTGACCATTCATCTTACTCTTTGCTTCCTATCCTTTAACCAGTTGCTGATCCATAGTAAGACATTACCTCCTATCCCATGACTTTTTAATTTTTTCAAGAGTCTTTTATGTGGGATCTTATCAAATGCTTTCTGGAAATCCAGGTACTCTATATCTACTGGGTCTCCCTTGTCCACATGCTTATTTACACCCTCAAAGAATTCCAACAGATTAGTGAGGCATGACTTACCTTTGCTAAATCCATGTTGACTCTTCCCCATTAATCCATGTTTATTAACATGCCCAGCGATTCTGTTCTTAATGATAGTTTCCACCATTTTGCCCAGCACAGACATCAAGCTTACTGGTCTGTAGTTTCCAGGATCACCTCCGGATCCCTTTTTAAATATCGAGGTTACATTAGCCACCCTCCAGTCCTCAGGTACAGTGGCAGATTTTAGTGGCAGGTTACAAATGACTAACAGTAGGTCTGCAATTTCATATTTGAGTTCCTTCAGAACTCTGGGGTAAATACAGTCTGGTCCTGGTGATTTGTTAGTATTTATTTATTTATTTATTTAATTAATGTATTTATTTATTATATTTGTATACCACCCCCCATGCCCACGGCATCTTGGGGCGGCTTCCAACAATATAAAACAATCGTTAAAACATAAAAGATCCACAATATCATCATTAAAACAATTTTAAAACACCCCCCTACAAAAATTCAACCCACCCTCCTCATCCCACCTCTGAAGGCCTGGGAGAACAGCTGTGTCTTACAGGCCCGATGGAAGGCCATTAGACTTGGGGCCAGCCGTGCTTCCTCTGAGGGAGAGTTCCACAACCGGGGCCCAATGACCGAAATGCCCTCTCTATTGTAGCCCCCCCGCTTTACGCAGGGGACCTCCAAGAGGGCACCCCCGGCAGACCGAAGGGTCCGTCCTGAGTCGCGCAGGGTGATGCGGTCCCTGACGTATCCAGGTCCAAGACCGTATAGGGCCTGGATACCGTATTTAGTTTGTCAATTTGCTCTAGGACTGCCTCCAGAGTCATGTTGATTTGTGACAGCTCTTCCAATTCATCGCTTATAAAGCAAGGTTCAGGCATGGGTATCTCCTAGGGGTGGGACACCGGGGAGAATACTGGATACTGGATTTACTGGTATCGGATCTCCCCAGTATCGGATTTACCGGTATCAGCATACCATTTTTTTTAACATTGGCCACTTTACCAGTTTTTTTTATGTTGCGGCCATTTATTTCCATGACCGCAATGTAAAAAACCCGGTAAAGCAGTCAATATTTTAAAAATGGCATGCCGATACTGGTGATTATCGGATTATTGGATTAATCTGATACATCCGATTATCGGGTGTATCGGATTAATCTGATACCGATATTCCCACCCCTAGTATCTCCCCAACATCCTCTGCAGTGAAGACTGAAGCAAAGAACTCATTCAGCTTCTCTGCAATATCCTTTTCCTCCATGAGCAGCCCTTCCAGCCTTTGGTCATATAACGGCCCAACTGACTCTCTAGCAGGCTTCCTGGTTCTGATGTACTTGAAAAAGTTTTTATTATTCGTTTTAGCATCTTTAGCAAGTTGCTCCTCAAGTTCCTTTTTGGCCTGTCTTATTAACTTTTTACATCTTCTTTGGCAATGCTTATGCTCTTCCCTATTTACCTCATTGGGACTCTCTTTCCATTTTTTAAAGGATGCCCTTTTGGCTCCAATAGCCTCCTTCACTTCACCATTTAGCCACACGCAGATGTTTGGTCCTCTTCCCACCTTTCTTAATTCATGGAATACATTTAATCTGAGCTTTCAATATGGTGTTTTTAAATAGTCTCCATGCTGCCTGTAGACATTTAATTCTTGCAGCTGCTCCTTTAAGTTTCCCTCTAACTAGTTTCCTCATTTTTACATAGTTCCCCTTTCTAAAGTTATATGTTACCACAGTCGTTTTATTTGGCTTTTTCCCTCCTGTGAGTATGTCAAATTTGATTATATTATTATCACTATTGCCCAGCGAGTTGGCTATAGCGATCTTGTGGGGTGAATTATTTTGTAGAATTGTAAATTGTGCTGTTATGCAATTGTATTTATATTTCATTTTGTGACTATATCCTGTGGATACGCCACCAATAAATTTGATTTGATTTGATAGCCCAGTGACTCCAGCACCGTTACCCCTTGCACTAAATCCTGCACTCCACTTAGGACTAGATCCAGAGTGGCTCCTTCTCTTATTGGTTCCAGGATGAGCTGCTCCAGGAAGCAGTCATTTATGACATCTAGATATTTTATCTTTGCCTCCCTCCCTGAGGAGACATTCACCCAGTCAATCTGACAAGACAAGGAGAGAGATTACATTTTTAAAACTATTTGCATGATGGATCTGCTGAGACGCTGTCCTCTACCATTCCATGTGGCCATGCAAGATCCATCCTTCCAAGATTTTTTTCATCCATCCATGAAACCCTCCACCCCACACCCAAGGCACATCTGCTCATTGAAAAAATGGGGGCAGCAGAAGAACTCTTAAAAGTTTGTTCAAAAACCTTCCTCTTATGGATAATAAGCATCTAAATTTGACTAAAATAATCACTGAGATTTTTTTCTTAAAATGCTGCTCTAGCTCTAGAATTTTGAGTGTAAGCTCCTTGAGGGGATGGGAACTCGGACCACATTATTAGCACGAGGGGACTAATATGCTTGGGCCGGGGCTTTTCTTGACCATTTCCCAATACAAAATTTAACGTATAACATCATGAATGTAATTATTTAATGTATAAATGAATGTATTTATACATTTAATGTATTATTAATGATGGATTATGTGGATTTATGGGATACTGCAAAGCTGTGTCTCACTGAGGGCTGAAACAGCAAAACACAACTGGAGCAGAAATGAATATTGGGGTTAAATCCCAAATTTGATGAATTCCTAGCCATTTTAAGTAAGCGGATATGAAGTGCTCTTTACTGTCCACTTTGGTTTTAGTTCCAATTATTCATTTTAGTTATTTCATCTTCAGTGTGTTGGGTTTATTCAGTATTGGGACTGGGATTGGGGGTTGAGTTCAGTATTATTCAGTACTGGGGTCACTTCAGAGTACTTCACGCCTTCCCTGCTCCCCTAAGCGCCTTCGTCCCTTCTCACTTGCTGCCCCCCATGCCTGGAACTCCCTCCCTGTCCACATCCGCCTTGCCCCCTCCCTTCATACCTTCAAATCTCTCCTTAAAACTCACCTCTTTCGCTCTGCTCTGTCTGACTCTTTATCCTGCTGAGCCACTATTCCTATACCTACG
>QEPC01008677.1:3511039-3551909 GCA_003113815.1 Sphenodon punctatus | reverse complement strand
AAAAAAAAAATCTCCTCAAAGCACTTGTATTTTCCATTACATTACAGTCCTTCTCTGACTGTTTTTTTAAAAATCAGTTTCTAGCTATTTCCTTCCCAGTGTTTTTGCTGAGGGAGAATGCATGAACGTCTCCTTTAACCTGAGCAAAAAGAGCAAATGACCATTTCACCTAAATCTATCAAGAAGGAAAAAAGAGCATTTCTTGGCCATTGTCAGGCCTTTGTTAGTGGACTGCTGGATGAATGTCTTCTTAAGTGCTTATTAATCACTCCCCATAGTCTGAGGGTCTCTGAAATTTTGCCACTTTATGCCTCCTGACACCAACAAAGTGTGCTGTGTCTTTCTCTCCTCTCGCTGCTCAACATAGTTCGTTACCGTGCTAGAGTTCACCTTCGCTCAATCTACATTTTATAGTGGGAATCTTTATCATTTCATCAACTCATCTTGCCTGCAATCAAGAGAACATTGTCTGCTAATCTCAGGCAGATGAGATGTGATACTTTTTATGTTAACTCCTTTCCTGGCTCCATGTCTGGGAGAATTTGGTAAGACACTGTAACTAGGATATTTTTCATTCTTTGATATTTGGTGAGTAATTGTAGTCTGTGGCTGCTAATAAAAGCCCCAGGAGAAAACAGTAGCAGCAGAGTGGCACCGTTGTGTCAGCGGTGGATCCAGGAAAGTCAGAGCCCTGTGTGAAATGCTGGTGTTGGTCCCCTTCTAACATAGGAATGTTTGATGGGCACAAACTGACTCGCCCATTAGAAAAAGGAAAATATTACCATAATTAATTTCCAATGTTCAGTTAAACAGAACATCACCTTTGGTGGCTAGGAGGGATCCCTGCAGTGGAGACTTTGCAGTCCCATATAGATGGTTAAGTGGGGGGCGGGGGAGAGGTAGATAGAAGTTTATAAAATCATGAGTGGGTTGGAAAAAGTAAATAGGGAACTGTTGGCAGGGAAATCACCTAAAGAGCAGAAAAATTCAGTAGAGCAGCAAAGCAGTGGGTGACTAAACGCAATCCTGAGATCGGGTCAGCTGCAGTGTCCAAGCAAATCCAGTTCATTCAAAAATCCAATTGCCCAGGACCTTTACAAGTCTTCAAATGACCCTTTCGTACCCCACAACTGCTCACTAGTCATCCATGCAAAACCCTTTTGCCTCATCTTTACACACAGGATACGGGTTTAGCGTTCAATGCATTCTCTACAGTGGGTTAATCCTCCTCAGCTACAGCAGCCTTTGATGATAGGCACAGGCTGTGGGGAGCACGGCCCAAATTAAAGGGGGTCAGGAGGGCCGCCCCCTACCTTTTGACAGCCACCTACCTTTTTCGATGGCTCCCTTAGCTACTTGCTTTAGAAGGCTATGGTGGGGGCATGATTTCATTGAGGGCTCCCCTATCTTTATTTATAATTCGAGCCCTGGTGGGGAGGAAATTTCCACACACCCTGAGCTCTCAGTTGAGTCTGGGCCCACATTCCAACCAAGAGTTAATTCGAGGTACTTGTGCCTTGCTTCACTTTTACTCCTAAAGTGTTCACATGAACACAGCTCTAAGCTAAAATTATTCAGGAATAGGAAGAGAAGAATGTACTTCTGAAAAATCAGTACATACTCCCCTTCAGTTTGTATTTAAAGTAACTGTTCATGTGAACACTTAGCGGAGCGAGGGTGGCAAACACAGTCCAGCAGTCATTACATCTCAGATAGGGGGGAATTTGCTGCAGTACTACTTCAGTTTACACTGTCTGAATGCTACCAAAGCAGAGTAGTTACTTTGGTGTTCAAGGTCTGAATCAAAGTGGAGTAGTTACTTCAGTTTACACTGTTTATCTGAACACTACCAAGGTGGAGTAGTTACTTCAGCTTACACAGTTTGTTGAATGCTACCAAAGTGGAGTAGTTACTTCAATTTAATTAAATTAAAATAGTTACTTCAGTTTACATCTGTTTGTCAGAATGCTGACTGGGTTACCTCAAAGCAGTGTTTCCCAAACTTTTCATACCTCGGACACACTTTTTTTCTGGCTTAAAGTTGGCATCAACTTTACTTTTAATTTTATATAATATTATATATATATATATATATATATATATATATATATATGGAGAGAGAGGCTGTTTTTACATGGACGTCCCCCCCTCCCTCCCACTGCTCAGTGTTCGGGCGGGTGTGCGGCGGGGGAGGGGGCAGTCTGTGTACACAGCTGGGGGGGGGGATGGGTGTGTGGCTAGTGTGTGCCTGTGTAAACATCACAAGCAGTGGGTGTTTGTGCATGTAAGCTCCCGTTGTACACCCACCTCCACCCATGGAGCCCTCCGGTAAAACGGAGGAGGCTCCATGGGTGGAGGTAGATGGAGATGGGTGGAGGTGAGGGGTTGTCCATATGAACAGACACACACACACCTCCACCCACTGTGCCGAAACGCCCTCCCTCCCGGTCTGTGTATTAATGGCGAGAGAGAGAGGCGCTATAATAAAAAAAGAAAGCAAAGTATTTTTTTCAAGGCACACTTTCACTCTGGCAGTACGCTACTGTGCCCCAGCACACTCTCTAGGAATCACTGCTTCAAAGAATCAATTTACTAACCCTGCCCCAGATTCTTAGCCTTGTTCTGCATGTACTAGAGAGATCACACTAGACAGCAGCCTGTTTCTTGTGTGAGCATCAATGCACACACATAATGGTTGCCCCATCAACATGATCTGTATTTTAAAATGAAGGTTTATAGCATATATTATTGCTCATCATTCTTGTTACTGATGATGATTATTACAGTAGTACGTAGAGACCCATTGTGATAAGTACCAGAGGGTGTAAACAAACAGACATGGAGGCTGCTTGTCCCCAGAGCTGCTCCAGGGGTGCACCCCCACATCTGCCCACTTCCAGCCCCACATGGTCTGCTTTAGGCAGACCTCGCAGCTTCCCCATTCCATGGTCAATCCACACAGTGCCTCCCCCCCCCCCCCACCATAGAGTTGTTGGGAATCACCCAATGCTCTAGGCTGGTGCTTGTGACGCTATGGTGCTGTCAGGGGCAATGGCTGACTGGGTATGGAGCTGCAGTGTGGGTCTGCCCAGCAGACGGACAGCAGCTCTGCTCCAGGTTAGTGCCCCAGGTTTGTCTGGCCTGCTCCACCAGCTGTGCTCCAGGATGTTCTGGAGGGCTGCTGGCAGGGCTGCCCCAGAGTAGGCACAGCTTGCTCCACTTGCACATCTGGTGCAGGTGCTTTTGAATGGACTGACCAACCCAAGGTGGGGTGGGGTGAAGTGCGCCAGCATGGGCAGCATTGGGACTGCTCTCCATTTAAAAACACCTAGAGTCCCTGACCCAAAGACGTTATCCTCCAAACTGAGAAATCAAACAAAGCAAGGTGAAAAGTTTAGGGAATTGAGACACAGAGGGGGTCACTGGTTTGCCCAGCCTCAAACAGCAGCTGGGATTTGAGCTCAAAAGACCAACGATCCATCTAGCCCAGTAATCTGTCTCTGACAGTGACCAGTGCTGGATGCTTCAAAGAGAACAAGAAACAAGGCAGTTATGGAATAATCCATGTCATTCATGCCTACCATCAGAAGTCAAAGGCTTAGAGATACCCTCGTCATGATGTTGTTGGTATATGCAACATCCATAAGTTAATGCCTTCCTTCACTCTATCACTGTGTGTGAGTCTCAGTCCCCATTTTCTCTTCTTACTAGTTAGATGTAACTAAGGAACTGTGCCTGAAAAGTCTAAGTAAAGTTCTTGTTTAAAGCTTCAGCTGCATTTGTCTTTACTGATTGTGAATTAGATATTACTCTGCAACAGTTGTGTCCTGCGATTCTCTCAGCTAATAGCAGAGGATCCAGGATGGAGCTTCTAAATCATCTAAAGACCCATCAATACAAGGCTCGACCCTAACAGTTCCATTTGTCTTTCATTGCTACTACTGCCTACTATTCTGATTTGGTGGAATGACTATTATACTCCTTTTTGAAGGACTGCCAAGACAAAAGAAGAGGAGAGAAAGCCAAAGATAGAAATGTCCTACTAAAAGCTGCCTCTCCAAATGAGAGCCTTGAGAATGGGAAGCTCCCGGCTTACTGTGCCGTCTGTGCTCTGGCCAGAAGGCAGGGGAAGATGTGGCTGTGCAGAGGATGCCTGGTCAAGTTGTCCAGGTTCCACCCTGCCAGGTGTCTTCCCCACACTCTCCCCAGAGCACAGATAGCAGGTGCAGAGCCTCCGATGCTGCTTGCCATGAGTAGTGTGGAGGGAGAAGAAATCTGAAGCCCGCCCAGGAAGACTCTGGGTTCTCCTTTCCCACCCCCTACCTGCAATAGCATCAGAAGATATGGCAGAGACCGCTCCAGTCTGCAGGAGCTTCCAATCCCCTGTTGTCTCCTCTTCCATATAAATGTGACAACAGCCATGTAAAAAGGGGGAAATGTGTAGCAGGACACAGCCTGATGAGGCTGCTGCCCCTTTAAGAGTAGAAGATGCCAGCCTGAGCATGAGGAAGGCTGGATGGTGACTGGGCAAGAGCTTTGCAGAGCCAGCCCAGTGGGAGGATGAAAACATAAAAAAGACATAGCAGAGAGTGGGCAGGACACTGGCCCTTTAAGGCTGGAAAGATAGTCACACCCAGTCTTCACATATAAGAAGGAGGATGCTACAGAGGAGGTCAGTTGGTGCCTGACTCTGCTGGAGTTAAGAACCCCCAGCAAGACTGCTATCCATCCTACTGATCCCTGAGAAGGATAAGCAAGGCTGCAGAAAGGAACCGTGAATAGAGGATTGCTTTTTGGCTGGGCTTGGGGCTAGATAGGGTCTGGGTTTCCAGAGGTGGTGTATTCCTGGTGTTAATAAGGCTTCTGTATAATATAAACAGACTGTATATTGTTGTGTGTGGACTTTAAATATCCAGAGTAAAGTCTATAGAGCTGATTCCCTGTGGGGTGACTGAATGTTGGACCCTGATCTTTCAGGGACTTACCCCAAGACACCACCACCTGATTACACCGTGGTTGCTCTGATGCTTTGCAGAGCTGGAGCCTACACCATGGTTGGCTGGTGTAGAGCCACCACAGAGCAGCTCTCCAAAACCATCAAAAATGCACATCCAAAGAGTCTGGGCATTAACTAACATGATGCAGGCCTAGTTCGCCCAGCTCTGGCCCACCTGGGCCAGCGTCAAACCTGCATGTCTGTTCCAGGGCCACCAAATGTGGGCCTGGTTCAGACACTGGTGAAGTTGGCAGCTGGGCCGGAAACGTGGGCCTGGAATGAACTGGGCCCACGATCCAGCCACACGAGCCCCCCAGGTGGGCCAGAGTTGGGTGAACTCGGTGGGTGTGAGTGTGGGGTGTTGCCATGGCAGCCAACCATGGCTGCCTGTTATTGACAGTCAAAACTGGCCATCATGGAGGGGGCCAGGGTGCTGCCTGCAGCATGGGGGCAAAGCCAGCTGGCCGCACATCACTCCCTGCTCCCAAGTCCCAAGCAAGATAAAACCCATCCTCACATTTTGGAAAAAGGGGTGGCCATGAATGAAAAAGCAAGCCCATGTTCCCTGGTGTCTTTCTACAAAGAAAAAGTAAGGGAGCTGCTAACAATAGTAGCCTCTCTGCCCCAGGCCTGCCTGTAATTAGAGCACTGGATAAAACTTGTGTTTCTAGTCCAGATAGAACATGAGCCACTTCCCTTTGAATCTGAAGGGGCTGGAATCCTCACTGACCTTTAAAATTGTCACTGTTCCTTGTAAGGTGTTCAGTGAATGAGGGCAAGGCTCCAGCTCTTGTAAGACTCCACAGCTCCTAAGGTTCACGAGAAAATACGCTCTTCTCTAGAGATCACAAGGTACAAGAAATGTGCTCCTCCTTGATGGACTCATTCCCCTAGTCAGGGACTGATATGTCACCCATATTTAATGAGCTGGGTCCACATTGTGGCATATCTTTCTTCACTCCAGCAGCCTAAGACACTGGGCGAAAACAGGCGAGACAGTAACCCAGATTATCCCCTTTCAGATGGATGGCCACCTGCCTGTCTGTTATGTGGCCACCAGATGTTCACCTGCATCCAGCACCGCCCCGCAGCCCATGTGGAACCCACCATGCAGGTGACTACTGACTGATGCAGATGACTGTTCACCCACATGGCCACCTCCCATCTGCTAGGGTGTGTGCGGCCTCTGCATGTGCAGGTCTGCCATGACCATAGAGTCCGAGGTGGAGCACCTAGAGCAGTGAGCAACCGCATCTCAGTGATGGAAAGAGGGTGGCGGAGCACGGTGAGGAGGAAACACGTCTGCCAGTCTGTCCAGTTCATCGTGCGGAAGCTGCAAGTGATGATGATGATGATGATTGATTATTATTATTATTATTATTATAAACATTTGTATAGCATCAGCAGTGTATCTGCTGCTTTACAGAACAAAGAAAGACGCGGTCCCTGCCTACAGCTTACAATCTAAAAAGGCAAGGAGGGGGCGACAAGGAGAGGGGACAAAGGGAAGACAGAGGAGAAGCAAACAAACATACAAGTGGCTGCGAAGTCTCCTGCGAACTCTGCGTGCAGGAGTACATAAGGAGATTAGAGCTGAGAGATAGGGGAAGCTTGACTGTGAAGTGTTTTATAGGTGAATACCAGGAGTTTAAACCAAATGCGTTCAGGAAGGGGGAGCCAGTGAAGAGAGAATAGGAGAGGCTGCACACGGTCAAAGCGACGGGCAGAGTGAATGACCTTGGCAGCGGAGTTTTGGATTGCGATAAGGGGGGACAGGTGACAGCGAGGGAGGCCAGCGAGAAGAAGGTTGCAGTAGTCGAGGCAAGAAATGACCATGGCATGAACAAGGGTGAAGAGATAGAGAGAAAGGGGCGGATCCGAGCGATGTTATGGAGGGCGAAGCGGCAGGACTTGGCAACAGAGTCAATGTAAGTCTTAAAGGAAAGATGAGTGTCAAAGATGAAGCCCAAGCTATGGGCTTGGGGAACAGGCTGGATGGTGACTCCATCGATTGCGGATGGACAGGGAAGAGGGAGAGGAAGGGTAGGGAGGAAAAATAAGGAGTTCAGTCTTGGCCATGTTGAGCTTAAGCTGGCGTTGGGACATCCAGGTGGAGATGTCAGCGAGACATGATGCCTGCATGTTTGCTCTACAGAGCAACTCCAGACTCCAGCGGGCCAATCTCTTGTCTGTTAACAGTCATTATGTTATAGTATGTATGGTTAAGAATTTAAAATTAATTGTAACAAAGCTCGGGCTCAATGCACAACTTAAATAACACCTGGAACTCTATGGTCATTGTATCTAAGGCTGACGATACATTCTTATTCCTCTCATAAGAGCTGTTCCAAAAATTAAATTTTCACTCCTTAGAAAACAGTGGCATTTTTAAAATATCAGAAAAGAAACTGAAATGCAAAGTGCAGACATGTCCGATCAACATAACCATTTTAATTCCAAATCAGCATTTTTAAAATGTAAAGTGGTATTTTGTGTCCTTTTAAAAAAAGAAAACAAATAACTCAAACAATTTAAACTGAAATGTCAATTCAAAATGGAGATGTTTGTTTCAAAGTTCCCTTTTGCAAAACTAGCAATTTAATTAAAATTGGCATTTTCCTTCACAGAGAGAGAGAGAGAGAGAGAGAGAGAGAGGAGCTTAAACAGTCATTTTTGGCAAGGAAACTTCCCATATGAAAAAATGTCAGTCAGCCCTCTTTCCTACACCACTGGTGTCAGTCAGAAGTAACACCAGTTACTAAACAGAACTGCAGCAAACCCCTTATCTAGACACCTTTGAGAACATGGCTTTTGTCTGGTTAAGAGAGTGTCCAGATAAGCAAGATTCCATTGTATGTATGGTACAGTAGTATATTGCAAAATATAACGGTAATATATTATGCTTGCTTGAGTACAGAGCTGAAACAAATAGGTGTTTTCATATTCATGATTATTATTCTCCTTCTCAACATTGTGCAATTTTATATTATACTGTCATAAAGAATATTCAAATAATTATTTGCCATGGAAACAGTATTCACATATCCATTTGTGAATGGAGAAAAAGAAAATTATTATTATTATTATTATTATTTCATGTAGATATTTCTGTTTGGTTATTTTGGTTACTTCACTGCAATATTTCTATCAATTTGGCATTTCATTTACTTCATTTTAGCACTACTCAGCACTATTGTGCAACAGTTTGATGTGCAGTAGCAAAACAGTGCCAAAACAAAGTAAGCAAAATAACAAAGTGACAAAAATAGTGAAGACACCATAATAACTGAACAAAAATATCCCAAATATTGTAGATATTCATTTCTGAAAGCAAAGTAGGAGCCTCTACAACTAGTAGCGCTTAAAAATGTAAGTAGTAGTAGTAGTAGTAGTAGTAGCCACTTCATTTCAGCTCATATGCTTTGTGGGGCAGATTCAAAGTAGGCAACATTGGTGCATTTTAATTCCTGTGAAACAATAAGTACAATGACATAAGAATAATCCAGATCAAAATTATAATATAAAAATTATGATTGTAACTCTGTATTGGTCACAGAAACAGTTTAAAGAAATACAGAATTAATTAGGGAAACCCACAAACCATACAGTTCCAACCTCTGGAAAAACAGATGTTAATGTGGTGGGGAGGGACACGGTGACCAGGTCCACTGGGGAAGCAAAGAACACAAGAAACTGGATTAATAGTTGAATTGATGGAAGGATTTTGAGCTGTAAAAATCCACAGATCAAAATGGACTTGGCACTTCTAATACAATCTGAGCTGTCAATGACAGTGCCCAACTCTGACATGGTAGAAGCTCTGTTAAAAGAATTTGACTAATAAGCAGGCTTGCAGAGTTAGCGTTTTCAGAAAGGGATCATTCAAGTGGATTTAGGTTGTGTTGTTTTAACTTTTAATTTTCAGTAGCAACTTTCTATATCTTTGAACTGTTATTATTATTATTATTATTATTAGCATTAGCATTAGCATTAGCATTAGCATTAGCATTTATATAGCGCCAGTGATGTACCTGGCGCTTTACAGAGAATAAGATAGACATGGTCCCTGCCCGAGAGCTTACAATCTAAAGACGGGGGAGGGGAGACAGGGAAGGGGGAACAGAGGGAGAGACAAGGGATGCAACATTCATTTTCTTTTGATTTAACTTGATTTATTCTCTTTTTATAAAGTTTTCTTTTACTTTAAACTGGGATATATGCATTTATTGAAACTGATTATGGAATTCTTAAATGTTGAACACAAGGGTAAGCCTTACAAATAAATTTTCTATGGTCAAGGGTCAACCTAAAGTACAGATGACTGAGGGATTTCACCCCAGGCAGGATCAATGGGTGATTTCAGACGTTATGAGATCACAGTGAACCACGGCGAATACCCACCTGTGGTCAATGTGCCTCGAACGTCTGTTTGGCGGCCGCCAGATGCTCGCCACGGTCAATCTGCACATGGGGTCAATTTCAACCATGCTTCCCGGGCTCCCCGGGGGACTTTCCCGGGAAGCGTGGTGAAAGTGATCCCCGGCGGGGACCAGAACAACCAGGTCTTACACGACCTTCGGAAAGGGGGGAGGTCCAGGGATAAATGGGCCTCCATCGGGAGGGAGTTCCACAGCCTTGGTGCAGCCACCAAAAATCCCCCCCCCCCCCCCCAAAACCCAGGATACCCAGGGGATCTCGAGTTGGGCGCCTCCGGCTGACCGTAGGGGCCGCGAAATGACCTGGGGTCTGAGGTGGTCTCGCAGATAAGCAGGCCCCAAGCCATTTAGGGCTTTAAAGGTCCTCACCAACACTTTGAATTGGGCCCGGTAGACTATTGGCAGCCAGTGCAGAGAACGGAGCACAGGTGTAATGTGCTCGCGGCAACCCGTCCCTGTTAAGAGACGAGCCGCCGCATTCTACACCAGCTGCAGCCTCTTGATCGTCTTCAGAGGTAGTCCCATGTAGAGTGCGTTACAGTAATCCAGTTGAGAGGTAATGAAAGCATGGATGATGGTTGCCAGGTCTGAGTTGGAGACATACGGCCACAGCCGTCGCACCAGATGTAACTAACGAAATGCTCCCCTCGCCACAGCCTCTACCTGACAATCCAGGCGGAGCTGTGGGTCAAGGAGCACCCCCAAGCTATGGACCTGAGCAGCGAGATTGGGGCAGATCCCACAAATGACGGGTGCCATCCCCCCCCCCCCCCAGCCCTACCCACCACCATCACCTCCATCTTGTTGGGATTCAGTCTCAGTCGATTTGCCCTCATCCAGTCCCCCACAGTTGCCAAGCACCGGGTAAGCACTGAGACTGCCGGGCCTGGATCTCCAGAAAATGAGAGGTAAAGTTGTGTATCATCGGCGTACTGATGACATCACATGGCGAACCATCTCATGACCTCCCCCAAGGATTGCATATACACATCGAACAAGAGAGGGGACAGAATAAAACCCTGCGGGACTCCACACGTGAGGTCTCGGGGAGATGACGTGTATTCCCCTGAGAACTACTCGCTGAGTTCTCCCTGCCAGGAATGAGGGGAACCATTCTAAAACAATCCCACTCACCCCGGTCCGGTCCCACAGCCTCGTCACCAGCATCTCATGATCAGTGGTATCAAACGCCGCCGACAGATCCAACAAGATCAAAATAGATGATCTGTCCTGGTCTAATTCACAGCGTAGGTCATTGATCAAGGCCACAAGTGCAGTCTCCGTGCCAAACCCCGGGTGAAAGCCAGGCTGCGAGAGATCAAGAAAACCGACCCGGTCCAGATGCCCCGGTAACTGCCGGGCAACCACCTGTTCAAAAACCTTCCCTAAAAAGTTAACCCAGGGTGTTTTTAGACAAGCACTTCCCCACCCATTAACCACCCGTTATGCATGCTGCAGGGTTGCATTGGAGAAACAGAAATTAAAGAAACAGAAAATACAATTATTAGCAATGATCATAGAATCTTAGAGTTGGAAGGAACTTCAAGAGTCATTTAGTCCAATCTCTGATCTTCCTGGTTCCTACAGCACAAGCTAGAAACCTACAAGAATTAACATCCCCATTGATCTTTGTTTGGCTCAACATTAATACGTGTACGTGGGTCGTACATTTTCCGTTGAAGTTAACCCAGTCCCAGCCACAGCATTCTTCTGCATGCAGGCAAGCTTGTGGGTGCGTGCAGCTCTAGTTTGGGTCACCGACCCACACAGCTGCTCTGGGACTCTGGCCCACTCCCTGTCTGTCTGTCTGAAAACCCCCGCTGTGACAGGGAGAGGCAGCTTGCCCGCCCACCCACCTCACAGCAGCCCTCCAGAACCCCTTAGTTGCGCCCCCAGCTTTCAGTGCTCACCTGTCACCTCTGCAGAGCCGGTTGTTTTCAAAGCATCAAATGTTTCTGTTTCTGAGGTAAAAATGTTTCGTCGATTAATTCAGAATGTAAATTTAGGGAGTAAGAGGAAGGAAAATTACAAATAAGTTTCCTAATTGAGAAAAATGGCCGTCATTTCTTTAGTTAGCTTTGTGGAGCCAGATCTCACCAGTGCTTAGTAATGAAAGGAAGATCCCAGAGCACACTTTGCTGAGGGAGGTAGCTGAACCTGGGGCAACAGGCAAACATGAAATCCTGTCTGTCTAAATGGGCCTGAGAGCCTCAGTCAAACATGGTTTGGCCTGGATCATAGATGCCCGTGGGCCAAATGGCCAAAGCGGATGCTGCCACTGCATCCTATTGCCATAGTTACCAGAGTGAGCCGTGGGGCTGGACTACAAGGTTGGCTCGCCTGTTTGTGTGTTCCCAAGCCAGTGCTTTCCTGGTGTGTTTGCTGCCTGTATGCTTAGTTCCAAAATAGCCGATGCTGCTGGCACCATTTTGGAAAAAGGTGCACATGTGCAGAATGGCCCTGGTGGCCATTTTGTGCATGCACAGGTTTTTTTTAAATGTTAATTTTTTAATATTTTATTTTGGTAATGGAAATGGATTTTTTCCCCTTCATTTTCATCTATTTTTTGTTACTTTGGTCTGTCGTTTTTGTATTTTAATTACTAAAACAAATAGGCCATCATTCATTTTAGTAATTAAATAAAACAAAAATGAATTGCACATCCCTATGCTGAGTTGCAGTGTCACCATATAGTAGGCGTCAAAAGCAACTGCACGCCAGGGCATCCTGCACCTCCAGGCATGAAGCTCAGCTGCAGTTGGTCCCTCCTCCTGGTAGGCAGCCCTCCTCAGCCCTCCAGGAGGTTGAACTCCAGCGTCCGATCAAGGTACTGACACTGGCAACATCAGCAGGGCAGTGGCAAACAAAAGTGGCAGAAAGGGTCCAGCCGCTGTACGGCACAGGTGAAACTTCGGAAGCTCATAATCTCCTGGAAAGCCATGCTCTCATTCACATCCCAAGATCCCATTGCCTATGGAGGATTTGTTCCACACCAGTGGGCCACAGCACCCAGAAGTTCTGCTCAGCCATGTGATGCTCACACTCCGACCCTCACACACGGTGCCCCAGGAGCTGCATATACCAGCTCACAAGCCCATAACATGCCAACGATGTCATTTGTATCACAGAAACCTGGCTGGACACTGAGTTGGGGCCTATCTTGGCTGACCTTCTTCTGACCGGGTATTCTGTGCAGCATCACCCGTGGTTGGAGGAACGGGGGGGAGAGGTAGCTATGATTTTTAGAGAGACGTGGTCTGTTAGGAGGTATCCAGTGCAATCCATGTTGGGTATTGAGGCTCTCCATCTTGTGTTTGATTTGGCAGGGGACAGATTGGGAGTGCTTCTTGTATACCACGCACCTGCCTGTACAACAGCCTCCTTACATGCTCTGGCAGAGTTGGTCTCGGGGGTGGTGCTGCAGTCCCCAAAGACATTGGTATTGGGGAACTTCAACATCCACGCCGATGCCGATCTTGAAGGAGCAGAGTATGAGTTCATGGCTGCCATGGCAATCATGGGCCTGTCCCAGATGGTTATCGGCCCAACACATCAGGGGGACACACCTTGGACCTTGTGTTTTGCACTGGCCTGGAGGCAGGGGTTCCGTTAATGGGGGAGATATCAGCGGTGCCCTTGTCATGGACAGATCATTACCTCCTGTAGGCCTCTCTCTTGGCGCATGTCTGCCCCTGGAAGGGTACAGGACCAATTCAAATGGTTCGCCCTCGGAGACTGATGGAACCGGAGCGGTTCCAGATTGCTCTGTGGACGATACCTTCTGACCTTGACAATCGTCTTATTGATGACCTCGTCGCATTATGGAATACTCTGCTGACTGGGGCTATTGATCAGACAGCTCCTAGATGTCCACTTCCCAGGCAACAGCACCGCAGGTCCCCTTGGTTTTCGGAGGAGCTGCGGGTGCTGAAGCGAGAAGGGTGGCAGTTGGAGCGACAGTGGTGCCGTTCGTGTGCTGAAGCTGACAGATTACGTCATAGAGTCTTGGTGTTCCCCAAGGCTCTGTCCTTGACCCTTTTCTTTTCTTTATCTAAACCCTGTCCTTTGGCAAACTCATTGCCTCCCATGGCTTCCAATATCACCTCTACGCTGATGACACTCAACTCTACCTCTCTACTCCCTCTCTCTCTCCATCTGTTCAAGCTCGCCTCACCAGCTGTCTCTCTGACATCTCTACCTGGATGACTGAACGTCAACTCAAATTCAACATGGCTAAAACTGAACTCCTTATTTCCCCCCCTCATCCTTCCTCTCCCTCTTCCCTGTCGATCTTCATTGATGGGGTCACCATCCTCCCCATCCCCCAAGCCCGTAGCCTAGGCTTCATCTTTGACTCAGCCCTTTCTTTTAAACCCTACATTGACTCTGTTGCCAAATCCTGTTTCTTCTCCCTCCATTTCATTGCTAAGATTCGTCCTTTTCTCTCTGTCTCTTCTGCCAAAACCCTTGTTCATTCCCTGGTCATCTCTTACCTCGATTACTGTAACCTCCTTCTAACTGACCTCCCCTGCTCTCATCTTTCTCCCCTTATCTCTGTCCAAAACTCTGCTGCCAAGGTCATCCACCTCACTCATCGCTTCGACCACTGCAGCCCCTCCTTTCCTCTCTTCACTGGCTCCCCCTTCCTGAATGAATCTTGCACAAGCTCCTAGTCTTCACCTATAAAGCTCTTCACAACCTTGCTCCCCCCTACCTCTCTGCGCTAATTTCCCTCTGTACTCCAGTCCGTGAACTCCGCTCCTCTTCTGTCCCCTCTCTCGCCCTCCCACGCTTCCCCTGCTCCCATAACCAACTTTGTCCCTTCTCCCTAGTTGCCCCCCATGCCTGGAACTCCCTCCCTGCCCACATCCGCCTTGCCCCCTCCCTTCGTACCTTCAAATCCCTTCTCAAGACCTACCTCTTCCGCTCTGCCCTCCCCGACTTCTTGTTCCCCTCACCTAACTCCTGCTGATACCCTCCATCCAGTACAATCTGTTACCTAAGGTCTGTGTACTCATATCCTCACCACATGGACCAACCAGCCATCATTCTTGATGTAACCAAGCCAAGCGCGTGGACCTGGGACCTCGCATCCTCGTGAATGTTACACTCCTTGTCTCTCCCTCTGTTCCCCTTCCTTCGTCTCCCCCCACCCCCGTCCCTCAGATTGTAAGCCCTAGGGCAGGGACCATGTCTATTCAATTACTTTGTAAAGCGCCAGGTACATTGCTTGCGCTATATAAATGTCTGATGATGATGATGATAATAATAATAATTAATAAATTAATAATAGAGCTAGTTTATGAGCCTATGTCATAGCTATGCGGGTAGCAAAAAGAGAGTTTTTTGCTACCCTCATTGCATCAGCAGAATCTCGTCCAGTGGAGCCTTTCCAGGTGGTGCAAGAGCTGGTCAGTCCGGCCTCCCTCCACCTAGCATTGGCATCATCTACTGCATGCTGTGACATGTAGCGGCTCCTTCGGTCCACCGGAGGTGCCTTCCTGGAGGTCCCACATGTTAGGCAGGGGCCACAATGAAGAGGGCATTCTCGGTGGCCACGCCGCGCCTTTGGAATTCCCTCCCAGAGGAAGCTCGCCTGACCCAAGCCTGTTAACATTCTGGCGAATTTGTAAAACCTGGCTGTTCGCCCAGGCCTTTGGGGAGGGGGGGAGGGGGGAAGGAGTTTTTTTATCCCCCTCCATCCTTATTTATTGTATTAATTAATTTATATGTTCCTTTGCCCTGTTTTAATTGCTGCAATTTTATGAATGTTTTAAAATGTTTTATACTGGTATTATTATTTTTGAGCGTGTTAGCCGCCCCGAGCTGTTTCAGGAGGGGCGGGTTATAAATATGATTAAATAAATAAATAAAATAAATAAATGTTTGTGGATTATTTTGTGGATAAAATTGCTCATACTCACCATGACTTTGGCTGCTTTTAAACGAGCGGGTCGCTGTCGCGCTATCCACTTGTGCAATATTTCAAAATCCTGCAAGGCGAGATTACACAAGACAGAAGTCCGGGATCATGCACATAGAAGGCGGTTGCGCATTGTTTGCAGACTGGGAATTAAATACCTTTATTGTGAGGTATTTAATTTGTGGTCTGCAAACAATGCGCAACCGCCTTCTATGCGCATGATCCCGGACTTCTGCCTCGTGTAATCCCGCCTTGCGGGATTTTGAAATATCACGCGAGCGGGTTCCGTGACGGTGACCCACTCATTTAAAAGCAGCCTTTGACGTTGCACTTATTACATTAGGGGAACCAGGGGTTATGGACGCTCCATCTTGTCAGAGTTTGTGGGATCAATTTCAGTCAGTGACACCTACAGATGCAGTGGATGTTCTGGGGGCTATCAGGGTCACCTCTTGTGAATTAGATCCTTGCCTGTCTGGCTGGTTAAGGCCTGCTGGGAGACAATGGAGCAGTTGCTGCCTGGGGTGGTCAATTCCTTCCTTCGGGAGGGTAGAGTGCCGGACCGTCTCAAGAAGGTGGTGGTGCAGTCTCTGCTAAAGAAACCATCACTTGATGTTGACTCCCTCACCAGCTATTGGCCTGTCTCTAACCTTCCCTTTTTAGGGAAGGTTATTGAACAGGTAATGGCCCGTCAACTACAGGGGCATCTTGACTGCATCGATTTTCTTGACCCCTCTCAGTCAGGATTTTGTCCGGGTTATGGCACCGAGACTACACTTGTGGCATTGGTTGATGACCTGCACTGTGAATTAGACCAGGGTCATTCGACCCTGTTGATTTTATTAGATCTATCAACAACGTTTGATACTGTTGATCACAAGATGTTGGTGACGTGCCTGCGGGACCATGCAGGGGTGGGTGGGACTGTTCTCCGCTCCTTCCTGACCAGAAGAACTCATAAAGTTGTGCTCGGGGATTATTTTTCATCATACTGAGACCTCTTGTGTGGAGTCCCGCAGGGTTCTGTTTTGTCTCCTCTCCTGTTCAACATGTATATGCAGCCACTTGGTGAGGTGGTTAGGGGGTTTGGTGTGCAGTGTCATCAGTATGCTGATGACACCCAGTTTTGCCTCTCTTTTCATCACAGCCAGTTTTGCCTCTCTTTTCATCACAGCCAGACCCATCAGTCTTGGTGCTTACTCGATGTTTGATGACTGTGTGGGACTGGATGAGGGCCAACCGACTGGGGCTGAATCCTGACAAGATGAAGGTGATGCTGGTAGGTAAGACAGTGGAGATGGCGACCCCCATTTTTTATGAGGTCTGCCCTCCGCTGGTCTTCCAGCTACAGAATTTGGGCGTGTGCCTTGATTCGCAGCTCTGCCTGGATGCTCAGGTGGAGGCTGTGGCAAGGAGTGCCAATGTCTTGGACTCTGACCTGGCTACTGTCATCCATGCTTTCATCACCTCTAGACTAGACTACTGTAACGCTCTCTGTGTGGGGCTACCCATAATGACAGTTCGGAAACTGCAGCTGGTGCAGAATGCGGTGACCTGTCTCCTGATGGGGTGGGCTGCTGGGAACACATTACACCGGTTCTCTGTTCTCTGCACTGGCTGCTGGTAGTTTTCCGGGCTCGATTCAAGGTGTTGGTACTTGCCTATAAAGTCCTAAATGGTCTAGGCCCTACCTATCTGCAGGACCACCTCATCCCCCGGATTCTGGATCGGCCCCTGTGGTCATCTGGGGGTGCCCTCCTTGTGGTCCCCTGAGTCTCCCAGGGGGCCATTCAGGGGAGGGCATTCTCAGTGGCCACACCATGGCTGTGAAACTCCCTTGCGGTGGAGGCCCAGTTGACCCCGGATCTCCCCTCATTTTGAAGAATTTGTAAGACCTGGCTTTTCCACCAGGCGTTTGGTGAGGGAGATGGGTGATTGGGTGGGAAGGTTGGGTTAGGGTGGTTTCAGTGGTTTTTATTATTATTATTATTATTATTATTATTTTATTACCATTTGTGGTGCGATACAGAACAATAAGATAGACGTGGTCCCTGCCTACAGCCTACCATCTAATAGACATATTTATTATATGCATTTATGAGTCACCCCCCATGCCTATGGCATCCTGGGGCAACGTACAATTTAATAAAAACATTTCATAAAAACATTTTAAAAACAACGCAATAATTTAAACTAAAACGGGGTTGGAAAACAAAATTAATAAAAATAAAATAAAAGGTAGGGAAGAGTTAAAACCCTAACCCCCCCTCCTCCCCAAAGGCCTGGGCGAATAGCCAGGTTTTACAAGCCTGCCGGAATATTAAAAGGCTTGGGGCCAGGCGAGGTTCCTCCGGGAGGGAATTCCAAAGATGCAGCCTGGCCACCGAGAATGCCCTCTCCATTGTGGCCCCCCGCTTAACACGGGGGACCTCCAAGAAGGCACCCCCGGCAGACCGAAGGAGTCGCTCTGGGGCGTGGAGGGCGAGGCGGTCCCTGAGGGTACGAGGGGCCCAGACTGTAAAGGGCCTTATAGATCAACACTAATACCTTGAACCTGGCTCAGCACGCTATTGGCAGCCAGTGCAGAGTCCGGAGCACAGGTGTTATATGCTCCCAACAACCCGTCACCATCAGGAGCCGGACCGCCGCATTCTGCACTAGCTGCAGCATCCGGACCAGGAACAAGGACAGCCCCACGTAGAGCACATTACAGTAGTTCAGCCTTGAGGTGGCAAAGGCATGGATGAGGGAGGCCAGGTCCAGTCCGGAGATGTATGGACTCAGCCTCCACGCTAGATACAACTGGTGGAAGGCGACCTTCGCCACCACCTCCACCTGTCGATCCAGGCGGATATCTGAGTCCAACATCATCCTCAGACTCTGAACCTGCTGAGCTATTGGAGGGCAAACCCCCCCAATCAGGGGGGCCGACACCTCCCTTGCCCTCCCCACCACCATCACCTCCGTCTTATCGGGGTTGAGCTTCAGTCTGCTCTGCCACATCCATTCCGCCACGGCCTCCAAACACTGGGATAGCAACAAGACAGCAGGGTCTGGGTAAGTTGAAAACGAGAGGTACAGCTGAGTATCATCAGCATATTGGTGACATCACACCCCAAACCCTCTCACGACCTTCCCCAAGGGCTGCATATATGCATTAAATAATAAAGGAGACAGGATGGAACCCTGCGGAACGTCGCAGGGCAAGGCATGGGGACAAGATGTTTCATCTCCGAACACCACCCACTGGCTTCTCCCCGAGAGGAATGAGCGGAACCATTCAAGAACAGTCCCGCCCAGACACCACACACACCCCCAGGTCTCGCAGCTGTCTCAACAGCAGCCCATGGTCCATGGTATCAAAAGCGGCCAAAAGAACTAGCAGGATAAGAAATGTAGAACATCCTGCATCCGTCTCCCAGCGGAGATCGTCAACCAAGGCCACCAACGCTGTCTCAGTACCATAGCTGGGACAGAACCCAGATAGAAAAGGGTCTAGGAAACCAATGCTATTCAGATGTGCCTGGAGCTGGATCGCCACTGCCCGCTCAATAACCTTCCCTAAAAAGGGAAGGTTAGAGACAGGTCGGTAACTGGCGAGTGCGTCCACATCTAATGATGGTTTCTTCAGCAGGGGGCACACCACAGCCTCCTTGAGGTTGGGTGACAACCTCCCCTGCCACAGGGATGCATTAACCACTCTCACCAGCACCCTCCCCAATGTCTCCCTGGAGGCTCTCACCAACAAGGATGGGCAAGGATCAAGTTCACAACTGGTGGCTCTCACAGACCCCAGCACATCCACCGTATCGGCTGGCGTCACTTCCTGAAACTCCCCCCACAAAGTTGGACCAAACAGGGCCTCCGTAACCTCGCACTTTCTATCTTGTCTGCAAAGTAGGTGACAAACTCCTCACAGTGGGCCTGGGACAAGTAGGGATGGGTGAACAGAACCGAGTTCGAAAATTTGGTTCGGTTCGGTTTAGTTCGGAAATTCAGTTCGGTTCGGAAGTTCAGTTTAGTCGACCAAACTATTTGAGTTTGGTCCGAACTCCAAACTTCCGAACAAAGTTTGGAAATTCAAACCCCATTGAACTAAATGGAATAGTATCTTTTAGGGATGGGCGAACAGAGCCGAGTTCAGAAATTCGGTTCGGTTCGAAAATCAAGTTTGGTTCAGAAGTTCGGTTCGGACGATCGAACTGTTCGGTTCGGTCCGAACTCCGAACTTCTGAACTGCGTTCGCCCATCCCTAGGAACAAGTCCCCATCCAGGCGGAGGGAGGCCGGACTGATCAGCCCCCACACCACCCAAAACAGCTCCGCCGGGCGTGATTTTGCAGATGCTATGAGGGCAGCAAAGAACTCCTTTGGGTTGGATATTTTTATCCTCCTTTTATTAATGGTTTTTATGTGTTGTTGTTTTTAGCTCTATTATTGTTTTGATGTGTTTATGATTGTGAGCTACCCCAAGCTGCCTGTGGCAGGAAGGGCAGGGTAGTAAAACTATTGAAATAAATAAAATAAATAAATAATCATCTGCCCTGAGGATGGGTAAGCCAGCAGCCCCTGCCCCCCTCCCCCAGTCAAACATTAGCCAGGGCCAAAGTGTCAGACACCCCCAACTTCTCTGTGTCCCATACGTGAGGCGGTAGCAACAGACATAGGCTGTCACACTGGGCAATGGGGACTGGTCCAGGGACAACTACACAGAATGAGGCCAAGATGGCAGAATGAAGGTGAGGAGCAGGGCCGGCAGCTTTTAAACAAGTTTTAAAAAAGTGTAATGTACACAAGATAAGGAAATACCTGAGTCTGTGCCAAGCAAGTGGGAGCACAGCTCCCACATAGCAATGCCCAGACAGAGACCTTGACTGGGGTGCAGGGGAAAAGGGGGGGGGGGACAGTTTTGTACATAACATGTTGTCAAATAAATGAGGAAATTATGCACCATTATTGAGGTGTGTTGTTGTGAAGTAGCTACTGTAGACACTTGCTTACTGGGTGTAATAACACCAAGAAGGGAGTGACAACTGGGTGTACTTACATGGAGAAGGCTGCCAGGAGGACCTGTACTGAAGGAGGACAGGGTAGAATGATGGAGAAGGGGCCTGTGGGAGTCACTGGACTGTGGAACAACATGGAAGAGGGCACAGGAGCACCAGGAGTGAAGGGCAGCGGCTGTGCCAGAGATGTTGGGAGTCGCTAGACTGAAGATGGATTGGGTGGAATGACAGGGAGGAGGGCTTCAGGAGTGGGTTGAAGTCCAATGAGGACATCCCCAATCACAGTTTCATTTACTGGGGATCCCATGGAAGAACAACAAGGCCACAGCCAGCAGTTAGAATGAAGAGGGAATGGGTGACAGATATCCAGTCCAATGGCAATTAAGCACCTCTTTTTGGCTGCTTCACTATCATTCCATTCCAGCACCTTTCAGCCCTCCCGACACCTGGGCACACACACACACACACACACACACACACACACTGCTTCCACATGCTGGCCAGTCCATCCCCTTCCTACTCGCCCTTCCTTTAAGAGATGCCACTCCACTGTATGTAGCAGCAGGAGGGGCCATTGGCATTCATGAAGCACTCTAAATTCCAGATGGTGATCATGCTGATGCCTCCACTATTGCCTGTGGGCCTTCCATATCGTTCATTTCTACATGTCCCCACACAGGATGGTGGTCAGGCAGGGGCATACTTCTGGCCTGAAAGAGGGGGTTATAGTATGGTTATGAGAGTCCTGGCCATGTATGGATGCATTTCTTTACAGCCTAGGCTTGGAGTTCCAGATGAACACCCAAACTCACAGGTCCCTCAATATATGTGCTTGTATGCATGCATGCCCATTGGTGCCCCACAGTTTGGGGCTCCCTGTCCCTGAGTTTCAGGGCTTGGGGTTTAGCAGTATGCTCCTACCTGGTCCTCAATAAGGACTTAGGACAGACACCATGGTTGCCATTATGGAGGCAGTTTATTCACTTCCCATTGGCACATACATCTCATTATTTATTTTCTCACCCTCTTCTCCCTCCCCTCCTGTCTGCAGCTGACTGTGTTCATTTAGGTGCTGGTCCAGCCAGAGGGGTTGTCTCCACCTCCTCCACCTGGGGCTCCACAGTTGCAGGCTAGTGCACTGCAGTGGCTGGCAGGGCACTTAACTGGCTGCTGGTGGGTTGGACCTGAAGGGCTGTTTGACCCTGGATGGGCACAGGGGTTAGGGTGCTTGGGCCCTCTGGCTGCAGGGCTGGCTGCTGGTGAGACCTGGTTGGGCGACATCTCTGTGTGTGTGTGTAGTGGGAGCTCTGGAAGGAGGTTGGCAATTGGGGACTGCCCCAGAGCAGCAGTTATTGCAGTGGCCACATGGTGGAGGAGGGTGCACTGCATCCCAAGAGACTGATGAATGATGTCGTGCAGGCCGCCGCCCTCCTCCCTCCACCACATGACCACTGCAAGCACTGCAATAACTGGGCAGTTATTGCAGTGCTTGCAGTGGCCACGTGGTAGAGGAGGGTGCAATGCATCCTGAGAGACTGATGTCACTGCAAGCACTGCAATAACTGCCCCAGATCTCAACCGCCCAATCAGGTCTCACCGGAAGCCAACCCTGTGGCCAGAGGGCCCAAGCACCCTAACCCCTGTACCCCAGAGCGGCAGTTATTGCAGTGCTTGCAGTGGTCATGTGGTGGAGAAAAGCGCACTGCATCCCAAGAGACTGATGTATAATGTCGTGCAGACTGCCCTCCTCCACCACATGGCCACTGCAAGCACTGCAGTAACTGGACACACACACAAACACACCCCTCCCCTGCCATCCAGGCAGCTCCTTCACCTGGCTACCCAGTTCCCAAAGCTCCAAGCCGGGAAGTTATTGCAGTGCATGCAGTGGCCACGTGGTGGAGGAGGAACACTGCATCCCGAGGGACTGATGTATGATGTTGCGCTGGCTGCAGCCCTCCCTCTCCACAGAAGGTTGGAATTCCTGCATCTGCCATGGGTGCCCGTCCCATTTTCGTCTCTCCATCCAGCATTCCCTGCAGACCTCAGCAGTGAGGTCCCTGTGCTGTATTGCACACTGCACAAGGAATCATCAGTGCTCCTCGGCCAGCCCGTGGATGGCGTCCTGGATCTCACCCACCTACCGTGTGGTATCCTCCAGCAGCTCCCATGCCAGATCCTCCCTGTACTGCCAGGCTTGTGTGGTTCCTCTAGATGTCCACAGATGGCCATGCTGGTACCAGCACCTGTCCTACTGGCAGAGCTGTAGAAAGATGGAAAGAACAGTCATTAGTTCCGGTCAGACCACCCCACTCCCACCTTCCCAGGCCAGTGTTTTGCCCCTGGCCATTGTGCTTGTTGCCTCAGTGCCCACTGTCGCCCCCACCCTCTACACCCACCTTTTCAGCACGTGCGTCCCCACCATCCCACCATGGTGACCTCCCATCTGCTTGCCATGTCTACCATTCCCACATGGTGTCTCTGTGTCCCAGGGCTCTGCTGGTTCCTCCCACTTGCCATCCCGGCCACCTGTGAACACAGTGAGGAATGACAGCCATGTTGGTGATTAGCATTACATGTCTGCTCCTTCCTATAGCTGGGTCACCTAACCCTCCCACTCACCTCCAGTGCATTCACTTATCACTTCCCTTGAGCTCTGCATTCCTCATGGAGCTCCAGGTCCTCTCTCCCCTCTGCCTCCACCTCCACTTGCTTTGGGACTGACTGCTGGCCCCTGGTTTGAGGGGGTAGGGGTTGAGGGTCCCCTGGGTGGTATCTGTGTCCTCAGAATCAGATCCTGACTGCGGGCTGGGGGCGTGGCCAGCCACATTGGACTGTGTCCCAGTCTCCTCAGAGGGAGGGGTAATGCTTGCAGCTGGAGCGGGTGCATCATGAACTAGCAGTGGGGTCGGGGAGGAAGGAGTGTCCACCTGAAAGCAGACCTTGGTGAGGCCAGTGCTGGCGAAGTGCGGAGCAACTATGGACCTGTCCATGCACAGGAAAGTGTCCAGGAGTTCCATGTACTGCTGTCTTTCGTGGACACAGCTGGACCTGAAGTTGTTGCCTTTCACCTCCTTGTAGTCTCACCTCGGGTCCTTTGCCTGCAGCCAACACTGGCTCATGTCCCAGCGGTAGCCAAGTTCTGCCATCCGGGTGGCAATCCCCTGGAACAGCTGCTCATTCCTCTGCATTTTGCACAGGTCATACTGGACCTGCACATCCCACCACGAGACCAATGCAGTTGTCTCCTCCTCAATCCAAGGGGCCTGCTTCTGGTGGGCGGCTTGGGGGCCTTCTCCCAACATTGTGGAGATCTGTGCTCCTGATGTCTCTGAGGTGCTGGGGTGCTGGTGCCTGTGAACACAGTGATAGACACTCAGCACAAATAAGTTGTGCATACTAGGGATGGGCGAACAGATCGCGGTTTGGGTTCGGCCGTTCGGTTTGGCTGCGTTCGGTTCGTCTGTTCGGTTCGGGTTCGTTCGTTTCGTTCGTTCGGTTCGTTCATTCGGTTCGTTCGCCGAGTTTGGATTCGGCTGTTCGGTTCGGTCATCCGAACAGGCTGTTCAGTTAGGCTGTTCGGCTGTTTGGTTCGGCCATTCAGTTCGGCCGTTCGGCCATTCGGGAAATGTTGTTATGGGTGGTTTTTTTGGTTTTTATATGGTTTTTTGGTTTTTTATTGGGTTTTATATGGTTTTCTTTTGTTTTTTATTTGTTTTTTTGTTTTTATATGGTTTTTTAAAAATCTAATATTATATCTATCTATCTACACTAAATCTAACTGTTATTTACTATTCTAAATGCTATGAACTAAATGGATTATCTAAGAAGTACACAGACCTACTCCTACCAACACTAAAACTAATCACTAATGCTATCTTTATCACTAAGCTATTCCTACAACTCTCTACTATTTATCTATCTTTCCCCCCCATCCCATATCCATATCCATATCCAAATATATATATACATATGGATATATATATATATATATACACAAGTATACATATATATATATCCATATGTATCTATATATATGAATATATATATGGATATATATATACATCCCATATATATGGGATGGGGGGAATCACAAATAGAAGAGGAGTCTGTAGTGAAATACATACATTACATACTCAATGAGTCTGTACAGTGCATAACACAAGGTTTCAGTTTATGGTTTAAGTTTCATTTCATTACAAAACTGAAATGAAACTTAAAGCAATCTAAAAATCCTACTCAACGCCTGCTGTTCAGGAACAGTGACTAGCTCAGAAGGTGTTGAGAAGGAGGGAGGCAGATAATTAGTTTCGTTTCTTGCAAGCCTCTCCACCCCTGGTGCCTGGAAGTCTGCTCCTCAGTGACTGACACCTCCCTGTAATGTTTGCCCTTCCAGTGAACCTTTTTTTGCAACCCGAACTCATCCGAACGCAATCCGTACAGACCGAACTGTTCGGCCATTTCGCCATTTGGTGTTCGGTTTGTTCGGTATGTTCGAGTTTGGGTTCGGGTTCGAGTTTGGTCATCCAAACGGGCCGAGTTCGGGCTGAACTCCAAACTGCCGAACCGCGTTCGCCCATCCCTAGTGCATACTGTGGCACAGAAGCTTCTCCCTCCCAGGGTGCTCTGACTTGCTGTGCTGGTCTGGCTGTTCTCCTGTTGCCTGGTCCCCCCTTTGGCTGACTCTTGCTTCATTGTGGGACCAGCGTTGGGTACGAGCTGCTGTCTGTGCAAACTGGAGATGTCCAAACACAGTCATGCCTTTGTTGCCCATTCCTTTTAAGAGTGCCAGGGCTGTCTTGTGCGGAGGGGCATTGGGGTGCAGTCATTCCATTGACTGCTCTGGGCTTGTCACCCGCAGCTCTCTGGTCTTGACAGCCCACACCCTGCAGCAGAGCTGGCTGAGGCTGAACAGACAGGAGGGCGCATTTTAACCCTGTTTAGCCCGAGTGACTGGGCCTTTGCCTGGGCTGTGTCACCAGCCTTCAATCTCCGGGCCACAGGTATCATAGTAGCTGGCCACCTGCCCTGGGGTGGATGTGGGTGAACATCTGGCAGTGCCCAAACTAACAAGCAATTGACTCCCATGCTAATGTGGGCTAACATGGGCTACTGTCTTGGTTGTTTTCACCCACTGTTGTGCGATTATTTTTGTGTCTTTTAAAATACAGTACTTGAAGTAGGAAAATGTGTTGTTATAATGAGTAGCTCCCATAAATGTATTACAGTAGGAACTCCTTTATCCAAACAATTTGGGGAACATGCCTTTGTTCACATTAAAGAGATGTCCAGAGGGGAGGGGGTGTACTGTACCAGCAATACAACTGAGAGTTGTGGGGGACATCATATATGTCTGAAATCAGGAAATCTCCAGACTAGAGTGGTCCAGATATGGGGTGTGTGGGGGTGGGGGAGTGTCTCTTCAGCAATGTTATTTCCTTTTCCAGAAAAGGATGATAAATTTCAACTTTTTATGATTATTTTCCCCCACTTCTCCTTTTTCAACTTACCTGAGGTGCTTTGTGTACATGTGTCTGCCTGTCCCTCAATGTAACCACCTGTAGCCCACCACCCTCCCCTCTTCCAATTCATGCACCGACAGAATCATGAAGGAACTATGCCTTCCCAGTCTAGAAACCCAATGTCTTGACAAGATCCCAATGTCTGCCAATGGATATCTCTTTGCTAGCATTTCCCCAGTCAGTGCATCTCAGATCTTTGTGCCGAGTGGAAAACGGAGTCACTTGTGCTGATATTTTCCACACCCTGAGGTTTAACAGTGCTTCCAGATGTGGAGGTGAATAGGATTGCCAATTTGCCAGTTTACAGCCATCAAAATTAAGGGCAGCCACTACCAAAACTCTGGAGAAATCATGGGAAATGACGGGGAGAGATGGGGAGGAGGTCAGGCATGGAAACCAGTAGTCCAACCCCACCCCTTTGCCCCACATTTATTTTTATTTTGTATGTATTTATTAAAATGTATATCCCACCCTTCCCCAAAGGCTCAGGGTGGCTTTACAGAAACATGTATATTCAGAAGGGCTCACAGTGCTTCCCTGACAGGTACCCCCCCCCCCCCCCCTCCTCCAGCCCCTGTTCTGCCAGCCCTTTCTCAGGATGGGATTGAATTTGATTGGGGCTGACACTGAAGCAGCTGATCAGCTGTTTGGTATCTCTGGTCAGGCAAGAGAGTGGGGCTTCGGTGTGCAGCTGGGGGTGAGGTCTTGCCCAGTAGCAGCAGTGACAGGACCTGGGAGAGTTGGCGGGGCTGAGTCCTGACCAGCCTGGGCACAAATGAAGTCCTGATCTGCAGTTTCAACTCCTGACCTGCCTGATGAAGGACACTGTGAAGTCCGAAATCTTGTGCACCTCCACCAACTGGAGTTGGTCCCATAAAAGATATCTCCACACTGTTTTGTCTCTACTACCTATATTTGGGACCAACACGGAAACCACACTATGGCAACAGCTGCCCAGACAGCTGAGAAGGATGTTGTCACATCACTGAGTGATGCCTGGCGCTGTGCTGTCCCACCAAGGACCTCAGTATTTCTATGGCAACTCCACTTCCCCTGCGTGGGGATAAGACTGGGGATGGGAGTTCCAGACCAACCCATGGACACTACTGGACTGGCAGAGCAAACAGCAGCTCCTACCAGAGGTGGAGGTCGCTGCAACAGAAGCTGGGCTCTCTCTCATTCAAACAGAAAATAAAGAAATAAAATAAAGCGGTTGGGGCAAGGCAGGGACTTGAATTGCAGCCAAGTAGATTTTTATTCAGTATTAGTGAAACCTTCCTAATTGTAGGAGAGTTGGGCAATGGAATTGGTTGCCCTGGGAGACTGTGGGCAACCAATTCCTTGGATGCCTTCAAAACCCAGCTGGAGAAGCATCTGTCTGGGATGCTGTAGGTAGTCGGCCTCCTGTCTTGGAGCAGGGGGTTGGTCTAGATGATGCTTGGTGTCTCTTCCAGCACTAGGAGTCTCATCATAATCGAATGCATCCATGAACACACTTAGATTATCCTGATATCTGGAAGGGGCTTCTTCTTCCTCCAGGCTGCAATAGAAACAGCGGGACTGTCCTGAGAGAATCGGGACAGCTGGGAAGTGTAAGTACCTACCTGGGGCTGTGGCAGGAGAGTGAGGACTATCTGGCTGATCCTAGTAGGACAAGTGTCTAGGCCAGAGGCAAGCCAGCCCCTTGGACTGCTAGCCCCTTTGGGACAATTTGCTACCCGGCTGAAGGCAGCTTTTTTGCTCCTGTATTTAACGTAGGACTGAGCCCCAGTCCAGGCTAGTGTTAAGCAAACAAACATCCGAAGCAGGTCAGTTTCAAGGCGTTGGATTAAGCGTCTGTGTGCTAGTTTCCAAACTCTGAAGGATGCTATTTTTCTGCAGTCTGGGTTGCACAAGGAACCATTTCAACCCTGCAGCACGAAACGGATCCCATTGTTGGGTTGCACATTAAAAAGTGTTCTTGGCTTTGAAGTTTTTGTCTAATGGCTCTAAACTGAAAGAAAATGTTTTCCTATTACTTAATTCAATCATAGCGAAGAGGCTTGGTAAAAAGCCCACGGATTTTGCCCAAAGTGTGACAGAGTTCCCTTTGTGTTTGCTTATCCTCTGCTGTCACACAGTTTAATTCGCCTCTCTTTATCTGGCATTCAGAACTTTCTTCAATGACATTCAATAAGATCCAGCGGCTGGAGGGGAAAAAAACTGGTTATTTTTTCGATATTCTTTTCCCAGTAGCTCTGGGCTTGGTGTGCATTCAGGGGCAGTTAACCCTTTGCCTCCCAGTGAGGTTCAGCACCCCAGGCAGTAGGGAACCGCTCGGCCTGCGGTTGGGAACCAGTACCCCCCCCCCCCGCCGCCCCCGCCACTGGCCGTTTCCCAGCGGGGAATTTCACCCCATTCCCAGGCTCAGATTCAAATTATAAACTAATGTGACGCCGAGGAGAAGGGGGGGGCGGGCGGGGAGAGAAAAAGAATATTTGTAAAAATATTAATTCAAGCTTCCAGCGGGCGGGTAAGATACTCCAGCTGCGGGACTTAGCCGCGTCCTTAACGCAATATTTAAATTAACAAATTGAAAGAACAGGAAATAACGGGAAATCGCTAGCTCTGAATGTTCCTTATTTTCTGGGGCCAAACTCCCCCAGGTTTCCGTGGGGAAATATTTCTGAGTAAGAGACTTTGCAGCAGCTAGAAACAGAATTATTTCATCCCCTCCATCCGTCCCCCGCACCCCATCCCCACTTCCCTCTAATCTTTCCATCTAAAAATTCTGTTCCACTGATTATGTTTTTTTAAAAACAAACAAACCAATGCTAATGTATGTTCTGTCAATAAAACCTCCTCGTATCCCCTCCCCACTGTCTCCGTTAGTAAACGCTAGATTCAGAGGCTGGGGATGCAATGTATCTTGTTGGCACACATGCTTTCCCCCCTTCTTTTCTTATTGGTATCCATTACTTACCCACCTACAAATTCCGCAAAGGACAAGATAGCAAATCTCCCTACCTTGCTCAGCGATGGAATTCAATGCCTCGATCACTCTCGTGTGCGTGTGTGTGTGTGTGTGTGTGTGTGTAGAGAGAGAGAGGGGTAGTGGTGTCTTATGGTCTAAACGTCTATAAATAAATAAATAAATAAATAAATAATACCAATCTGAACAATTTAAGCATATTTTTAAAGTCTGTTTAACCAGTACAGAGAGACTGAAGCTGTTAACTATTGGATGTCCAAAGAAAGGGGAATTCATTGAATCCTAAGTGTGATATTGTAAGTGGATCAAAATAAGTTCCCCCGACCGTTTGAATAGAAATGGGCGTTTGAAACTAATCGTCGTTGGGTGCAGAATTTCTATGTGCGTGTGCGGATCCTAGCTCGCTAGGTGTGCATGTGTGTGTGCGTGTCTACCACTACTAAGCCAGGGAGACAGCTTGAACTGTAACAGGTTGCTATGTGGTTAACTCCTCTCTGCCTGGTAGACGACTAGGTTTGTAGATACTAAAAACGGATTTGCAGAAAATTCATACATGACTGTAGAGTTGCAGGACTCATCGTCCACCCCATTAAAGCCAATGGGAACTAAGCGATTGTCTTGGAGGATCTTGCCCAGAAATGGATCACACCAGGATTTACCTCGCGACGCTCTGGGCTCAGGAGGGCAGGGAGAGGTGTAGGAAGGCGGTTAGCTCTTCTGCCAAAGGGAAAGGCCGCGTAAGGAGGCAAGGAAGCATTTCTGAATCGATCTAAGTCATCCACCGCGCTCCACAAATAATTTACTCCGGAGTAGCCCGGAGGGCTTCAATAGGTCTACTCCAGAGTACGTGGTTAGTGGATCGCGGCAGGCATTGGCTTGAATGGGCTTGGCTTGGACCTTTGGGAACCGGCTAACCAGGTGAATGAGCTGCCCGGTTGACTGGGGAGGGGTGTGTGTGTGTGTGTGTGTGTGTGTNTTGGGAACCGGCTAACCAGGTGAATGAGCTGCCCGGTTGACTGGGGAGGGGTGTGTGTGTGTGTGTGTGTGTGTGTAGCAGCAGAGCCACAGGTGGGTTTGGGGGGGGGGGGGCTGGCAGCTATGCTCCCACCGGGAGCGAATGGGCGGCGAGGGCGCTCGGCGTGGGTGGGGCCGGCCCATTGTGCCGCCGCTCATTTAGTTAACAAGGCCGCTAATGAGGAGCGTGCGGCGTGAATGCCAAGAGAGCGGCACAAAAGCCTATTGACGGCCCCGGGCGTAGCCATCACATGGCGAGGGGCCTATTTAAGCGGCTCGCCGGGTGCCTTTCAGCACCACTCGGGCTGGCCAGCACCCGGAGTCAGGCGGGGCCATGCCGCGCTCCTTCCTAGTGGACTCGCTGGTGCTGCGCGAAGCTGGCGACAAGAAGGGCTCGGAGGGCAGTCCGCCCCCACCCCAGCCGCTCTTCCCCTACGCTGTGCACCCCTCGCACCCGCTCCACGGGCTGCCCGGCGCCGCCGGCTCCTGCCACTCCTCGGCCAGCTCGGCAGCGCGCAAGGCTGGGCTGCTCTGCGTCTGCCCGCTCTGTGTCACCGCCTCGCAGCTGCACCCCGCACCCCCGGCCCTTCCGCTGCTCAAAGCCTCCTTCCCTCCCTTCGCCTCGCAGTACTGCCACTCGCCCCTGGCCGCCCGGCACGTCTCCTCGGCGGTCAGTCCGGCCCTCTACCAGAGCGCCTACCCGCTGCCCGATCCCCGTCAGTTCCACTGCATCTCCGTGGGTGAGTGCCTGCCTGTCTCGGGGGAGGGGAATGGGCACGATCCTAACCCCACTGTCGGGGAGGGGGAGCCAGGGCTGGGAGGGGAGGGGAGGGGGGGATCTACACCGTCTGTGCAGCTCGCCTGCCAGATTGTTGATGACACTGGAGTGATGTCCTGGACCTAGAGAGGGGAGAAGTGGGTGAGTGGCAGCACTAGCAGCGTGTGCCGCACGCGATCTCGGCAGAGACCCGGCATCTTTGTGTGGGCGCCAGCTTTCCAAAGGTGCCATGCGCACCCCATGCAGTGCTAGTAGATACACACCAACGGACACGTGGGAGAGAAATGCTCTCCTCGCTGTGTGTGGTGATATATAATATGTACACACGGGCACTTCCTGCTGGCGGGAATGTATTGGGCAGTGAGATATAGCCCACACACCACCTTCAGGAGAGTTTGCGGGGTGACCCCGTCCCGACCCAGCACACAGCTTAGGCGGTGATATGTGGTGTAGATACCGTGTATCATCCATGAGCACCGCCAATTCAGTGATATACGTGTGTGTGCGCGCCCGCGCTTGCCGAGTGTACCAGGAGCAAGCATGGTGTATACACCCGTGTGTGCCAGAAGGAGAGAGAGTAGGGAATGCCATGGACGCACCCTGTTGATATGTCATTAGTAGGCGTGTGAGTTTGGGAGTGCGGCGTCCAGGCGCACAGAGCCTGTGCAGTAATGCGCGGGCTGGGTGAGAGAGTTTGGGGAGGGAAAGGTACCATGAGCACACAGATTGAGCAGTAATACATACACAGGGGTGGGGGTGTGCCTTGTGCATATGGGGGAGGAGGTACCACGCGCACAGTCTGTGCAGTGACGCATACACCATGGGGTAGAAATGTGAGTTGGGGGGAGGGGTACATGCACACAGCCTGTGCAGTGATACAGACCCCATGGATAGGTGTGTGAGTTGGGGAGGGGAGGGCGTGCCATGCGCACAGTCTGTGAGTTTGGGGGTGTCCCATATGCACACCGCCTGAGTATGGTGGTGTACCATGCGCCGGAGCTGTGCGCTGGCGCGTGTTCCAGGTGTACCTGGCAACGACTAGAGCCAGTGGCTAAATGCCTGGCTCCCGGATTAGGCTACTAGGCGAGGTCCAGGCAGCTGCCATTGTGGCGGGGGTCTGACACGCTTTCTCCTCTCTACAGACAGCACCTCCAGCCAGCTCCCTAGCAGCAAGCGGATGCGCACGGCCTTCACCAGCACGCAGCTCCTGGAGTTGGAGCGGGAGTTCGCCTCTAACATGTACCTGTCCCGGCTGCGGCGCATCGAGATCGCCACTTATCTGAACCTCTCCGAGAAGCAGGTGAAGATCTGGTTCCAGAACCGCAGGGTCAAGCACAAGAAGGAGGGCAAGAGCGGCTCTCACCGCGGCGGGGGCGCTGCCCACAGCTGCAAATGCTCGTCTCTCTCGGCCACCAAGTGCTCGGAAGATGACGAGGACTTGCCCATGTCTCCATCCTCCTCAGGGAAAGACGACCGAGACCTCGCAGTCACCCCATAGCGCCCCAGAACGCAGGCTCCGAGGACCGATCTGCCCCGGGTCTCAGCGCTGCGCAAGGACCCGATCCCGCTGTGTATATTGGGAGTAATGTCCCAAGGACCCTGGTGTGCCCTGCAGAGCCGCTGGGTTTGTGAATATACTGTAAATAACCCGCTTCCCCGACTCCGCTAGTTAGCTCCTGGTGAAGGGCTTCTCTCACAAACAAAGCTCGCTCCAATCCCCCCCTCTCCGCTGCGACCTGTACCCGGGAAAGCGTGCAGGTGCCAATAATCCTCTCCTTTTCGGTGCGGGGGACAAAGGGAAGGGGGAGAGAGAGCTCTCTGGCTGGCATCAGTATTTGGGAATCTTTCTGCTCTGATAGTGACAAGGATTCCATCTCTCTCACCCCTAAAATAGAGCCCCGGCATCTCCAAGACTCCCCGGTGCTGCCGCCAGCAGTTAAGGGGGGGAGTTCCCGTCTCCTCTTGAATTGAAACTTGGGGGGAGGGGCGGGAGGTTTCTTTGCTTTTTAAAAATTGTTTTCAAGCTCCCCGACGACTCCACTTCAGACCCACCTAACTGTGATTTGCATCGTTTCTGTAAGACCAGAAGATATTTATTTATTTATTTATGTAAAAACAAACAAACCCAACAACAATAAAGGACATTTTTCATTAAAAAATAACACCGGATTGGCGGATTGTTTGTGTTTGAAGTACTTTGTCTCCATCTCTGTCATTTGGGACCAACAGGCAGGCACACTCTGGTTTTTAAAAGTCGCACAACTCGTTGATGGAGCTGTACATTTCACAGGTGTATTTGTAGCTGATGTATGTTTAACTGACTAGGTGGCACATGCACTGGTTTGTGTATACATTCATTCCTGTGGTTTTGCATGCCATACAAATTAATACATGTACAAAATCTGTATATAGTCAGGGGAACTTTGTACACAAATAGGTTCGTGTTGGTGCACACGCCAGTACATGTAGAAATCATTTATATCCACATCAATGTATACATGAGTATAATCTAAATGTGCGCTACATTAGCTGAGCGGCTGTTTCTCTCAGATGTCTCTGAGCAATACAACTATTATATAGTTCAACTATAATACCCCTCCGTTAAATAATACATTTGTCTTCAGACCTTGTGCTCTGTTGCTTTGTACACAGAGAGGTTTTCCTGGCTGATCCAGATCCGGTAGAGAGAACTCAGAAACATTAATTTCGCCTAGCATCTCTCTCCCCCCCCCCCCAAATAACAACAACAAACAACAGTGCAGATAATGTTAATTGCCAGCCTCCGAATAGCTCTTTAGGCTGGAAGCCAAAAGAGCTGGGGATTTGAAATGTCATCGAGGATACATGCGCCCTAGCGCGTCACCTTCTAGGTTTGTTTTTTCCCCCCGGGAAACTTGCATCTGAAACCTTCTAAACCATCGCCCTTTTGGGCACCGGGATTAAAAACCCGAAACGCAGTGGTTTGTCGTGACTTTCCCCTCTTCCATTTATAAATGAAAAAGCGCAAACCTGCCGCCAGGCTCTCCTCTCCCAGCTCTTCTGGTTTCCTTGTATTTGGTAGGGTGCTCGCTCCTTCTCCCTGGATAGCCGCCAAGGGAGAGGGATCAATGCTTTTGCCAACGGAGAGACGTCTCCAGACTTGGATTCCGTTAGTGCCCCCCAAACGCTGGGCTGTGCTCCTGGAGACGCGCCGCCGCGCAACAGGTTTGTTGACCGTAACTACTTAGGGGTGTTAGGAAACCTTGATCGCAAAGCAAGTCAGCACAAGAGGGTTTGTTCGGGAGTCGGCTAAAAGACATGCCAAACATTACTATCTCTCGGGTGGGGTTTATTACTAGCAATATTATTTACGGAAACTGGGACAGACAGGTCACTAAAGCTCGGACTCCACGCTTTGCTGAGGCGACAAAGCGGGCGCCCTGGTCATTTTCAAGGCAGAAAATAACTCGCGCCAGGATCGTTTACATTTGGATGGCAACGAGGCACACTGCGTCAAAGGGAAGAAGCCATGACACGGTACGGTACAGCAGGGCCTCGATAGGACTCCGTAGCCCTCAGAACCTGCTCCCGGATGATTACACCACTTTTCTTGGCTACCTGGAATGGAGCGTTAAGAAAGCCAGCTGGTTTATCACAGCTTACCCCGCCTTACATAAATATCACCAGCACTGTGCACAGCTCCAGAATCCCCAACAAAGAAACAAAAGACACCCAATAAAATGTATAATATAAAATGTAATGTATAAAATATACAAATACAATTATATAATGATATGCACAATATACATAAAAAGTATTATATAAAACATCAATCAGATAGGTAGAAAAGTACAATGAGCCCAAGACATTTCGAGCAGAGCTCTTCCTCAGGGGCGCTCTTTTGCTGATAGACTTACATTCCACTCATTAATAATCAAAAGCCACCCTTTATCTCTGCTATAAGCACTGAGTATTCTCCTGAGTATTATCTAGGGACTCCAGAATCCCAAACGCCAGGAGGAAATGCTGGTCAAGTCCTAGCCCCATCCATCCTATCAAACGCAGAGAGCGAGCTTCGGGCATATAAAAGTGAAGGTACTTTGTGGACCGGGGACTGAAATGGGAACGGTCATAGAGCAGCTGGAGATTTTTTTGACATCTAGCTACATTGCCGCCTATATAGATTTAATCGAAGCTGGACTCAGATAGCTGCTATCTCGAGTTACACCCCTGCCCCCTCTCTGTGCCCCATTTTCCTCAACAGAATCGTGGCTCTTAGTATGAATGGATTCGCTAGAATGGATCCGATTTGGATTCTGTTAATTCGATTGGTTCGTTTCCACCCACCCACCCCAGTTGTTGACTTCTCTGTCACTTGCACAGTATCCTAGGGATGCCCAGAACTTGAAAGGCAAACTACACAAATCTCTTCTCGTACCGCTCAGTTATACAGTGTGGGAGCAGCGCACCGGAGAGCAGAGCATTCATTTTAAAGCGTGGATGGATCATAGGCAACATCCAGCCTGATGCTTAGAGGTTCCGCTAAGGGAGCGTAATAAGCTCACTGCCTGCCTCGATCTATCCTAAGGGAGCTCCCTCTGTACAGAGTACCGCCTAGCTGGGCAATAATGAAGATCATTCGGGCTGAATGTGGCCAGAGGCCATTGTTGGTTTGAAGTTATATTGCCTCCTGCGCTTTAACGCATTTCTTTTCATCCTCAGTTAATTTAATAATCATCCTTCAGACTCTTCTGACCCCGGACCAGAAGCCAGCCGCCAACATCTAGGGCGGCGTAAATTGCACAAGCACCACCCCCCGATTATTTATTTATTTATTTTATTTATAAAACAATTTTCTACCCCACCCCTCCTGCTCCAAGCAGCAGGGATGGCTTACAACATTAAAACACATCAAATGCATAAAACCAAATACATTAAAAGAGAAGGGGAGAGAGAAAAAGGAGGGGGGCTTTCCAGTCAGGGACCAGAGAGGGGAGAGGGATCTCTGTGGGTCAATCAGGTGCAAGACTGCACATTGCTGGGGAAAGGGTTTAACCACATTCAGGGAGGAGTGTGCACCATTAAAATCAATGGGAATTTTGCCATTGACTTCAATAGGTGGAGAGAAATTGTGCCCTTATTATTGGGAAGGAAAGATGCCAGACATCTAGCAAGGCTACTCCATAGTCAATGATTTGTGGATTTGGGCCCAGCAGGTTTTATGCACCAGAAAGGCATTCATTTTAGTGAAGCTGAAGGCATCTAGATCAGAGGTAGAGAAGCTTTCTCCTCCCACTTTGAGAATGAGTACAAGCTATGGGAGTGGGGGATATTTAAGAGGTTTGCTCAGGAAGGGAAGGGTCCTTCAGAGTCTCACCAGCACATCCTGCACGTCCTCATCCTCATCTCTGCTCCCTTATCCTAAGTTCAGGCATTCAGTGTTTGTTTGGGTGGATGCAAGAGGGAGGGTTGGAACTGAATCCAGGGGCCAGATATAGGAACTGGGAACAGGCCACATAAAAACTAGCCAGGGTTAGTCAGTGCCACTGGAGCCCTTGCCCAACAGTGCCACTGGAGCCTCACAGCCTCAGTTTGTGACCCCACTCATAGTGATGCTTTGCCCCCTTTCTCTTAATAAAGGCAGGATTCCAGCAGGTGATTCAGTTGTTCTCTCAAACTCTTCCTTTGGGGTAGGGGGAGGAGCAAAGGTTTGGGACCCTCTGGTGTCATCGATCTGTGCACCCCCAAAGTAAAGAGCAGCGACCAACAAGATCAGACTGTAGGGCCAGATCCAAAGTCCCTGGCTTCCAAAATCACCCCCTCCCCCCCACACACAATGTCTCTCAGCAAAAGGTTTTTCCTCCAGCTTTGTAGGTTTCAGCAATTGCAACTCCTTTCAAGCAGCGGGGCCTGTTGGCTGGAGAGAGCCCCAAGGAGGTCTGCAATGACCCCAGCAACTTATGGAGTTCCAAAGCTTGTGCTGGAGCTGCTTTCACCTCGCAAAAGCAGCACCTGTCCCTACTCCTGGAGGGTGAAGAAACTTTTGGTCCAAGTCAGGTGCTATCCAGGGGATTAAAAAAACCAACCTTCCAGTCCCTCCCAACTTTGGGATGCAGGACACAGTGCCTCACCCCTGCCTGCACCCCTACATTCAGGAATTTTTACCTGCAAAGAGGGCTTGGGTGTGATAGAGTGGGGATGTGCCCCCTCACTTTGGGCTTGTTATTCTTCTCCACCCATCTGCAGTCTCAAGGAGCCACCGAGTCACCTTTCATCAGGCTGCCTGCTGGGAGCTCACATAGAGAAGGTCACATCTTGGCTCCAGTTCAGCTAGTGAAAGGATTGGGTGCTGCAAAGTCAGTCCTCTAGGTGCAGCTGGTTTCTTCATTCTCCAACTTAAAAGGAAAACAGAAAGTCACCACACCCCCCCCCCCCAAAAAAAACCCTATCAGATCAGTCTCCAGGGCAAGTTTGGGACGAGATAGGCTTTTCCAAACTAGGTTATCAATAGCAGAGCAAGCTGGGATACAAACACCATTGGCTTCAGTGCGGGGAGATGAAGCAGTGGCAGCAAGGGCAGTAAGAAAAGACCAGTCCAAACTGCGAGCAACAGCTCCACTCGAGTCCAGATCCAAAACCCACCCTCTTGACCCTTGCCATCACATATTACCATTATCATGTGCCCAAGGAAAATCATATGCCATCCCCTTCTCTACCCACACCTTCTCTCTCACCCCCCTCACCATCCCTTTGCTTCCCCCCACCTCTCTCTCTCTCACACACACACAGACACAGACACACACACACACACACACACACACACGGGATGGGTGAACAGAATACCACTCGGATGTTTAGATGTTCAGTCGTTTGGTTCAAAACCTGAGTTCGGATTCGGCTGTTCGGTTCGACGGAGTTTGGTTCAGCCGAACTTGGCCGAGCATTCAAAAAAGTGCTGTCGGTATCAGTACCGAAACTGAAATTTTTTCTGTATCAGTATTTTTGGCCCTGAAGCCACCCCTGGTGTCCACCCCTGGTGCCAGGAAGTCTGCTCCTCAGCTGCCTCCCCCTTCCAGTCATGTTTTTCCCACCCAAAGTCATGTTTTTCCTGCTCCCAAACTCATCTGAACCTTTCCGAACTGTTTGGAAGTTCGAGCGTTTGGTTCGGAAGTTCGGTTTGGTCATCCAAACAGGCCGAGTTCGGGCTGAACTCTGAAATTCTGAACTGCGTTCGCACATCCCTAACACACACACACACACACACACACACTTCCCTTCCTCTTTTTCTCTCACACATAGATGGAGACAAGGTGGTTCAAATGATTTCCTTTAATGGACCAACTGCTGTTTGTGAAAATGAGCAAGCTTTTAGGCCACAAGGGCCCTTCCTCAGGCATGTAAGTGTAGCCAGTCAGAAATATATAAACTGAGCAGAAAGGTAGCCTTCTGTGGGCATCACTGACGGGCCTGTGAGGAAGAGCAGCATTCTGCTCCTTGATGGTAGCATTTACATTTGCCCAGCAACTGGGGAAACAGTGGGGGTTCTGTTGCCAGAAAAGGCTGGTGGGGGCAGAGTGGCACAGGGGGCAGTCTCCTTGTTAATTTCAGTCCCCTAAAATCTACACGGTGACAGCTATTTTGTGTGGTTTTTTTCAGACAAGCGCCTCCCCACCCAGTACCCACCACGCTGGTGTGAAAACCCCACTGGTAGTCAATGGTTAACCAGTGAATACTCAAGCTGGTAATGCACTTGCCTAAAAACACCCTATATTACCACCATGGGAGTTGCGAGGGGCCAAAATTAAGGAGGGGACTTCCTCCTGCACCTCAAATTCAAGAGAGCTGCCCCCCTGTTTTTGTGCCCATGCTGGGTCCATGGCCTTAAAAACCACAAAGATATATATTGTGAAGCAGAAAGTCTACATAAAACACAAGATCCCTGCTTCAGTCCTGATATTTATTATTTAGCAGTTCTGATATTTATTATTGTCTTGTATAAAAATTTGGATTGGAGTTGAAGCAGGGATCTTGTGTTTTATGGGTCCATGGCCTTGGCATGGGTGCTAACAATTTTCAGACCAGAGCTATTTCCACAGCTCTTATCTCTGTTCCAAATTGACTCTTAATATGGCCTGGAGTCATTGAAAAGGAGAGCATTGTTAAAAAGTTGGTGGAATTAGCAAAACATTCATGAAGAGTACAAGGAGTGACAGATTGGGGCAGACCAATGGTCCATCCAGTCAGCATCCTGTCTTCAACAGTGGTCAGTCACCTTCAGAGAAGTGCACAGCAAGTCACAGGGTAAAAACAAATGGGTAGTTGGCGGGGTGCAGAGGCAGTGAGGGACGTGTGGACTGCTGGCCCCATCCCTGTGCAGTGGCTGATGCCCTGCCCCCACCATGACAGACAGGCATGACTGCCAATAACATGTGGCCATGACAACCCCCGTACGCCAGGCTGGGTTGGGGAAGAAACAGATGTGCCCGCCCAGTTTGGTCTGCGATGGCCTGCCAGGGCAACCCTTGGGCCCAAACTGTGGGCCTGGTTCCTTCCAGGCTCATGTTTCTGGCCAGCCACCTACCCTACCAGGGTCTGCACCAGGCCCACATCTGGCAACCCAGAAACATGTGTGGACCGAGGCAGGCCAGACCGAGTGAAATGGGCCCCTGTCATGTTTATTAACACATATAGTGGAGTGATTCGTGTCCTGTTATTCATTCCCAGCTCATAACAGTCAGGGTTTTCATTCCCTGACCACATTGACTAATAACTATTTATGGACCTTTCCTCTAAGAACTTATCCAGTCCTTTCTTGAGCCCAGTTATGCTATTGCCCTTCATAACATCCTATGGCAAGGAGTTCCACAGGCTAATTGCATGTTGAATATTTCCTTTTATTTGTTTCAAACTTGCTGTCTGTTAATTTAATTGGGTGTCACCCAGTTCTACTATTTTGAAAAGCGGTAAATAACAGCTCCTTATTTACTTGTTCAGCACCACTCATGACTTTGTAAACTTCTAGCATATTCCCCCTCTTAGCCATTTCTTCTCTAAGCTGAAGATCCCTAACCTATTGAGCCTCTCCTCTAACGGAAGTCATTCGATACCTTTGATCATCAAATGAAACATTAGCCTACATAAGCCCGCACCAGATGAGTGTCCACCTGCTTGTTTATTAGGTGTTCCCACCCACTGGATCCACAGCCTCAACTCACGGTGTGGTCTTGGAAAATGTGGAGTCCACTGTGCTGGTGAAGACAGACTAATGTGTGCCCACATGCCCGCGTCCCATCAATTAGGTTGCGAGCAGTGCCTCCATGCGTACAGGTTCCCAGCACCAGAGTCATAGGTGGAAATCCTAAAGCATCTGAGGAGTGACCACTTCCTGCCCCTCTTTCTGTTCTCGCTTTCGCCAGTGCTGCCAGTAGAGGCTGCCCACAAGCTCATGAAAGACATGCCAGAGACTGATTTTATTATTAATTCATTATTAGTTATTATTATTATTATCAAGCATTTATATAGCGCAAGCAATGTACCTGGCACTTTACAAAGTAATTGAATAGACACGGCCCCTGCCCTAGGGCTTGCAATCTGAGAGACTGCGGGGGCGGGGAAGATGAAGGAAGGGGAACAGAGGGAGAGACAAGGGGTGTAACATTCACGAGGATGCAAGGTCCCAAGTGCATGCGCTTGGCTTGGTTACATCAAGAATGATGGCTGGTTGGTCCATGTGGTGAGGTTATGAGTACACAGACCTTAGGTAACAGATTGTACTGGATGGAGGGTATCAGCAGGAGTTAGGTGAGGGGAGTGAGGAGTCGGGGAGGGCAGAGCAGAAGAAGTGGGTCTTGAGAAGGAATTTGAAGGTACAAATGGAGGGGGTGAGACAGATGTGGGCATGGAGGGAGTTTCAGGCATGAGGGGCAGCTAGGGAGAAGGGACGAAGGCAGTTAGGGGAGCAGGGGAGGCGTGGGAGGGCGAGAAAGGGGTCAGAGGAGGAGCGGAGTTCACAGACTGGAGTACAGAGGGAAATTAGCACAGAGAGGTAGGGGGGAGCGAGGTTGTGAAGAGCTTTATAGGTGAAGACCAGGGCCCCGATTCTTCCGTGGATTTTTTTAAAAAATTCCGCGGGAGTCAGGGCCCAATTCTGCGCCTTGGCGCGATTTACCATGCGGGGGGTGGGGTGGGTTTGGCTTGCCTCCTCCTCCCCCCGCACTGGTAAAATCCTCAGGGCTTCCCCTCCCCA